>RJWJ010000705.1:0-186686 GCA_004363605.1 Indri indri | reverse complement strand
GTGACATGACAAAAGGGGCTTTGCAGATGGAATGGAAACTGCTCATCAGCAGATGCTAAGACAGGAAGATTGACTGGGACGGTGGTGGCTCATGCCTATAATCCCAGCACTTTGGGAAGCTGAGGAGTTTGAGGCTGCAGTGAGCTATGATCCCTCCACTCTACTCCAGCCTGGGCGACAGAGCAAGACCCTGTCTCTGTGGGGAGTGGGGGGGAAAGGAAAATTGTCCTGGATTACACAGGTGAGCCCAGGGTAATCACTGGGGCCCCAACGAGCACTTCAGGAAAGCAAGGAGACATGCAGAGGAGATGCTGCCATCTGGGGAAGGCTCAGCGCTCTGAAGTAGAGCAGCCACATGCAAGGATGGGAGAGAGGCCTCTAGAGGCTTGGGATGCCACACTGACAGCCAGAAAGGAACAGAGACCTCAGCCCTGCAACCACATGGCACTGTGTCCTGCCAACACCGACTGAAAGACTGATTCTGCCCTGGAGCCTCCAGGAGGAATCTCAGCCCTTCAGATGCCTTGATTTCAGCTTTGGAGACTCAGAGCAAAGGTACGCACCAAGCCTATCCGACCTCTCACCTACAGAGCTAGAAGTTAACACATTCTTGTTGTTTTAAGCTACTAAATGTGCACTCATTTGAACAGCAGGAATAAAAAACAAATACAGCAACACATATTTTAATACATACTCACCAAGTCAAAAATATTCTGCAGTGTGATCATTTCCTTGTTGTTACATTGTTTTGCTTTAGATATGGAACACATAAGGAGAGAGGTTTTTAAAAATGCTAAGGAAATTAGAGTACAGAGCTAATGATGGCAGTGAAGTCCACAAGGTGGGGGTAAATACCATATGCACTCATACATGCCGCACACACAGTCACAAACTCGGGGAGCATGTGTGGGAGACAGAGGGAGGGTCGCCCTCTTCACTTTAGAGGCAAAATGCTGCTTGTTCTGACAAATGGACCTTTGTCGTTGGAGGAACAGATTCGGTTCACATTCCATGGACTTCCTGTGCTGTGTGTTTTCTCAGCCAAGAGAAATAGTGATCCATTCTTGGTTCCTCTGATGATGTTTTAACTTTTCAACTCCTCATTACATCCAATACCAAGTTTAACAACAACCACTGCTGTTGACATCAATAACTCAAGCCTAGGTTTTTCTTATTAGGGACTGCTCTCTCTTCTGTGCACTTTACGATGTGAAGGCAAATGCTCAGTTCAAGCGCAGGGACAGCGAGAGGCAGGTGGCACCCTCTCCCCTGCCCGGCACTCTCTACTGGTCCAGGGAGCCCGCCACTGACTATAGTGCCTCTTGATTGGAAAAAAGAGAAATTGAAGAGGATGAGTTCCTCACACGGTCTGAAAGAGGTAAAGGACCTTTTTTTTCCCCTTTAGAGCTTTTGGGAGTGATTGAAATTCCTGTTAATTAAAAACACCACATCTTAGGATCACCACCAATATTTAGCAGATTGTTAAGATTTAACTTGAGAGGTTAGCAGAGTTAGCTAGTTCCTCAGACTTCACTATGGGGACAGGGAAAGGGCTGGCTTAAAGAGCTGACCAAAGTCAAACTTGCCTTACATCATAAATGCATCCAGAGCAGACCCAACATCTGATATTAATTAATACAGTATCAGGAGTGGGTGTGCATGCCTGTGTCTGTGATTGCTGTGTCTGTGTTTGTGTCTATGGTGTATTGGAGTGTGTGTGTGTGTGTATGTGTGCATGTCTGTGTTAATGTGTGTCTGTGGGTTGAGTTCTTATATTCCCTTTTTCTACTTGGTTTAGATTAATAACATATTTCTTTCAAAACATTATTTTTCTTATCTCTTAAGCATTAAATAATAGTTCCTACATATCTCTACTTTTTCATTTTTTCAGCCTCCTAGATCTTAATAATCTAATCTAAGATGCAAAGGAGCAGGACTACTTAGAGATGTTCATGGTTGTTCTGCAGGAGCCTAAAGTTGCCCCTACACAAGACCCTGTACAAGGACCCTGCTCAGGAAGCTATCTGAGGAACTAAGGGTAAGATGCACTGGGTAGAATTCAGAAATTCCTTTGACCTCTAGCAAAATACTACTGAGACTCCCCTCACTCTGCCAGCACATTCATCAATTTATAATCAAAATCTTAAAATAATTCTAGTGAAATGTTAGTGCTATATTAATAAGAATAAATCATTGCATTGACATTTGTACATATTCAAAGTAAAATAGACATATGAACAAAAAACAAATTTAGTAATGTTAGTTTAACTTCACATGTGATTATAAAAATTCCCTTCTGACCACAAGAAACATATCATGTGTGTGCACTCGTGTGCATGTGTGTGCTTGTACATGTGGGCACACGTGTTTGTTTAGAGATTGTGTGCAAAAGGACCAATTTCTCTTTGAAATCTCTTTATAAGTTCTCCTCTGCATTCATGATTTCTAAAGAGAGCAACATAAAATAAACAACATAAAAGCCAAAGTTTATACAATAAATATAAGAGGGGAAAGTTTTGCTGTTGTGCTGTTTTAAGTGGAAAAATTCTCTCTCAGCAACTATGTTAGTCCAGGGTCTCCAGAGAAACAAAACTAGCAAGAGCTATATGCCCACGACCTCTCCTCTGCCAGCTGGAGAACCAGCAGCTCCAACATCCAAGGGCAGGAGACGGAGGCCCCAGCTCAAGCAGAGTCGGAATTCCCTCCTCCTCAGCCCTTTTGTTCTACTTGGGCCCTCGGTGGACTGGGTGATGCCCACCCACATTGGTGAGGGTGGGTCTTCTTTACTCAGTCTACTGATGCAAAGGCTACTCTCTTCCAGAAACACCTTTGCAGACACACCCAGGAACAATGTTTCACCAGCTGTCTGGGCTTCCCTTAGCCCAGTCAAGTTCACATGTAAAATTAACCATCACAGCAACCAACCAAATGGCTGGAACAAACTCCAGCACTCAGACAATTGTGGAAGATGCTCTAATCAGCAAACGGGTAATGGAAGTAGTGGTGCGTTGGAGTCAGAAACACCTAGATTCACATCTCAGCTCTTCAATTTACAATCTATGATCACAAAAGTTACTTAAACTCTTTGACCTCAGTTTCTCCTTTATTGAAAATTTCATAGTTGTATTGCCAGGAAGATTAAATATTTAAAGAACCTACATCTCAAAGTACTTAGTACAAAAATAATGGGCAGAAAAGGCCTGGACTCAAGCACATGGTCACTGGGTGAGCAATTTCTCTCACCACCAGAAGTTCAACCCGCACAGCAAGACCTTTGCTCCTTCCCGGAGGGAAGTACCTGCCTGCCCCCCTAGGATGGCAGAGGAACACTTTGAGATTCCCCACACACAACATAAAGAGGG
The DNA here is from genome assembly GCA_004363605.1 of Indri indri. Lineage (NCBI taxonomy): Eukaryota > Metazoa > Chordata > Mammalia > Primates > Indriidae > Indri > Indri indri. The sequence continues at coordinate 183,324 of RJWJ010000705.1, read as the reverse complement.
AATGTGTGCTCATTCCTCTGCACAGTAATTCTACTTTTCTTTTTCCTCAGACATTCAAAAAGATTTCTGACATTTAGAGGCAGAGAAATAAAGATTGTTCTCTGAAGAATAATGAGTGAGGAAGTGATTCCGTTTTCACGCCAGGTCCCAGAACACCAAGGGCTGGTGGCGCCAGGCCGCTGGGGAGGAATTGGTATGCAGCTCGCCGGACAGCAGAGCCAGCGGGCGTCAGGGTGGGATGGGCAGGAGGTAGAATCAAGTTAAATGCGTCTAGTCTGAGGGAAGAGAGGATATTAATATTCCAGTGAAAACTCCAGTGGAATTCATTTTGTGGGATTCAATTTCCTTTGACTTTTTTTTTTTAAGTGCTTTAGATTAATCTTTTGCGAATCAGCTCCTCTCCTATGGACATGTGCCACAGGATGCATAAAAGCAATACAGTGTTGTGAACTGATTCATATTACTAGTCACTTATAAATCAGACAAAATGGCTTGTGAGACATAGTTTATAGACAGAACTCACCCATTTAGTTACTGACATCTTGTTTCATTCATAAAAGCAGAGGAGATAGATTTGTCTATTCTGCTTAATTTCATTAATTTTCTTAGCATATCACTAAGAGCACTTGAAAAATCACACCGGATCAAATAAAAAAATGTAATATTGTTTGCTTGCAATATTGAATAAAATGCAATATTAACACAACACTGTGAAAGGGCTTCAGTATTAGGCAAAATGTGTCTAGGTATTAATTTCATAATCCTTAAATAAAAGCTAAATAATAAACTACCAAATCTTCATCATTTTCTCCCTCCTTTCTCTCTCTCTCTCTCTCTCTCTCTCTCTCTCCCCCACCCCCACCTCCATTCTCTAAGACCCAGAGCCATTGAACTAAGGTGAGAATCCACTCCTTGTCTCACTCCCACATTGGGAGATTGGGGGAAGAACACACTCAAAAAGGGCAGAACTGTATTATAAGGTTGACTATTAAAATCTTTTTTCTTGGAAAAGGGTATCAGTTTGCACTGATCCCAATGAATTTTTTAAAAAATGATTGAAATCCTTTCTCTAAATGAAAGAAATCTTATGCCTCCACTTAAGCATTCATGGAACCACTTTTAATGAGATGCTATAATGCTATTAAAATAGAAGAAGAAGAAGAAGAAGAAGAAGAAGAAGAAGAAGAAGAAGAAGAAGAAGAAGAGGAGGAGGAGGAGGAGGAGGAGGAGGAAGAAGAAGAAGAAGAAGAAGAAATTTGATAGGCAAAAAAAAAATCTTGTTGAATTTGCATTTGTTTAATTATTGCTGGTGATGTACTCAATATGGGCTATTCCAAATATGTGATGCCTCTGCATGTGTATATTCTACATTTTTAATTAATCTAATAAACTATGAGATATTTGAGGCTCAGACTAGTCCTTATTAACTTTCAAGTAGCCAGTGCTTAGCAAATTGCACAGTGTATAAAAATCAGCTCCGAAATTATTTGCTGACTATTCTGCATTGTCTTTTTAATTAAGTGACAAAAATAAGAAAGAGGACAGAGTTCTAAGGAACTTTCATAGAGAATGTCCGTCCTCCAGGGTGATGTGATCCATAAGTCAGATCTGTGTGGATATTGTCATTCGACCAGTTCCAAATTCACCATCTACATTTCTCCAAATTGTTAAAATCCAAATATACCTGATTTCTCTGACCAAGAGTTCTGTCTCACATGTCAAGGAAGAAACATAGACTAAACTGATGACTTTTTCTTTTTTACACATTTTCCAACTCTCATGTCTTCATTTTAATAATCTATCCTAACATAAAGCTAAGCAGTAGCAAGTTACTAGTTTATAGATTGTCAATTCTGTCTTCTTTCCATCTCAGAAAGTAGAACCTACATTTGTTCATAGCCAGTTGGCTTGTAATGGTACAACATCTTCATTAACAAGGATCACAAACCGTGCTTCAGTGGCCTTATCTGAAAGTATCAGGTCCACCCTGTGAAACTACATATTTATAAGGATTTACATGATCTGGCCCCAATTTACCTACTCAAACTTTCTCAATATTTCCTTCTTCCCACTCAACAAAAGCCATGTTTTAGCCAAATGAGTCTAACTTGAGTGCCCCAGTGCAAAGGCTGTCCCCTCAGCGTGTTGTCTGATCCCTATACCACACCTTTAACAGAATGTGCCTCTCACCTGTCAGATTTCAGCACCTATCCTTTGATTCCTCAAGACTGGATTAGGTTCCACAGGTGTGTGCCCCATTACACCTTGTATGTTTCCCATTTAAATAAAGAAACAGGTACCTCCGAACACTGTGATATTTTCATAACACCTGTTGAGTTTCATGTCTTTAGTATGGTATAGACAACAAAGTACCCATAAGCAGTTAACAAATTATCTGTTAAATGATAAAGTGAGTGCATTTCTATAATTTTCGCTAATTTTGCATCTTTAATTTTGATTTTGAAAGACACTCTGTTCCCCAGAGTTCATTTTTTCATCTAATTTACCTGTTAAAATTATACACTGGATACTTCTTAACATAGCAGTGTACTTTTTAAAGAGATGTATAAAATTCTGCTGCAGTAAATTTTAACATTTTACTTTACAAAACCACATTGCTAGAATAAAAAGAGAAAAAAAATTGTATTCAGTATTCAACATGCTGCAGCATTCCTAAAGCGAATATATTTAGCATGCAATATTGTAGAGTCTTTAACTCATGATTGACTTTTTCTGTGTAGGTGGAATTTTTTTTTTAATTGAAATTATTCTGGGCACAGGATTTTTTTTTCTGGTAATGAACCAGATTCTGTAAGGGTTTAAAGTTCTCTTTGGCTGTAAATGATTCAACTTTGGGAAATACTTGGCATTGAAACTATCTGGTTCAATGTGTAATGATTCTTTTTTCATGACTCTCATGAAAGCTGCAAAGTGTTATTTGGAACCGCTCTAGGCAAAAAGAATCACATTTCTGTGTCATTCTTCAAAGATGTTTGTGTCATGACAGTTTGATTCCTGAGACCTGCTCAAGGGTAAGACTGTCTTATTTTTATTTAAAAAGTAATTTTGCTATATTATGTGGTTGGATTTTTTTTTTTTTTTTTGAGCAAAGCACAATCTCTCAAACATTTTACTATTTCAGTATCTTTCTTTATCATTTGCCTTTATTTTGAAGGCTTGGGGAAATATCTTTTAAAGAAGAAAATGTAATGAACATGAGAATTCAGACATCTCTTTGACAAACTGATTTCAAATCTTTTAGGTAAATATGCAGAAGTGGGGTTGCTGAATCGTTTGGTAACTCTATTGCACAGCATGATGAATACAGTTAATAACAGTGTATTATACATTTTGAAACAGCTAAGAGAGTAAATTTCAAAAGTTCTCACTGCAAAAATTGGTATTTTAGGTGAAAATATATTAATTAGTTTGATTTAATTATTGTACATCATATTCATAGATCATAACATTACTTTGTAACCAATATATGTAATTACAAATTATCAATTTATGATAAAATTTTAAAAATAAAATGGGCTGAAATAAAAGCATTTGTGTCTTCTCCATCTCAAAAATACTGATACAGATTTCAAGCTAAAACAAAAGTCTTCAATTTTTTTATAATGTATTCAATTTTCAATGGAGGCTCTTAAATTCAAAAATATATTTAGTGCTATAAATTCCATGTACTATTAATTTTCACTTGTTGGAAGAATTAGGGAGGGCAGTTACACTCTCTACTTCTACTAATGGAAACACTTTGCTCTTTAAAAAAAAGAGAATGCGGGACTCATTATTTCTAAAAGCAAACACATGATTCATATCAGCACACCTATTGAGAAAAACTTTTTAAAAAATGTTAAAGGCATCAGAGAACTACAAAGTAATGCAAAGTTATGGAATCAAATCTCAGAGGAGGCAAAAACCAAGAGTAAGGCCCACCTTTCTTTCACTCTAAGGGCAATTGCCAATCCTGAAGACACATCAATGAAATCCTGAAGAATGTGTTGACTGAATGTGGTGAGAGAAATTGGAAACAACCGACCAAGCCTGTCCAAGTTATCAAGAGCCATGATCCTGGCGCCAATTTAGTCTACAACACAGAAGGATCACTCAAATTCAAGTATGCTGGATACAGAGCTTTGGTTTCCTTTTAAGAACCACCATTCATCCCCACTCTCTTCTGTTCTCTTCTGCATATTACAGTGTCAGAAAACCTAGGGACTTCATTTCCTAAGCTCTTGCAAGAAGGGTTTAAAAGATTTTCAACTCTACCAATAGTAGAAACTAGCAGAAGGAACTCCTGTGCCTCCAGAGGCTGCAGGTTTTCCAAGACCATGAGGGTTTAGGTCAGTGGTAGTAGTTTCCAGAGAGTCTTGGAACTTCCTGATTTCCACATGCACCTTTCAGCTTTTCCCCATTGCCATTCTCCCAGCCCGTCCATTGAGTTTATAACACTGATTCCTTTCTAATAATCAGAGTGTTTTTGCTTTCTTGACTGACTCCTAAGTGATACACAGTAAAGGGGAATGAGAAGTAAATCTGCACTTGAACGAATGTACGCATCCAAGTTGTGTCAATAGGGTGGCCTGAAGAATTTAAATATTGCAACTGCAGGTTGCAGGTGGCCAGACTTGCAGTGTTCCGCATGGCTTTCAACCCCCCCACTCCCCTGGGGGAAACATTAAAACCTGTATCTTCAGTATCAAATTATTTCTGAAAATGATTTTCCCAAATCAAAACCTAGTTACAGATATTCAAATACAAAAAAGAAAGATCCATGTTCTAGAATAATGAGAAACAACAAATAAAAGAAAGAATTGCACAAAAAGACGTTGCTTTATCAGGCAGTGATTATTGTTAAAATATGCTTGCCATATAAAAATAAACAAGCAAGCTTAAAAAATATCTAAGGAAACAGCAAATCATAAAATGACATAGAAGATTAGGAAAAAAGAGATAAAATAAAAATTTAAAAGTCCCCCAAATTAAGAACCAAAACAATGGGCTTAACAGTATATTAGACATGGCTAAAGAGAAAATTGATGAATTCTAATACAGATCAGAAAAATTATGTAGAAAGCAAAACAAAGAGATAAGATAAAAATATTTGAGGAAAGAATATATGAGAACATTTCAAAATAGATGAAGCTAATACATAAAATTCATGAAGTCCACTGAATCTTACAGATAAACACATTTATGCACATCATACTGAAATCATAGAAAACCAAAGATGAAGCGAAAAATTACCTTAGAATGAACCATAGTTAGATTGACTGCCAATTTCTCAAAAAATGAGAGCCATCATGTGCAGGAATAATACATTCAATATTCTGAAACAAAAATGACTATCAACTTGAAGTTCTACACTAACATAAATTTCCTAAAAGAAAAAAGGAAGAATAACAATTTCAGATTAAAACAAAAAATAAAGAAACACCAGAGTTCTTCACCAGTAGACAAGCTCTAATGAAAATTCTAAAAGATACAGGTTTTGGATATTTAGTTTGAAACAAACAAAAAAATAAATAAATAAAGAACACAGAGAGTAATAAACCCATGGTTCTATCCATATAAAAATTGATTATATTTAAAAAAAATAATATTGTTTTCTTGAAGTTTTTTGTTATACACACACACACACACACACACACACAATTTTTTACATGACCACAGTAAAATATCAGGAGATGGATAAATAAAAAACTCCAGCAAGAAGGTAGAGATATTGATTAATATCAGAAGTTAACAATTTAAAAACAGATGCTTTATTTAGAGGAAGTAGTAAAAATAACATGTAGAAGAAGACTGAAACAGGATCCCCACCTCTCACAAAAATTAATTCACGATGGATAACAGACTTAAACCTAAGGCATGAAACTATAAGAATTCTGGAAGAAAATGTTGGAAAAACTCTTGTAGATACCAGCCTAGGCAAAGAATTTATGAGGAAGACCACAAAGGCAATCACAGCAACAACAGAAATAAATAAATGGGACCTGATCAAATTAAAAAGCTTCTGCACAGCCAAGAAAATTAATAGAGCGGACGGACAACCTACAAAATGGGAGAAAATATTTGCAAGCTATGCATCCTACAAAGGGCTAATAACTAGAATCTATAAAGAACTCAAGCAAAACAGCAAGAAAAAATCAAACAACCCTATTAAAAAGTGGGCAAAAGACATGAACAGAAGCTTTTCAAAAAAAGATAGACTAATGACCAGTAAACACATGAAAAAGTCATTTTATAAAAAAGACACTTGCACTAGAATGTTTATTGCAGCACAATTCACAATCACAAAGATGTGGAATCAACCCAACTGCCCATCAACACATGAGTGGATTAATAAAATGTGGTATATGTATGTATATACATGAGTACTACTCAGCCTTAAATAATGGGTAACTAGTACCTTTTGTAACAACCTGGATGGAGGTGGAGACCATTCTTCTAAGTGAAGTATCGCAAGAATGGAAAAACAAACACTGCATGTACTCACTATTAAACTGGAACTAATCGATCAACACTTACATGCACATATGGAAGTAAAATTCAATGGAAATCAAACAAGTGAGAGAAGGAGTTGGGTAAATTCATACATAATGGGTACAATGTACACTGTCTGGGTGATGGGCATGCTTATAACATTGACTCAAACTGTACAAAAACAATACATGTAACCAAAATGTTTGCACCCCCATAATATTCTGAAATTAAAATAAAAGAAGTAGAACATATAATTTCCAGAGTAACAGAGAGTAAAATGTGTGATAAAAAATAATCATTCCAAAAGAGGACAAAAAGAAGAAAAAAGGTAAAAAAGCAAAAAAAGAAAGAAACAGAGCAAGAAAAATTATAGAAAAGCACATAGTACTACTATAATTGCTACTACTACTAATAAAAATGGTATATTTAAGCCCAAAACATCATTAATAACAGTCAATGGAATAAAAGTTTTAGCTAAATAACAAAAACTGTCACAGTGGACAAAAAGTTTTACAACTTACAAGAGATAAATTTAAACAAATACATACAAAACTAGAAAGTAGAGAATGGAAAAATGAAAAACACCCATATATAAAACAAATAACACTGTTGTATCTATATTAATATCAGTTAAAATAGACTTTAATGCAAGAAGAATAATGGTCATTTCTGCTATCACAAGCATGTGTGATATCTGCTATCACAAGCATGGGGCAGTCATTAACGTTGGTCAGTGAAATATAAAATAAATAAGAACTTAATAAAGATGATAGCAAAATTTGACACATGCTAAATGTTTGAAAATTACACAGATATTACAATAAGCATGTACTTTGAAAAATACTTGAAGTTTGCTTGAAGAATTTGGTATTAGAAGGCTGCAGTTTATGAGTCATTATGAAATGGTAAAGGAATGTTATCTAAAATCAGAAGAAAAACACCAGATGTGGAGGGTGTGGACAGAGATGTTTAAGGTATGTGTGTGGTGTATGCAGGGTGTGTGTGTGTTGTGTGACTGTGATGTATAATGTGTGATATACGATGTGTGTGTGGTGTGGTGTATGTGGTGGTCTATATGTGCAATGTGTGTATGTATGCGTGGTGTGAGTAGGGTGTGTGCGATGTGGTGTATGAGTGGTTTGTGGGTGGTGAGTGGAGTGTGGTGCGTGACTGCGATGTATAATGTGTGATATACGATGTGTGTGTGGTGTGGTGTGTATGAGTGAGGCAAGTGTGCATACATTTTCCTATATGCTTTAGTTCAGCCTGGTGCAGTTGTGCTCACTCATCCAATGTGTCTTCAAGGACAAAACACACATAAACAAACAAAATTCACATTATCTTCAAATGTTCTCCAAATATATTCATTGTGTTGGGAAAAACTCAAGTTTTAAAACCAGCATTATAGCAGAAACAACTGTGCTGACTATCCAAAGAGGACGACTTCAAATTGGAAAAAAATTTAAAAATTCCTATTAGCCGGGAATATAAAATAACTCTAAATGCATACATTTAAAGATATGGGCAGATCTACAAAGGATAAACAGAAAAGTTCACAGTTGTTGTAGGAGATAACATACCTCTCATAGTACTTGATCTTAAAAAAGGAGACAAAAAAACTGTATAAAACATTGAATCAACATGAATACACATAAAAGCTATAAAATATTGCAGACAACAACTCAAGAGTACACTTTCTTTACAAGAACACACAAGACTATTTAGACAAATTAACCTTATATAGGACTATAAAACAACCCTCAACAAATTTTAAAAAGTAGTGATTATAAAAAGCCTGTTCTCTTTTGACCATGCAATTAATTATGCTATTAAATAGATAATTGGACAATATTCTAAAATCTAAAAAAAATAGATATTTTTTCAAATTTGATAATGATCCTAAAATTCTAAATGACATTATCAATAAGGAGTTGTGAAAGTAAAACATTAAATATAAAAAACACTCTGACCCACCAATCTAGAGGCAGAATTAAATTTCTATTCTTTCCATAGAAAACCTTACAAAATTGTTGTCATATGAAGAGGCAATTTAAGAGTATGCATCCAAAAATAAATAAGGAAAAAAATTACTATAGGGTATATTTTAGTTCTTGATTTTGTGATGTTTATGGTATTATCAGCTTCTAAAAATTAGTAAGTTATCATTTCTTTTCTTTTTAAAACAAATATTCATATTTTCACCTAAAAAGATAAGAATTTATTATTACAAGCAACTTTATTTTTAGAAATTTCAAAAGTTAAATGAAACGGAAAAATTCCTAGAGAAATACACTCTCAAAAACATACTCAAGAAAAAATAGAGAATCTGAATATTCCTAAAAGCATTGACAAAATTGACTCAGTAATGAATTTTCCCCACCCAAACACGCACGCACACACACGCTCACACACACATACACAAAACCCATAACAATCGACCAAAGAGCCCCAGGCCCAGTCCCCAGTGGTTTTGGGGTGTGCAGCAAAGCTTCTTTGCAGTAACTTTTAATCAGAGATCTAGAAAACTGTATTAGAATCGAAGACAAAGATGTTCCTTTTGTGGTGGGTGACACAGTATCACAAAATAAGCCATCTCCTGAAGCCCAGAAGTTAATTTATAAAATTAATTTAAGCCCAAACCAGAGCAACAACAAAACTTTTCTACCCAGAGCTGGACAATGTGATTCTGAAGCTGATGTAGAATAAGCTGGAAAATTCCTGAAAAGGTAAAGCCAGGAGGCAGGACTCACCATGAGATATTAAAACATCATGTCTCCATAATTAAAGCAGCTGGTGCTAGTGCATCAACAGAGACACAGATGAATAGAATAGAAAAGTCCAGAAATAGACCCAAATTTACATGGTCATTTAGAACATGATAAGGGTGACAACTCAAAGTTAGACACTTGGAGAAAGACGAAACCCTCCCCTCAGACCCTGTGGTGAGTCCGACAGGAGTTTGCAAAGCAGCCCAGTCCCTGCGAATGCTTAAAACCCACCTGCCAGGGTATATTTACAGGATAGAAAGAATAAACCATTAGCAGGAGGAGTGGAGAGGGCAGGAAGCAGCAGCCGCCTGGAAATACCGAAAGTTAATCCACTGTATTTTTTTTAACACCACACAAACACATGCGGGGGGGAAAATCTATGAAGTTGGAAAAGATAGCTGAAACAAGGTTTTAGTCTAAACTGCAGGAAAACAAAATTCACATGATATTGAGCAGCAAAAAATTATCGAGGTCAAATCTCATAAAAATTTATTATAATGGTAAAGAAATAAAAAAGCAGAATAACATCCCACGGACAAAGAAAGTATGACAGAATGGCATTTTTTTAAAAAACTGAGCAAGATCATTAACATATTATATCCAAATGAGACATTTAAAGGATAACACAGGATGTGAAAAAACAGAACCACATACATGAGAATCAGAAAAACTAAGACATGAAGACACAGACTCAAAAGATAATTAGGTATAAAAAATAGATGATTATAAAAATGAAGATTAAACAAAAAAAATAAAAAAGTGAACAAATACAGCAATAATACCTTAAGAAATATGTAAGGCAAAGAGAAAAATTGTGAAAATCAAAAGGAAATGAAGAAAGAGATAAAAATAATTTAAGATAAAAATATTAAAGGCAAAATATTGAAGGCAGGCAAAGAAGACACAATACATTAGTAACACAAGCCCCTGAAATAGAAAAGAAAGCTAGGGAATAGAACAAATGTTAAAAAGGATAACATATGAAGCATTTCCTAAAATATAATAAAAGAGATTCGAAAATAAATACATGTGGAAAGAGCACACCACAAACCTAAGAAAATCAAATCAGAATGACTAAAACCAAGACACGGTCTACTAAAATTACTGACTTTTAGAGATGTCTTTGGGCATCTAGGCCAAGTATATCACCTTCAGACTTCTCTACAGCAATCCCTTATTCCACAAACAAAATACAGTAACATGATAAGATACTCAGGGAAAGCAAATATGAACCAAGGATTTATATCCAACAAAACTCACCTTCGAGTATAAAAAAAATGCTGTCAAGTTTAAAAATAACTGTTATCAATATGCAAGAGCTCAGAAGATCGTTACCCTGAATGCTTTCTAAGGAATGTATCTGAGAACTAGCTTCACACAACCAAGATGATTAACGAGAAAAATAATGATTGGTGGTGAGCATTAAAGAACCCCGGTCACTTAGCTTAATGAGGACCAAATGAATTTTGAGTTTCTTAAGGACACACATGAGGCTAGAGTGGATGTCACTGACAGGGGGCTGATTTAAGACCTCACGAGTATTGAACGCCTCCTATGGCTCTTGAACGTGTGGGGCCTCAGGAGGATGCTGCAGGTACATTGAATCTATTGACCATATTCAGTGTCTCCTCATCCTTTCATCCTTTCCTACACCCAACTACTCCCGCATCTATGTCTAATGTGCCTCACAACCTACTCACTTCTGTGCTTAGGTTTAACTATCCTCTTTATTTGTAGTTTCTCTTCTACCACAGAATTTAACCTTCTCACACAAGACAGAAAGCACACATTAGAGGGGAATGAACAAGGGTGCAAAAGGTTACTATTGGGTGAAACCAGATGAAAGGCGCATGGAGATTCATGACACAATTCTTGTGACTTTTCAAGTTTGAAATTATTCAAAATACAATGTTAGGGGAAAACAATAAAATTTCTAAAAATTTAAAACAAAACAGTAGGAGGAAGAGCATTTCAGACAAGAGGAACTATACCTGTGAAAGACCCAAGGAACAAAAGAGCTCGGTTCTTTAGAGGGGCTGAAATAAAGACAGGAGCACCCAGAACATAGTTCATGTCGGGAAGAGAGTCTGGGAACACATGGGAATTGCATCCGTGGAGAAGGGTGGGGAAGGCCTGGGAGAGCCAGTTAGCGATGTGGAGTCTTAAATAAATGCTCTGGAAGCCACTGAAGAAATTCAAACAGGGATGTGATGCAGTTCAAGTGGTTTAAAGATCTCCCCCGCTGCTGTGTTTAACAACAACAAAAAAAGGTGGGGGGGTTGGAGGTTCCGAGGGCAGATCAGGTGTGCACATAGGATGGTCATTACAGGAGTCCAGGCCAAAGCTGGTGAAATCTGGAATTCTAGTGGTGGCATTAGAGGTGGGGAAAAGTCCAGGATGCAAGGCATGTCAAATGGATTTTGTAACTGGAATTGATGGAATCTGCTGAAGGAACGACTTGGTAGGAAGGGTGGGGTGGTATAATGGATACAGTCCAGCTTTATAGACTCAGTGGTGTCACTCACTCAGATTGGAGAGAAGACTAGATTTTGAGGAAATATCAATTGCTTACTTTGTAGCAGACACCATGCTAAGTTTTTAAGACTTATTATTCAATATTAAAGACATATTAGGAGCCCTGTTTCATTGATGAGTCTGAGATTATGGAAAGGTATGTATTTACACGTTATACCTATATGAGTTCTAGAACCTTTGCCCTAGACTGCTATACTGTACTGCCTCCCACAGAAATACTTCATGCTTATTTGGGACAAAGGTGCTAATATTTTCTCTTACTTTTATGAAACTGAAAATCCATAAACACATTTACATGCAATTTAAAAGTCAAAGCATTATATAGAAGGATGTGAAGAAGACACATAAAATATGTCTACTTTTGCTACTTAGAATTCTCTGGATCCAAAATTGAAAGGGTAACTAGTGAACCTAGGACTGACTCTGTGCCTTCTGGGGTTGCAAGTTGCTTATTCATCCACAGCCATGGGCCACATAATGGTGTCTCAGGTCAACAACACTCTACACATATGATGGTGGTCCCGAGAGATTACAGTGGAGCTGAAAAATTCCTATTACCTGGTGATGTTCTAGCTATTGTAGCCTCGTAGTGCAACACATTGCTCATGTGTTTGTGGTGATGCTGGTGTAAACAAACCTACTGTTCTGCCAATCATATAAAAGTGCAGTACATACAATTGTGTACAGTACATAATGCGTTGCAATGATAACAAATGACTATGTTACTGGTTTGTGTATTTACTATACTATACTTCATATAATTATTTTAGAGTTGTACTCCTCTACTTATTTAAAAAAAAAAAACTTAACTGTAAAACAGCCTCAGGCAGATCCTTTAGGAGATATTCCAGAAGGCAGACATTGCTACCATAGGAGACGGCAGCTCTGTGAGTGTTGCTGCCCCCGAAGACCTTCCGGTGGGGCACGATGTGGAGGTGGAAGACAGTGATAGTGATGATGCTGACCCTGTGTAGGCCTCGGCTAATGTGTGTTTTTGTGTCTTAGTTTTTAACAAAAAAAAAGCCTAAAAATCAAAAATTATTAAAAATAGAAGGAAGCTTATAGAATAAGAATATAAAGAAAGAAAATATTTTCGTACAGCTGAACAATGTGTTTCTGTTTTATGCCAAGTGTTATTACAAAAGAGTCAAAAAGTTAAAAAAAAATTTAGTTTATAAAGTAAAAATGTTACGGTAAGCTAAGGTTAGTTTATTAGGGAAAAAAGAAAAGAAAAGATTTTAAAAATAAATTTAGTATACCTTAAACTGTCCAGTGTCTATAAAGTCTACAGAAGAGCAGTGATGTCCTAGGCCTTCCCATTCACCCCCCACTCACTCAGTGACTCACTCAGAGTAACTTCCAGTCCTGCAAGTTCTATTCATGGGAGGGGCCCTAGACAGGTGCACTACTTTTTAAATCTTTTATACTGTATCTTTACTGTACCTTGCATATGTTTAGATACACAAATACTTACCACTGTGCTACAGTTGCCCACAGTGTTCAGTGCAGTGACGTGCCGCTGTGCAGGTCTGTAGCCTGGACGAGGTAGGATATACCACAGAGCCCAGGTATGTAGTAAGTAGGCTGCACCTTCCAGGCTTGTGTGATCACACTCTACCATGTTCACACAAGCATGAAATCCCCTAATGACGAATTTCTCAGAAGGTATCCCCGTCATTAAGCACTCATGACTTTATACAATACTGAGAAGGAGAGCAAGGAGGGACAAGACAGACACTGGTCAGAAAAAGAAGCCAGCAGACTGCAGCCGACTCTCCATGGGCACCATTCACTGCCTCAGGATCCAACTGCATCCCTTCCAGGTAAACCTGTTAGGAGCAACTTACCAACACAGCTCTCCACACCCCATTCCCTGAACCCCACCCCCACGCCACTGTGACACTATGATTCTCATTCTCAGAAATATAAAGTTTTCATTTCGTTTGTATCCCTTTGGCTTTTAACGGTGAGTTCTGACTATATATTTTAAGGTAGCATAAGGCCTGTGGAAACTGCTTCTGGATTCCCACAGCCAGGCTCGCCCAGACACCTCCAGCAAGGCCTGACTACAGGACAAATGAGAAACCATCAGCTAAACCCATGTGAAATCCACTGGAACCACCCCTAGCATCCAAACAAAAGCATTTTACTAAACAATACCTCTGATTATAGTGCAATAATAGAAACGCAATTATGTCATCTCTAACTGGAGTTTCAGATGTTAATACTGAAGATGCTGATTATTTTCACATTCAAAAAAAGCAACACAACCATGTGAAACTGTGGAATATTTAGAAGACCAATTTAAAATTGTTTACACCTAATGAGGGACTGTTCGGCAATATGTACACGGTGCATATTAAATGAGCAAGACTATTGCAAACCCTTCACACAATTCGGAGAGCTGCAAATGTGCTTGGCACATAAAACATAGTAACTTAAGCATGCAAGTAGGGTGGAAATCATTTGGTCAAGTTTGTTTCTTAAAGTCACATAAGTATAAATAAACTTGGAAATTAGCACTTTCACCTCAACTATAAAAAGTAGGAAGAAGACAGAAACACTGTGTGTATAATACTTTTAAAACCATGCAAAATAAATTACTTCAGACCAAAAAAATAAAACATAAATAAATAAGCCCTTGCCAGTTAATTAGAGAAAGAAAAATTGGAAACTGTAGATGATCACAAAACAATAATACATCGGGCATTCCTGTTTGGTTGCCTAGGAAGTTAAGTTACTCTGTAGTCATTGCTTTTGCACCTTAAAACTCTGGGAGTTTTAATTTAAGTTTTAAATATCTGACAAACGAAAAAAGACCACAGATTTCAAATGCTGACTGTGCAACAAACTTGCTATATGACCCTGATAAAATAATCAAACATTCACCTATGGTGTCTTCGGAAGACAGTGTTAAACGCATTTAAAATCATAAAATATTTAAGTCAGAAAGGGACCCCGAGATCATCCAATCCCCGTCTTTTGCAGAATAGCAAAGTGAAGCCCAAAAGGGTTAAGACACTATTTAAATCAAGATTTCTTTTTTTCCTGATTTCTTATTTTTTCAACTCACTATCAAGGATTTGAGAGGAATAAAAGAATTTGAGATAAAATAAAAATATATATATTCAGAGCTATCATTTGTTGAGATCCCCTTAGGCAGAATAGTGGTCAATTCCCTTATTGTCCCTTTGAGTTGGTCAACCATCATCTGAGGTGATCGTGAACAGAATGCCAGCAAATCTGGGTACCACATATTTCAATCTTAAATTTGCATAGTCATTTTTAAAATTTTTTCTCTTATTGTTCGCTCATTGTTGGTCCTCTCTAAGAAATCTTTACATTTTCTGAGTCCAGGATGATATTTCATTTCCATTTCTCTTAGAAGCTTCATATTTTGAATATCTTACATCCACTTGTGTCTTTCTATTTAAAATGTCTACTATGAACAGAATATACTTAGAACTTGTTTTTTGTACCTACTCTGAAAATTTCTGCCTTTTAATTGAAATCCATTTATATTCAAGGAAATTATTGATGTGTTTCACTTTATGTCTATCATCTTGCTATTTGTTTTCTAAATTTTTCATTTTCTCTCTGTTCCATCATCTCCACTCTCTTGTGTTAAGTGAATTAATTTAAAATTCAATTTTAATGTCCCTATAGGATTTTTAGCTACCCATCTTTACACACATTTTTTGAAATTTTAAGCATTATAAAATATACTATAATTTCTTACTAGAGACCACTTTAATTAGTCAGAATACTTCAAATATAAAAAGTAATATCCTTGAAACTATAAAATTCTACTTTCCCCATCTTTTGTGTTATTAATTATTATTATTACATATTTTACTTCCAAATCTATATTATGCTTCCTATAAAATGTTATTTTTTACATTAAACAGTCAGTTGTCTTTCAAAGAGAAGCATAAATTGTTTATGTTTGCCCACTTATGTACCATTTTCAATTGTTCTTCATTCCTTCTTTGGACCTGAGTATTTATCTGGGAGCACTTCCTTTTATTCCAAAGGATTTTCTTTAGCATTTATTCCAGCATAGATAGGCTGGCAATGAATTCTCTCATTTTCTTTTTAATCTGAGTATGTATTTATTTCCCCTAACTTTTGAAGATAATTTCAGTGGATAAAAGTTAAGCTTTGAGAGTTTTATTTTTTTTCCTTTCAGCACTTTAGATATGTCTTTCGGCACATTGCTCCTGACGAGAGGTCATCCGTCATCCACCTCATCTTTCTTCTGTACAAAATGTGTCAATTGTCTTCAGCTGCTTTTAAGATTATCTCTTTATCTTTTATTTTCAACAGTTTGACTATGATGTGAAAAGGTTGCTTATTTTTGTATTTATTATGCTTGCAGCTGGTTGAGATTCTTGGTTTTGTAAACTGACTTTTGAAATTTAATTTAGTGTATCTCCACTCACTGTTATTCAAATGCTTTTTTCAGCTCACTCTCTTTCTCTGTCTCCTTCCCTCTTGACCTCCAACTACACATATGATAAACCACTTGATATCGTCCAACCGGTTACTGAGGCTGAGTTTTCTTCCATTATTGTTTTTTTTTTTCCCTTATTCTTCTTATTGGATAAATTCTACTTGTCTGTTTTCATGTTCACTAACAGTTTATTGCAGTATCCAATTTGATATGATGTTCACCTAGAGCACTTTCCATTTCAAATACTACATTTTAACTTGGGAATATCTATTCAGTTCTTCTTTTTATAGTTGTTATTTCTCTTCTGTGGTTCTGCATCTTTTTTCTATTTATTAATACCTTTTCATTAAGCCTTGAAAGATACTTATGAAACATATCTAAAATAGATGACAACAAAAAACGTTTTCCATTTCCATCATTTGCTGTTATCTTGGGTTCTATTTGTTCCTTTTTTTAAGTTGATAACATTTTAGTTTTATTAAAATTTAATTGATAACATTCAACTGATAACTTTTTTAAATTGATATTTTCTTGCTTCTTTTTAAGTCTAATAATTTTTAATTGCCTGACGACCGTGATGACAATATATTGTAGAGATCCTGGCTCATTGTAAGTATTTTTCTGCCTGCCAGCTGAATTACTGGTGGATCCTTTGTTCCTCATGTCTGATTTCATTCTTCGTTATGGTAGACCTAATTGGGTTAAGTATTTATGGCCTTTCTTGGATCTTGCATGAATGTCTCACATGATCGGAGAGGAATAGCCAGTCTGTATATGCTGGACGTATCTAAGCATTCTACAGCTTTTGGTATTATCCTTTGATTCAAGGGCTTTTCAACTAAGCGCCACAGAGCCTCAGTCTGCACAAGTCTGACATAGTCCTCAACCAAAGACCAGCCATGAATTTGCACGCCCTCCCAAATTCCAGCCCGGCCAGCATCCTGGATCATACCCATGCCTGTTTAGTGAGACCACTATGCTGCTTGGGATGAAATATCCCATGCTATTAATGGGAAATGTTCATATAATAGGATACAGGGCAATCATGAGACTCAACTCTCGGGTTTCTCTTCTGTCAAGGACCAAATCCTATAATGCTTGCTGTTCAGTGTCTGCAAAATTGCTGCATGTATTTTATCTAGCTTTATGGTTATTTCAGTGGGAGAGCAAGTCTAATCCCATTCAACCTATCCTGTCTAGAAAGGGAAGTCCCTAGATATGTTTTTTGGTTTTGTGTGTGTGTGTGTGTGTTTGTGTGTGTGTGTGTGTGTGTGTGTGTGTGTGTATCTTGCTCTAAAATTGCCAGGTTTTTTTGTTGTTGTTGTTTTGTTTTTTAACTTAGGTAGAGCAGGAAATTCAAATTAACACACACGAGCCTCCTTGCTTTATAGTCAATAGATCTAAGGTCATTTGATCCTGAGCTAAGGCCTAAAAGTTAATCATTATTTCTATATGGAAGATACAGTTCTTGTTCATTAATGGTGGGTGTATCGCCCCTGGATTGTTATGCTTTACCTTTAATTGCAACTTTTCTGGTATGGCATGTTACGAATTCAGTTTTCCTGCTTATACTGTGTTGTATAGTGTGACAGACGCTTATTAAACCTATACAAATAATACATTACCATGAAAATTGAAGACATTACACATAGTGGGTTTGTGGGGAAGGTCTATCAATGTCTGTTGTATTTTCTGCAGATGCATTAGAGATTTCACCAGTTGCACTATCTACAAATATAGTATGGTTATCTATAGATTCTTATGTATAAATTATTAGAATTAGTGTAGTTCAATATTAATATAGCTTCAACTCAATATCCGTTTGTATAAAAGTTTCCCAGGGCTACTATAACAAAGTTTTACAAACTAAATGGCTAAACAACGTACATTTATTCCTTCACACATCTGAAAGCTAGAAGTGTGAAACCAAGGTGTTGGAAGGGTCATACTCCATCTGAAGGCTCTAGGGACAAATCCTCCCTTGCTTCTCCCTAGCTTCTGGTGGTTGCTGACAATCCTTGGTGTTCCGTGGCTTGCAGCTGTATCACCCCGATCTCTGTCCCATTGCTGTATGGTTTTCCTCCCTGTGTATGTCCTCTGTGTCTCTGTGTCCAAACTTTCCCCTTCTTATAAGGACACTAGTCATTGGATTTATGACCCACTCTAACGCAGTATGACCTCATATTAACTTGATTACCTCTGCAAAGACCCCATTTTTAATCAAAGTCACATTCGCAGGTTCTAGGTGAACCTTAATTTTGCAGAGACACTATTCAACCCAATACAGCTTATTGAAAGATAAATGTAAGCTCATCTCAAATCATTTTAAAAGCATTCATGTAAATCAGCAGTCCCCAACTTTTTTTGGCACCAGGGATCAGTTCATGGAAGACAATTTTTCCATGGACCAGGGGAAAGAGTTGGGATGACAAGAGATGGGGAGTGGCTGTAAGTGTAGAGGAAGCCTCTCTCACTCACCTGCCACTCACCTCCTGCTATGCTGCCGGGTTCCTAACAGGCCAGGGGGTTGGGGACTGCAGCTATAAATCACAAAGTTCCAATTGTCCTTAAATTCTCTTCAAATGCCTCATTTAAAATACCAATTCACATTTATAAATTCCTACATGACTACATGATGCCATCCATGTGGTAGCATACAGAGAACATTTCCATATTCCTGAATCTGGATATGAAGGAGTAATTCTGTTAAAAAAAAAAAAAAGTGTTCTTCCTTAGAAATATGGATCAATCCCTTGCTTCTCAATTTGAGTCATCTTCATACTTATTATTTTTTTCTATGGCATTTGAGGGGTCAGTTGGAATACGGTAGCATTCAAGGAAGGATTCATTTCCATTTGCAGAATTATAGTCTACAAAATTGAGGGCAATAAATGAAACAAAAAGGAAAAAGAGTTTTCTTTTACATCTTTATTAGAAAATAAATACTAGCAATAATACTCATAATATGTAAAGACAAAATAGATAGTCCAACGTCCCTCAACAATTCATTCATTTCCTAAAATGCCCTCTGTAATAATTTCTTGTTCTGCTCATCTTGTTTCAGCAATTTATCTTAGGCATTTGTATGCTTCCAGACTGGATTCCTACTGATACATAATTATTCACTTGTCTTGTTCCTTTATTGCAGAGCAAATGCCTACATGGTTGGAAGTGTATCTTAGTAACTTTTTGCATTTCCACTATATAAAACAATGCCTTTAATATGATAAATGCATCATCTATGTTGCAAAATGAATAAAAGAATGAATAAGCCAAATATCAAATTATCTGGGCAAGGTCTACAAAATATTTGACAAATCTTGTCAAATTTGGGATCTGTTTCATTTACAAATATGTGCAATTATTATGTGTCAATTATAAATAAAACAATAAAAATTAAAATAATTTCCCTCATTTTGCATTTGTATGATTTAGGTTAAATTATGCATTTTTGGCAAGAACACCACGGGAGTAACATCATGCTCTTCTTAGTGCATCATATAAGGAGGTACATGTTGATATGTCTCTTTACTAATGTTAAGGTAGAATCTGACAGATTTTTTCTCTGGAAAGTTATAATAGAATTTTTTATTTTGGTAATTGATAAGTTTTTTTTAGGGAGATATTTTATGGCTATCCAAATATCCTGTTTCTTACCTTACCTTCACCCATTTATTTTAGCAGCCATTGGTAATGCTTGTCTGCAGCAATTATTATTGAGGTGTTTGCAAAATATATATTATTACCTATTCTTAGATTTCATACACTTTATCATTGAAAAATTATTTGTGAACTTACTATCTAACACTGTAGTAAGCAAGAGAGACACAACCACAACCAAACTGTAGTACCACTCTAGCCAAGTTGATGGCCTAACTATATGTCTACATTCATAGTTACATATGAGATTTATATTGTCAAATTCCCAAACGCAATAATATTGAAATTCTTGTTGTACTGTATTGTGGCTATCCATTGATTTGAAAAGAAGGTACATATTATGATTCTTCTTTTTAAACTCATTCATATTCTTTAATGATGTTTTACCATTTCTTTTTATATTTGTTTATATATAAATTCTATGACTTTAGTTTTGAAGCATTCTCTTATTTTTATTAATTCATTTACATATGCTGTTGTAAATAAAGCTCCTCTCCCTTCACATTTTCTAAATGGCATTCACTAATTACAAAACTTAAAAATCGTGTATTTGTTTTGCATTTATCAAGTTAACTAAACCTTATTATTAAGCTCAAACATCTTTCTATTTCCACTTATTCTCTATGAACTTCTAGCTATTAGTCAGGTTTTCACCAAATAATTATAATTCTTGCCCCACTTTTATCATAAGTGTCCTCACTCTTTCTGTTTCATGTCCTATCCCACTGTTGAAAACTTCTAGAACAATGTTAAGCAATAACAGTGTATTTGTATTGTTTCTGATTTTAACAGAAGTATGTCCAATTATTTTACTCTTAAGTATGAATTTGTTAGTCTAAGCCAGCATTTTTTATCATGTTGAGAATGTATATTCTATATATGACATGATGTTTCATCACATTCAACTTCCAATCCACCACCCATCTAGTTTTGAAAGCCCCAATGCTGTCATAGTAGAAGGCAGAATCCCACCTCTCGGTCTGGAAAACAAATGGAGATACCCCCCGCCCTTACTCTGCCCAGGAGCAGGGATTCATGACCTAGGACTGGTAGGACTGGTCAAACAGATGCTCCCACCCTAGACAGGAATCTTGGTGACTGGTGCCAAGCTCAAGGGCAATGGGTCACAGTTCACGGTTGTGATGTTTGAGCAGCAATGGCCCATTGATGTCAGAAGAGTTCAAGGTCAGGGGGAGTAAAGAAATGATGCTGGGCCTGGAGAAAACAAACCTTTGCACAACTAGCTGTCAAACAAGGTAGCAGGTGATTCCTAGCAAGAAAAGACAGTGCAGAAGAGCAGCTCAGAGGAAATAATCATCAGTTCCAATGGGAGATAAGAAAGAAAACTTCACAGAGGAACAGCATTGAAGAAAGAGAAGAATTTTGATAGAGAAAAGAGAAAAATTATTTCCTAGGCTATTTCTTTAACAGAGCTTCATTTTTTTTTCCTGTCAGGAAAAGTTGCTAGGATATTAAAATTAGCCCAGCTAGCAGCCTATGACGATTTGAATATATCAAATTATGATACTGATGGCCATAAATTAAATTCATCTTTCTCTTAACTTATTTATTAAAGGCCATGCTTTATAGTCTGCTTGTTATGCACAACGAAAACAAACACAGAAATACCGTGATCATAGATAATTCCTCAGATGATCATGGACTGTTAATTTCAGAGACCTCAGTGACATATTACGTGCTATTAGTTTTGTTTTTGTGCTCCAGGAATGTTTCACTAGCCTTGTAATGTTTTGAAGGCACAAATGCCATAATCATTTTTGTATTTCCTCTGGAATCAGCATTTTGCTTTTCCCAAAGTAAGTACCAATATATATGTCATGGCACGTGGGTTATGAAACCCCGTGTCTCCCACTGGAGAGAATAGAGGAAGGTCACAAACTCCACAACTGTGCTGATTCTCTTTGTTCCTAACTGAAACTATGTTCAGAGCGCCAGGCAGAACTGCTGCTCTTGAATTTTAATCATTGGTTTTTGCTTTAGATATTGGGTTCGTGTTGTTAACAGCAACTGCCGAGTCATAGCATCTGTTTACTTTGTATTGGGGTAGTGATCCCAATTTAAAATGTAATGCTTTCCCACTGTTTATGCATTGCCATAAGCCATCTATCCAACAGAATTTATCAAAATCACTATTATTTATCACTTATTGTCAAGTACACCATCACTCATGACACTGAAGATCTATTCCAGATGAATAATTCAGAGTATATAACCCACATTTTGCATAGCTTATAACTGACTACAGTTTTATTTGCTTCTATACAGCAATGAGCATAGCGTAGGCATGCTTACCTTAGGAGTTTTTGTAATGTCAGAAAGGTCCCAAGAATCCTATTTTGTATGGGAAACCAGAGTCTATTGGGATAAATAAAGAATTAACTTTGGGGCTCACATTTCATCCTAGGATCCCAAATAAGAGTGGGAGAGACTAAAGATACCCCCACATCCCATGACCATACACCCCAAGCCAAACAAGCATGGACACTGTGTTGCATTATATTGCTTCACATCCTAATGTTGCAGGAAGCCAGAAGGCATGGGAAATGGATGATTAATCACAGCAGCCAGGAAGTTAGAGCAGAGCAACAGCAAAAGAAAGAAAAGAGAAGAGGGGACCCCAATGGTAGCAGTAAACTAGAAATTGGCACTAAATCTTCCCAGAGAACATTTTGTATCCTTTAGAACTGACAGGAGCATCAAGATGTTGAGGTTAAATCCTAATAACCACCCTGGTGCAACGTGCAGGAAAACGGGGGAGAGGTTGGTTGGCCAGTCAGAGTAGGGAGTTGTCAGTAAGCTTGAAGGGTCCTAATTCTACCCTGATTCCCAGGATTATGTTTGTCTAATATTTTGTTTGCTGAATGTCTACTCTCCATTGAATAGTGAAAAGTATTACATCTAATTTTTACAAAACATTTAATGATTTAATAAAAATTGTACTCACAAACAACTGTTGATTAACTATGCATTTTAACATTACTAATGTGACTGTACCATCTCCACCGCCTTTGACAGCTAAGTGCCGGCTTTGTATTCCGGTTAACGTCTCCCGCTGCCACCCATGGGAGATACTGACTTTCTGTTTGCCTATTACTGGCTCATCCTTCAGGGATGGTATCCCTCTTCCAGGAATTGCATCCCTTCCAGCCCAGTCTGGTGGCTTCAGGAATGACCACCATGTCCATACAGGATCTTGATGTCTCAGACATAGTAAATTAGTGCAGGAGTGAGAACTTTACCCACGCCATACCTATCAGAGTATTTCTTTAAGATTTTCTTCATTGGAACCAAGGAAAACAGTCAGTTGACTTCTAGAAGTGAAAGCTATGGAATGACAGGTCTGGAAACTTCTCGGGTGCCTCCTGCATGTCGTGTGTTGGAGGCTGGTGTGTTGTGGAAACAATGATACTGATGTGCAAAGAGAAGGCAGGATGGGAAATGAGATGGCAAACATGCCCCTCGAGTCCCTGGTCCCATCTCTACCTGAGGTCTACCTGTACCTTTTTGTTTTCTTATCGTTTTGTTGCTCCATACCTTTTTGGGTAGACGACAAGTCAATAAATTCTTTTTTAACCCAAGTATGTTTCTATCTTTTATAACAATTAATCTGGCCTAATTCACCTCCTCTTCAACACCTCCTGCCTTCACCAACACCAAATTAGTCCAGGACCACATACCCTCTCGCTACAATAGTTGCATCTTGCACAGAATTTTTTAGTGGTTTCTCAATGAGACTATGTCATCATTTTGAATGTCTATCATCCAAACCTCCTTTCTCTTTGGGAGAAATCTCCCAACCTGCAGCTTCAAGAGACAGGGCACAGACTCTCTCAGGAAGCCACGGGGATGGGGGAAGACACTTTTCTCCCCGTGCTCCCTGCAATCCAGGGAGAGGATGAACTGATAGAATATGTCACCCAGGCAAATCAAACATGCGATGCACAGAGGGGTGGCTGATTGAAATCTTCAGTGCCCATGTTCAGTGACAGGGTCCAAAAACAGCAGTAGCAGAAATACTGATAGAGGAATTTTTTCCTCTTTCTTTTTTTCCAACTTTACTGAAGTACAATTGACGAGTAAAAATTGTGTATATTTACAGTGTACAACATGATGTTTTGCAATGCATATGCATTGGAAAGTGATTACCACAATCAAGATAAATTAACATCCGTCACCTCACATAGTTGTGTGGGAGGGGGGGGCGGGGGCGGTGAGAGGAATTCTAACCAGCCCATTTCTGTGCCTTGACTTTGGCTATGGTCTTGCATCTCTCCTCCTCTGGTCCCTGACCTTGTTCTGTGCTTGGTTCTCTGGTGCTACCCGACAATTAGGTGAGCTCTTTGCACAAATGGAGCTCCTTCAGTCTTTAGCCCTGTATGTGAGCTCTCAGGTGCCGGCAGTCATCCTCTGCCCCCTGGGAGATGGGTCCCTCATCCAGGTCATCAGTGGGAAGGAATGAAGGGCTACTGTGAGCAGTGACCATCTGATCGCATCTTCTCAAGGGAGGAATCCGCAAAGAGGCTAGAAGGATCTGCTTTAAAATCCAATGTTCACACTTAAATAGTATCCATCTAATTATATAAAAAGGAGTGGATTATAAATGATGCTAGAATATATGGTGTTGAACTTCTCACAGATCAATACATCATCTTTTTTCAGATTCCCCTTGGTAAGATTAAGGCTAGGAGTGATTTTCATGGGCACCTTCCCCAGACACTCCTGCCAGACTTTCTTCCCTGCACGACAGGTTAATTCCATTCTTACCTATCAGTATTTACCTCCCCCAGAATTTTAAAGCCCTTTTAGATTCATTTCATTTCCTGTCCTTTTACTTTTCCATACTTTAGGCATGGATAAAAATTAATGGTCTAAGTATGATTATGACTTTCCAGTCATATGCAGTAAAACAATAAAATAAAACATTTTATTTCTAAAAATATTGCATTTGGGTATACTTTTTCTTTTTTGCTTTAACAACTTTTCTTCCTTTAAAATTCCTCTATTATATGAAGAAAATGTACTCTTGGTTCATTACTTCCTCTCAGTTATAATGAACTATGAGAACATTTTCTGTTTTCTGTCACTTCGAAGCATTTTCAGATGAGGTTAATATAAAAATATGTTTATTTTCTTGGAGTTCAACTATTTTCACACTGTTTAAATTAGAAAAGTCTTTTGATACTACCTGCAAAAGGAATGTAAGGAAGATTTTATGAGAAAAAAATGTTAAATTAAAAGCCAGTTAATGTAAGGGTCATAATTGTTTAGTATTGAAAAGGAAAGGGAAAATATTGGCATTAATAAGTATGTCATTTTATGTGAGGTGACGGGTATGTTAATTAGCACGACTGTGGCGACCATTTCACAATGTATACATATATCAAATGTAATGTTGTACACCTTAATCTACAGTAGTCTCCTTTTATAACGGGTTTGCTTTTTGCAGTTCCTTAGTTAACTGTGGTCAGCCATGGTCCAAAAATAAGTGAGCACAATACACTAAAATAAGATAATTTGAGAAAGAGAGAAAGCACGTTCACATAACTCTTATTGCAGTATATTGTTTTGTTACCTTTTGATGTCTCCAAACTTCCACAAAATGAGAAGTCTTCTTTTTCTCTTGTAATAAGGGATTTAGCTATTAAATACTATTCAGAAACTTCAATGGTTTTTGTGTGATCAGCGTTTGTAAATGAGCAATAGACATTTGAAATGAAGGTGTACCTATCTCAGCGATCAGAATACAATTGGATCTATCTATGCTGCTGAGATGAAGACATGTCTCGATATCTCATGATATAAGAAAGGTAGGTAAAACAGCAACTCCTGTATTTATTGTGCATTTATTTCTACTTTTATAAGTTGTAATTTTTGATTTATGAATATTTGTGCTTAGGAAATTATAAATATTATATTTTAATTGTGAATTGTGGTCTTTAACATTTTAGAGTGCTTTCCTTGTTTTAAACATTGGTTTTTAGCCTAAAGATGATCTTATTTTATGATAAGATTAAGACTTCTAAGTTACTTTATTGTTTATCTGTCTATCTACTACCTATCTCCTTTATCAATTATTTATTATTGGTATTTGCCTGGTATGTATTTGCCCACCCATTATTTTCATCCTTTTTGAATATTCTGTTCAAAGTGTTTCATATGACTTCACAGACAGGGTTTTTAATCTCTAATCATTTGCATTAATATATTGGTGTTATATTTCTTGTGTAATTATTTTAAGCTTTCTGTTTTATATAGTTAAAAATAACCATGCAGGCTGTTTCACTGGGGCATTATGGTTACTGTGTGTGTCTGTACATAGACAGATATACAGATCTATCTATTTCTGCACATTTTTTTCTTATATCAATAAGAATTTTATCCTAAAAGTAAGTCCCTTTGATCTTCTACTGTGTATCCAGCGATATCTATTCTTTTTTATCTTACTTCCAATAATGCCTTTATTGCTTTTATTTCTAATTTTTTTTTTCCTTCCATTTCTTTCTTGAGTTCTGGCAGCTAAAGTTTTATTTCTTTCCACTGCTTTGCCAATTCTTTACTGAAATCTTGTGTTCTTATTGCACATATACAGAAATTTTATTTTATTAATATTTGTTAAGTTCTTTGTGATATGCTTAGGCACAATTTGCAATTGCTTATTACAGTTTTTTGGGTTTTTTTTTCCTAGTGAGAGTTCTTTCTTGGTCATTTTTTCATTTGGTTGGTTTTTTTTGTTTGTTTGTTTTGTTTTTTTTCCTTTAGAAAAGTCACTTTAATGTTTGATGTTCCTCAAAAGGGTTCTGTTGGCATTTTGAATGGACAGTATTTTCTCGGGTGACACCACCTTGAGCACTGGAGGATATTTGCCATCCTTGGGACCATCTACTACATGCCAGTAGCACCCCTCAGCCATTGTGGTACCCAAAATCACCACCCCACATTTCTATATGTCCTCAGGGACAATTGGAATTAGATTGAGAAACAGCAGTATAGAGGCTATAACAGCCCCTTTGTTATTAATCAGCATTGAAAGAAGTGAGTTTTCCTGACACAAATATTTGTGGGAGACTTACGTGGAAGAGGACCCAGGAGCCTGCCTGGCTAGCTGGAATTTTTCTTATAAGCCAGGTTTTATGTGTGAGTTTGCTAAGCATTTACTTCTATCCAACCAATGGGAATAGAGGAACGTGTAGGCTTTTGAAATGCGAAGAATCCCCTTCGGTCCCCACTGAGCCACTGCTTGTCTAGTTTAGCCATGATTTCTCTGCTGCCTGGATCCAACCTCAAACCAGGAGATCTCTAGCCAAAAGCTAGAAAGCTAGTCCTCTGTTATTATTCCCACTGAAGGTAGAGTGCATTTCCCTCCCTCTCACTTTGACCTCAGCCTTGCTGTGTCCAGTGGAACATGGGCGGAAAGGACAATGTACCAGTCCCAAGCTGCCCCCACCCATGCCCTGCCATCGACATGAGTGGCAGTGCCCCCAGTGAATTCATGTGGCATAGATGAGAACCCAATACTCAATGAGAAGCCAAGAACAGCTGGACCTGGAACCTGAAGCAGAACCGTCTGCACAAACGAGCTCAGCTTTGATCAGCTGCAGCCCAGCAGAACTTCAGATGCATGAGCATGAGAATAAATGCTATTTTTTATGCCACCGAGTTTAGAGACAGTTTGTTATACAGCATTATTGTAAAAATAGCTGACTAATGCATACGTTCAAACTAGAAAGTCTCTGTTTTCTTTTGAGCCCTATAATCAGAGTTTCAACCATGCCACTTTACTTAGGTTGCTCATTTCTGGGTGAACAAAGTTTCTTCACTTGAACACCAGAATCTATACTTTGTTTCCTTTTCTCCCTAGGCCTATTTCATTTTCCTTATTCGTTCATTCTTATCTTTCCAACCTTCTGTACAAACTCTTTTCTTTTTCATTCATCCTCATATGCTGTGTGATCTCATTCAGTGCCATGGCTAAACTTGGTCTGTATGTTGACATCATTCCAATGACTAATTGTAGCCCCAACCTTTTTCTGAACTCAATACTAATAGCCAATTTCCTTTACATACAGACATTTCCATTTGGATGGCTATCGAGCTACCCAAAGTTTTCATTAAAAAAAAAAAAACTCTTGTTTTTCCCTACAAAAGCCTGCTCTTCTCATGTGTTTCCTCACCACAGTGAATAGCAACTGTATACTTCTGCTCACTCAAACTCCAGCGTCATCTTTGTCTCTTCTTGTTCCTTCACTAATCATTCCCTGCATTGGCCTTTCCCTCATTAATCATTCAACAAATTCCATCCCTCTTGTCTCTACATCAGAATACATAGTTTCCCACTTAATGCCAATATCACCCTGGTATATGATCTAGAGAAAATATTTCATATGTATGCAAGCTGAGGTCATAGGTGTAATCTTACCCTTTCCCATCATACTCAGACAGTGTCCTGGAAACTCCCAGACCTGGCAACATCTCACAGCTTCACTGCCTGCACCATACTCACTGCCTGTGATAACTCAGGGTTTCAGGAATGGTTATTTCTGCTCACCTGGGAACTCAAATAGAAACTTGTTCTCAAAATTTTGCCTCCATGATTCAAAATATGCTACATATCTGTTTTAATAATTCACTTAGAGGATCCCTTGCGACAAGACACAAAATGGTTAAAAGTTTAGCATACTACTCTGCTGCTGTTTTTCTGGTCTTATTCCAAGTAACCACATATATAAACAAAGATGCCTTCTGGGGGTTTGATTATGATTAATTACAAAACAGACAACACTTCATTATGGTTTTATTAAAAGTCTGTCCTCTAAGTAAGTCTTTAAAAATGTTCTGATTTCTTCCCATAATAGCAGGAAAACACTAGAAAGGCAGGTTTCCATTGAAAGCCATACTTGGATTCAAATATTTCAAAACAATCCAAGGACTACTAGGGGCAGAATTATTTCAACTCCATTTCACTATAACCTTAATTTCCTTTCTCTTCTGAGCTCCTGCTGTACCTGTTCTGCCTGCTCCCAACCTCAGATAACACCATTTTCAATCAAACACTAGAGAAAAATCACATACATCTTCTGAGTCACTTCCCTACACATTTATGAGGGTTTTTGTTTTATTATTTTTAAACTTGTTTAAATTCTGAGTTGAAATATTCGGTATTATTCCACAAGCCCCTAATTGGCTCTGTTTTCCCCTTCCCTGGACTGGCTCTTTCACATCTTTGACCACGTTTCACAGGAGCCAGTTCCCCACTGCTGGTGAGGAATCATCACCACCTAGCTCAGGCCTCAGAAAGCACACAGAGAATGGACGGGTCCTCATACTCTCCATCCTTCCGGAGCCCTCTCATGCCTCCATCCGTCCGTGTGCCTGCATCCTCTCTCTGGGCTCTTTGCTAACTGCCTAACTCCATAGACCAAGGTTCTGGGAGCACTTCCCAGTCATCTTTCTATAGGCAAACTGCTGCCTCGGAGTCAGCTTGCAGGTGAACCTAATTTGAGGGTGTTGCTAAGTTTAAGCAAGGAAGAGATCCATACAATCCTGTGTAGCAGAATAGCTGGGACTCAGAGCACACAAAGGGATCACCAGTGGATAATGGAGAAGGAATTCCACGTATTTCTAAGTAGAGAGGTGAAAGAAATTCTTTCACACTAGGAGAAGGACAGAAGCCATACTGATAAGAGAACAACAAATGTAGAGCATCGATCTCTTCATTGATTTATGTATACATTCATCTATTTCACAGTGGTATGGATTTTTTTCCAAAGGAATTACTGCAATTCAGAGACCTTGCCCTATATCCTGTACCTCCCTTTTGAGTTATGGCCCTCTATAGTTCTCATATTGAACATGGCCAACAGATGCTATGACATCTCAGGAAACAGGCTTTCTTCTCTCTTAATTCCCAGTGCCCAGCCTCCTGGATAGAAGATCCTTACGACATTCAGCATAGCCCCAGACGTCCAGGGATCCTGATTTGGAAAACATTAGTTTGGAAATGGAGTTGCTGATGTAGTTTGGGTATCTGTTCCATTAGTCATTTCTGAGGATGCAAAGTTTAACCAAGATTGGAAGAAATAGAACCAGTTGATTCAGTGCAATTTGGAGAGGGTACTATTTTGAGTTTGAGGGACTTTTAAAATCATGCGTTTGAAATGACGCTGAGAATTCTGAGCTATTTCAAAAATAGAAGAATACAACCAGCATAGATTCCTTTAGAGTCTGTGCTTACGGGTATTCCTGAACAGGTCTCAGCAACATTTGATGAAAATGTCGTGCTCTCACTGAACCCCACATTTAAAAGATCTGTCATTTCCACCTAGCCTGGAATAACATGCTGAGAGTCCACAGCAGTGAAGAAGCACACCAACGGCGCCCTGGAGGCATGAAGCAAAAACTGTTGGCCAAATTGAGCTGTCTCTAGAGGTTAATGGTTCATTGGATTTTATAAAACTAAGGCTGTTGTGGCTCCAAGACTTTCTAAAAAAAAAAAAAAACCAGGAGTCTAGTTTCAGAAATTTGGGTTAAACTGCAAAATAACTTTCCCTTATCCTTATTCTACATCTACATGAGAAGCTCATTGTTCTTACTAATATTGAGCATACATTTGAGAAAGATTTTTTTTTTCCTTTTGGCCAGAGAAGTGGCTTCTGGGAAGTATGTGGTGCTGAAGAGACCCCAGGTAGTCACTGACCTATACGTTTTTGTGTTACCATTTCAAAACTAAAAATGCTCCTAGAACACCCCAGATAATTCTCCCTTCATATTTCTACCCAGAGTAGTCAATTGTTGAGAATCGTTTCTCATTGTGCTTGTTGAGTATTTCTTTCCAAAACTGCTTAAGAACATCTCCATTTCACTCACACTGGTCCTACTGTTATAAACCCACCAAACAAAAGTACACTCAACTCTGCTGTAGTTCAATCAGTGACTCCTTTTCTCTTCTTATAGCAATGTCCCCACACCCCCTTTTCTCTGAGACTGACCTCTACCTACTTCCCTCGGGCCTTTTCCCACCTGTTCTGATCTATGGCCTATCACCCATGAAACATTACAAGACTTATTTTAAATCAAGATATAATTATTTACCATAAAATACACAGACCTTGAGTATGCAATTTTACAATTTTTGACAACTATACATGCCATGTCACTGACACTCCAATCAAGACATAGGATCTTGTGGTCGCTCTACATATTGATTTTATCTTTCCCCAATGTGGACAATCCCCCTCCTCCTGACCCACGTACAACCATTTTCTCATTTCTGTAATCACGTATTAGATTTGCTGTTCTTAAACACACATAAATGCTACAATTTGCTCACAGTAATGTTTCTGTGCTTCAGTGACTGTGCCAGGAACTTGTCCCTTTACTGTTCGTTACATAGTACTTTATCGTATAAACATACTGTGATTTGTTTAACCATTTTCCTGAGGAGATATATGGGTTCTTCCCAGATTGGGACTATTATAAAGAGTATATTCCTGTACATGGTTTTGGAGGAACATATGTTTTCATCTGGAGGCAGTGAATAAAGAAGGAGTGGAATTACTAGATCATAAGGTAGGTGTCTAACTTTATGAGAATAATAAACACGTTTTCCATAGTGTCCGTAACATTTAAAACTCCCGTGGCAGTGTGTGCATCTTCCAGTTGTTCTACACCCTTGCCTACATGTCGTATTTTTGCTCATTTTAATTTTAGCTGTTCTGATAAGTGTAAAATTCCATTGCATTATGGTTTTAATTTGCATTTTCCTAGAGAATAATGATACAGAGCAACTTTTTATCTGTTTATGAGTCATTTGTATAGCTACTTTTTTTGAAATGCCTAAAGATTTTGCCCCTTCTTTTTGAAATGCCTAAGGCTTTTGCCCCTTCTTAGAGTTTTTTGTTCCTTATTGTTGATTTGTATGTGTCACCTATATTCTGAAAGTGAATGCTTGTTATAGATACATATTACATTCATTATCTCCCAGAGAGTGGCTTGCCTAATCATTTTGTTAATGGTGACTATTGGTCATAATATTTTAAATATGAGTTTTAAATATTTAAGAAACCTATGTCGCCCTTTTATTTTTTGGCTGCTTAGTGCCTTTTGCATTTTGTCTCAGAAATCTGCCTAACTAACATCTGCCTAACAACATTAGGCACAGAATTGTCCTTGAGTTCAGTATCTATGAATTCTTCCTAACTTTTTCAAGCCCCTCCCAATATCCTCATGCACAGAAATCTCTCTCCAAGATACAGGCATATCCATAAGTTGTAAGAAAATGGTATGTTCAATGACAGTGATATAGTTATTAATATAATGTTATAGAAATTAGAGTAAGAGCACATTGCCATCTACCTTAGGGATCAAACAACTTTTGAAGATGCGACCAGCAGGGCAAAGTGGTCCCTAAATGATACATATCAGAAGTTGCATTCAGGAAAAAATGCTGACAATTACAAAATTACAAAGAAGGAAACTGAGGTTATTAAAATATCAATTGAATTTAATCATAAAGTCAATGGCTGAGTTTAACAGATAATAGTTTTTAAAAATGGTTGAAGTCAAAACAGGAAAAATTTTGAAAGATAGACTAACAAAACTAGACTATTGTAAGAAAATGAGGTTTGAGGACAGAAATTGCATGGTCATGGTTCTGACTAGGAAAGATGAATCTGGTAACTGCCACAAAATTCTTTGCAGAATCGTATAGATTATAACATCTCCACTCTGGCTGCAGAACTGTAGCCATATCTATGACTACAAGTAGTATTTGCAGTTGTGTTAGTCAACTTTTGCTAGCTGTGTTGCAATAACAAATGACCCCAAAATCCCAGTGGCTAAGAATAACAGAAGTTTATTTTGTATTTATATAGCAATTCCTTCACCAGAAATTCTGCTCCACATCTTTTTTATTCTAGGCTTAAGGAGAAGATTCTATTGGAATAATGCTTGTCTTTGGAAGAGGAAATAGAACATAATGGCTTGCGTAGCTTCTGCATAGACATAGCACATATCCCTTCTGATTACAAGTCTAGGCCTGGGTGCAATGTGGCCATCAATATACTGTCCCCACCATTTGAAGCTAGCCATAGACTAAATTGTGTCTCCTCAAGATTCTGCAGTTAAAGCCTTAACCTCCAAGGTGACTATATTTGGAGATAGGGCCTTTAGAAGAGAAAGAGAGAGGGGTTTCAGAGGGAAAGAATGAAAGACAGAAGTCAACACTGGGTCCAGAGCCAGATGAGTCAGAGGACATTGGCTGTGGCCAATATGCAAAACGGAGAGGTTGGTCTTAGAAAAAGAGGGTTACTCATTTCCTTACTGAAGGGGAAATGAGTATATGGTCAAACACACAGTGATATTTTTAGATACAGAGGAGAAAATGTTCAAGTAGAACAAATCAAATGAGTTGAACTTCTCAGTAAATGGTTTACCCAAGTGTAGGTGCCTAGTAGCTGGTAGTTGAATTAAATATACTGAGTTCTTTTTCCTTAAACAAGCCAGGCTTATCCTGGCAAATGAAATAAAAGATAAAATTATAACCAGAGTATTTGAATGCCCTTGGGAGGTGGGATTTTGAAGTGTTAAGCAAGTTGCCAGTTTTAGGTGGCCAATATATTCTCCTGATCCACAAACTGAGCACCTGTGGGGTTTTGTTTTGTTTTGTTTTTTTGGTTTGATTTGCTTTTAGAGTTTCTCCTCCTGGTATCCTTGTATCTCAGAACAAAAAATAAAATAAAGTAAGTTCCAAAATAAATGAGGAAATAATTCAGATGATCTCTCAACACCCAGAGGTTGGCATCTCTTTCTGCATGGTAAGCACTATGAACCATGTAATTTGGGGGGAGGGGACAGGGCGGATTTACCATTGTGATTGTTACAACAGCTGCAGGCTTAAATTCCCAAAATAGGCCGTGTTCTGTTTCAAGCAGGTGCTACCTTTAAACTAGCAAGCTCCTGCTCCCAAACTGATAGTGTGACTGAAATT
Source organism: Indri indri (assembly GCA_004363605.1). Lineage (NCBI taxonomy): Eukaryota > Metazoa > Chordata > Mammalia > Primates > Indriidae > Indri > Indri indri. The sequence continues at coordinate 149,411 of RJWJ010000705.1, read as the reverse complement.
TAATAGTGCCAAGTTGCCTTCGGTGTCTCCTTTTAATGTGTTTTGGAAAGGCAAGAGTGATCTCACGCAGAAAGATTAGAGGAGGCCCTTGGAAACTGCTCAAAGCTACTTATTAAAGGAAGCAGCAGAGATAATTAAAAGTAATTTTGCCAAACTCCAAAAGGGCACTGAACAAAACATGAAGGTGTAGGAGCAAATCAAATTCTGCTGTTTGTTAGCAGAAACCCAACTACGCAGCTATTTCTAAAGAATGAGTTCTCCAAATGGGTTCAAAATATAGAGTTAGGTAGAGCTATAGTTGAGTTTTTAAAATTATAAATAGTTATTCCAGCAAGTCTCCACATCAAGAAGAGATTGCAAAGTATTCCAAGAGGTAAAAGCAAAGAAGAAGGAACAACATCAATGGGAATGATCTGATTGACACACAAGCAAATATTTTTGTTAGTTATCAAGTCTCGCTAGTAGAAAATGGACTGTGAGTTTACAGCACGTATCAAAATGACCGGAAGCTTGCAAAGCCCGAACAATAGCTCAGCGTAAGATCAGTGACTCACTAAACTTGACACATTTGCTCAAATACGCCTTTTATCCCCTAAAATCATACCCATTCGATGTTTATTTGCTCATCCCCTAAGCAGACATCTGTTGAAGAGCCAGTTTTTAGTAGGAAATATACGAGACCCTGGTTAAATGAGGCTATAGGCTGGGTGGGGAAAATGATGATAGTTCATAGCCATACAACTATTATGTACCCATAATAATTAAATATTAAGTAAATAATTAATAAATAAAACAAGAGAGTGTGTATACACACACACACAGATATAAAGGCCATTCTGTTTCTTTTAGTTGACTATATATTATGATGGTCCTATCTATTATTTTCAAATACTTAGGTGATGATTTTTTGTCCCAAAATAGAGACAGCAGCATTTGTACTCTTTTTGTATTAATGAAGAGATCACTGTTAAGAATAACTTACTAACATTCAAAATCATAAAGTTAGTAAAGAGCAGATCTAAGACATCGAGAGCAGTAGTAATTCCAATATAATACAACTGTCTTTCAAGTCAAATGTTCCTTAAATATTCTGAAAAATTTTTTATAATATTTCAGCAGTTTAAATTCAGGAAAAGGCAATTGTATAGTCTAAACCAATACTCTACAAGGCAAAGGATACTTTGCGAGAAGGTAATAATAGAATGTAGAAGTTAATTCCACATGCACTGAGTATGTATGGCTCATCTGAAACCCTTCCTTTCTCCCCACCCCAAAAAAAGAAAAAAAAACCAATAATGCTTCTATCAGCAATGAACCCAAAGTACACAGATAATTATACTTTATGAAACAGGAAATTTAGATTCAGCAGTGAATTGGCATCCAACCATCAAATTAGATTTTGGAAAATAATTAAGTTGCTTAATGCTTTGAAAGGTCAATTTGCAGTTGGCATTTCTACGGATGCCTGGGGTAAATGCAAACACAGGGTTGGGTTGGAATAAGGCGTGGTTCTGCAGGTCCACTCACGGTGGAATGAAAAACGCAGCCCTGGACATCTGAAGGCCTGGGACTTAGAGCCTCAGCTGCATAACTGAGTTCCTTTGTGACCTCTGGCATTTCATTTCCCTTCTCAGAGTTTGAGTCTTCTTACCCGTGAAATCAGAATGATGGACTGAAGAATTCATTACCTCTTTTAGGGTTGCTGATTCTTTGATTCCACATGTAGGAAAAAACATGCAGCAAATATTCATTCTATGGTCACCCCTGGGCTAAACGCTCTATGCTGTACGTGCCCGTGGATTTTGTGAACTGATCTAACCACCCTGTGAAATTGCCGGCATCTTCATTCTATAAAAAAAGAAACTGTAGCTCGAACAAGGTAAGTTTAGGGTCAAAACTAGTGTGTGATAAAACTAGAATTCAGACTCAAAGACCAGTGTTCTTTCCACTAACTAGAGCTGCTGGAAAAAGAACAGTATTTTGGAAGGTGAAATGCATGGTGAAGAAGAGGTGTGTGCAGGAACTGGAGCTGTGACGGCGCTGCATGAACTCCAGACATTTCAAATTTCTAACTTGGGTTCAATTCCACCTATACACAAACAGGAATTGTTCTTTCTTTGTTATGTTCCATCTGTCATATCTAAAAATATGACTTAAAAGAAGTAGAGTTCCCAAAAAAGTTGTTGATGAAAACACAGATTCCTTATTAAATAAGAAGCTGTATGCTTTGTCCTCTAGAAATGAATGAGATTTCAAACATAAAAATAACAAGAAAAATTCATTCCATTCACACTTAAAAATAATATTAAGAACAAATCCATCTCTAACAGAATTTACAGAGAATGGATAAAAATATATTTATTTTTGTATTTGATCTTCAAATACTGACTTAGGGTTCAATTTAAGTTGCTTTATTACATCCTTCCAAAGTAACTAGTGCTATATGCATAACCCAAATCCTAAATAAATATAAAAATTTAAGGAAGCTATGAAAAAATATGTCACAATTAATATGCATCAATGTATATATATAAAGTGACTATATTACAATAATTTTCATCCCACCAAGTTTCATAATTCACACAAGAAAATCCATTCTATTGTTTAATGCAAATAAGTATCTCATTTATTTTTTAAGGGAGCAGTTGAGAGAAAAATAATTCAGAAGCTTTCTCTTTCTTCCACTTTATTCTAACAACTGCTGGCATACGAAAATATAAAAAAAAGGAGAGAAGAGCTTCTTTGGCTTCCACAGCTGCCTCCAAGAAGCCCCAGAGGTCCTTTTACTTGTTTCCCTTGTTACATATCAAAGCCCTCATTTGAAAATTAGTGTAGATACCGAATTGAACAGCACAATGAAACATGAATTTAAGATATTGCATATAAAACAACTTGTTTGTATTGTACAGACTACAGAATGTGTTTTACGCAGTTTTAGGCTTTGGAGAAAACAACTAGTTCTCTCGAGACATATGCTTATTCACACAAAACACATTGTTCCTTAGTGGTAAAGTGAATATAATCCCCACAAATAAAAATTAAGCCTTGTCGCTAGACAGACAACCCCTACCAAATTACACTCAGAGACTTACAAAGCAGGAAGAGAACGTACCATGACTATCCCACAAAAGCACATTTGCTAAGTTTATCTTTCATACACTGCATCGTGAGTAAGTATATGGGTTCAATTCAAATTGTGTATCACCGCAAAGAAGATGGTAGTTTGAGTTTCTCAAACATCGTCATGAATTATCTCAGGGGCTCACAGATGTGTGGTGAGAGGACAGAGAAACAGAAACTCATGAGACTAATACCATGTATCTTCCCGGAGCATGAGTCATACTGAAAGGTTTGGAGGTAAATCAGTATGAATACTTTCTCCAGAACCAGGACCAGAAGGCCTGAACACACTGCACAAGAACATTCCACCATCTCACATGGTGGCAGGTCCACGTGTGGGTGATGCCAAGGCTAATTCACATAGAAACTCAATGGTATTATGAAGAATCGAATCCCCGGAGTCTTTCATTTTTTGTTCTGTTATGTTCCTTGTAGGAGTTTTCCCCTCAGTCTGGCTCCCTCCTATTACAGAATAACTACAACAGCTCTGAGTATCACACCCAAACAAGAGAATGTCCAGAAAAGATAACTAATACATCAACATCTCTCTTTTAAGAACTAGAAAAAATTTTCCAGTATCACCCTTCCAAATAACACGATTACCTCCAAATGTGTGATGAACAACAGTCATGGGATCCCCATGACTGGCTCAGATTAATCAGTATTGACTCTTGAACTGAAGACAGCATGGTCTTACCTGTGTACGTGGCTGTGTCAGGAGGGCTAACATAGGGACAGAACTAAGGGTTTATCAGTATAAACAAGGAAGGAATGGATATTGAGTAAGCAACCCATTGTTCCTCTAATTCAACAATGATATGTATTTTTCACGGACATGTTAGGAATGAAATTCCAAAGTTAACATAAATTTTAAGACAATTCAGATGACTTAAAAGAACGTTTGTGCCTATCTGTGCGTGGTGCACTTCCTTTGAGCTCTGCTCCACACTCCCCGGGGGGACTTCATGAGTCCTCTATGTTGCTAGGGCTTATTCACTGGAAAAGACAAGAAAAGCTTTGTAGGCTGGTCTTACACATTCGGGGCTGGTTTCATTATTGTCCACTCCTTGGCACTGCTAAAAGACACAGGGGTATTTAACAACGAATTGCAAGTAAATAATTGCACGTAAATGCCTTACCCGTAAACGCCTCACCCGTAAACATCTCTCATTGGCTTGTCATAACAGTTCCTGAAGTACATTAGAATACAAGGATTTTATCTCCTAAATACAATTTACCTTCCCGGATTTGAAACCTACTGACTTGGCCAAGTCCACAATGCTTTAGTCGTACTCACTGTTTTCTCTCAATAGACGTAATATGCACTCTTGTGCCTGTGTGCCTTTTCACTCTTTGATCCCTTTCCATGGAAGGCCACAGCGTTTCTCCTTAACCTCGAAGCTTTTGTCCATTTTTAAAAAACGGTGGTGAGCATTTGTTGTTTTCCTGCCCCCTAGCATCGATAATCTTCCTAAGAGCACCCAGACTCCCATTAGAGAATCAGGTCTCCCTGATTCCCTACAGTCTCATTCAGAGCAAACGGTAAGCCCCCATCCCACACCGTGGAAATCGCCTCCCCACTAGAGGCATAAAACCTTGGGGGCATGCGCAAAGAAAGCAGAGGTGGCTGGAAGTCATTTTTCATCACTGAGCTTTGTCCACAGCAGCCTGGATGGAAACTCTGAACAGGCTCTCCAGCTGCAAGGTGTGTCCTATGCTTGACTCTCCAGAATGCTCGTGGCATCTGCCCTTGGCCACACCCTTGGCTTCATCTCCATCTAGCCTTGGTTCTGCTTCTAAACCAAGAACCCTGACTACAGCAAAGATCTGGGTAAACTCTCACCTCTTTTCCAAACTCTGCACCAAAAGCAGCATTTAGTCACTCCCTCTTCCTTGGTTCCTTAACACATTATATATTCTAATCATGATATTATCAACTCATCTTTTAGAACATGTGAGATTCCTGAAACTATAAAACATATTATTATTAATGTGACCAAAGGAAGATGCCTCACATAGTGAAAATAAAGCACAGCCTTCGGGATGAAATACTTGGATTCATTGGCTCTTCCATTTACTGGCAGTGTACTTCTGTATGAATTAATTAACCCCTTTGATCCTCAATGCCAGCATCTTAAAAATGGGGGAACATAAACTTGGGTGTTATGACGATTAAATTAAAGGACATGTAAAGCTCTACCAATACATATGGCTCAAAAATATTTTTGGAAAAAATGGATAAAAAAATGAACTCCACTGTTGAAGAGGAAAGGCAGCTGATGTGCTTTGGATCTACACATAAACAGCATAGTGTCATTATTCTGCCATCTGGCATATGTATGGCTTTCCAGTTTGCAAATGTTTTAATGTGCATTGTTTTATTTAATGCCACAGTATGTAAGAAGTCCATTTCACAGACTAGGAGATAAGGTTTAATGATGAGAATGTCTCATCAAAGGCACAGGCTGTTAAGTCGTATTCCAGTTAAAAAAAGAATTGGGCACCTACCCTCTTATTTCCTCATGCAAGTATTAAACTTCTCATAATAGCCATTTATTTTTCTCAAAAAGAATATAAGGTCTTTGAAAGTATAGCTCATTTGTATTTATATGTCATAGGCACATAGAAAATAATCAATAACTATTAGATAATTGAATCAGTAAGATAAAATTCAAAAAAAAAAGGATGAAATAAAATTTCAGTGTAGTAGGTAAAAGTCCTAACTCTGAAACCAGGATATCTGGGGTGAAGTAGCCCCTCACCTACTATTCATATAACCTTGGACAAGTTACCTAGCCTCATGCTTTATTTTGTCATTGGGAAGGTGGTGATAATAGCTCCATTTTATTTTTTTTGAAAGAATTAATGGCTAATATATGTTTGGCACTTAGAATAGGGTCTGGAACATAATAAACACTCAATAGAAGACAGCTTTCACTATACTGCCACTAATTCTAATAAGATATCATCATGATCGTCATCATTGAGTTATGTAGCAATCAGCATCCAAGGAAAGCCAAGGCTACATGTCTAGCTAGCTTAGGTGGGATCTGGCGATGTTCAAGGTCAGAACAAAAGGTTAATCCTGGGGGATGTGCTGAAGAGCAAGGAGGGGTAGGCATACATGGTAGATTCAGACAAGTAGGAAGCCAAAGTGCCAGCAGAGGCTTTGCAAGCTAGGAAAGCCAGCAAACGCTAACTGCACAGCTTCTCACTTAGCCCCTTTACAAATATTGTATGCAACTCCCAGCTTGGGATCCCCTGGACTCGGAGAGCAAAGGGCCTTCAGTGGTGCACAGAGGGAGCAGGAATTACCTCATCATCTCTTTGTTTGATACCTCAGCCTTCCACTCTGACCCCACAGACAACCTCACTATCTTCAAGGAGAGAACTGGAGCCATTTGGCGAGAGGTTCCACTCCTCCTCTCCGCAGGTTCCCTCATTATAGGTGATTCCCTTGCCCTGTCCTCCTTTGACTTTGGCCTCAGGACATGATAACGCTTGTAGTTATTCCAAATCTGACCACAGATCCTCTCTGAGGTTCACTACAAAGAATGTAGAGATGTTGACAGTTGACTCAGGGTAATAATTTGTCATAGTCTCAGCTTATCATGGGAGGGGGGAAGCCCAGACAATTGATGGGCAGACCAAAATATTTTTTCATGCCAGCACTATAATCCAAAAAGAATACCTCACGGCAATCTTCAAAGATACCCCAAAACTTCTAGCAAATGATCAAAGACACAGACTATTGGCTTAGAATGGGTGCTGTTGCCTGATAAACACCACAGACTGCAGACGCTGCCAGCCTCGTGAATCAGCAAATGTGCTCAGCTGAGACAAGCAAAGTGTCTTTCGAAATAACTTTAAACTAATAACTGTTTTTCTGTTTGCCTTCTTGATTTAGCTGTATAGGGGCTTACATAAGAAAGGTTTGTGGGCATAGTTTTGATGAATGGTCCTCTGTAAATAAATTTGGAATAAGATAAGAATCAGCCTTTTGAAGCTAAAATGGAACTCGAGATGAAAAAGAATTGAAGATTAAAAAAAGATCATGAGGGAATAAAGATGCTATGACCTGACCAAGAAAGAAAATAAGAAATCTCTGAAGCCTTTCCATGATACTCTCATGGCAGAACTATTAAATTTAATCTTCTGAAACTGAATAATCAAGTTATCTGCTCACCGGAATCTCCTAGCATGATATAGCTTCTAGATGCCTTGGTCGGGAGGGAATATTCCTAGTATATAGGTATTATTTTTTTCCAGGTTGGTTTTACTTAGTTCTTAATACAATAATCCTACGTTTGAATCTTCTGCACACATGAGCCTGAGAATCAAAATGTAAAATTTAAGTATAAATTACTAGTGCAACTTTCCATTACACTTACTGTTTTCCTTTCTTAATATGATATGATTCCTCTCACTAAACTTTCTTAAGTTTCTGTATTTTCAGTATTTTTCACTTATAATAAGGCTAACCATTACCTAAATGAAATAAGCATCTTTCTATAAGCACAGAAAGTAACTGAGAGACACAAAGATTAACATACACACAAAAAGAATGCCATGCTGCTTTAAAAAGTCCCCTAAATGTCTCTCACCAATTATATGAGACCTGTAGATGTTAAATAATTTAAGTATCCTGCTGCACTCCTAAAATGACATTGAAATGTTCAGAATAGTTACAGATCATAATGTGATTAGAGCAAGAGGCAGAGACTTAGTAGCTCCGTATCTATAAATTAGAAGGTAGAAACGGAATTTAGGAGGGGCATTCCTAAGTGGATTGAAGAGTTTTTGACAAAGATGACATAACTAGGAGAAATCACTTAGAACAGAGTGGCCACATTTTCCTCTAGAAGAGGCATTGCTAATTCAGTAGTGAGTCTGAGATGTCATTTAATATGACACAGAGAAGAAAAGAAGTACATTGAAAATAAGAAAATAATGTCTCAATTAATTCCCTCCCTCTTTTTCCTTCTTAATATGAATGCTTCCAGTAGAGGAAAATGTATTATAGAAAACAAATCGGTTTCTATCTTTCTGCTACCAATGAACAAACATTAAGTATCTTTGTAGAACACCTACCTAGTGACACTGACCAGTAGTATGTGTGGGAAATGCATTAAAATATGCAAGTAAAAGTAGGATACTTATGGTATTCTCAGAATTGGGAAAGAAGATTGCTATTCTACTAAAATAATTATTGAATTCATCATAAATTATAAATATCTCATATGCACATCACAGAAAATTGCAATGACCAGAGAATTTCACACTAGCTGATATGCAGATATTCAGAAGAGATGCTATACTATCACTTGGGTCCAGAGAGCATTTTTCTTGCTAGAGAAAACAGCCTGGAGGACTTCTTTTAGCTGCCTGTGGCTAAGGCCCAAGAAAACTGAAGGGGGTTGGAATAATTTTCCATATTTGAAGAGGGTCTCAGGATGCTACAATTTCAGCCTCCACAGGAAGAAGTTGGTTGATGGACACTTCTCTCTGAGATCACACATTGTAACAGAAAATCCGTTTGTTCACTTTTAGATGATATAAATGTGTGTGTGTGTGTGTGTGTGTGTGTGTGTGTGTGTAGAGAGAGAGAGAGATAGATAGATTTTATTTCTGATTGAAGTAAGAATTTATGTCATTCATTTAAGTTCCACATATATCAATCAAAACCAATCAAAGATATCCCACAAATTCCAAGTCAGTGCTTTTTAATAATAAAGCTATCTGAAGCAATACATTTTAAATCATCGTTTACTAACTCCTTGCAGAAAAACAATCCTGTGATGTCAAAAGTAAATTCATCTGTTGGCTAGCATTTCCAGAGATGAAAACATCATAACCAAATCAGCAAAACAAAAACGGACAATTTTCATCATTTAGAGAACGTACTCTCACACAAACATACACACACACCCCTATTGATTGTTAGTAGTTAAATTACTTAACAACCCAAATCATACAGTTCAAAAACAAGAAATAAAACAGAAATTTATTTTTACTTTTAATTTTTATTTTTGCTTCTTGTATTTTATCTGTTTCTTACTAATTTTTTCCTGTTGGTTTTAGTCTTTCCCTTTCATGTTAAAAAATTACTGCTTTTCTGGAGATTATCTCAGATGATAAACAAAACTAAGAAGTGTTAAGTTTTATCCCTTGATAGAATATCTAGAGTGCAATTACAATTTCAGGAGCTTGCACAAAAATTGGTATATTTTCATTGTTTTTAGAGTTAAGCTCTAAAAGCCATGATCTTTAGAGCTTCATAAGTAATTATTTTTCCATTAAAAGCTTATACATTCATGTTTTGAAACCCCCAAAATAATATTATACATATAATTATTTTTTGAATTACTACATATATCTAACTTTCTGTGTTAATAATTGTATCAAACAATAGCTGGTTGGAGGAAAATGCAGATATAATTATGAATATTTTCAAACAGAGGATATTTGATATAGGAAATTGCTAAAGAATATTGGATTAACTAAAAGAGTAAAAGGGGAAGTTGAGATGATCATATATTAGTGACACTGGGAAGTTGCTCTAACCTATTGGCCAGAAGAAGAAATGATAAGTATCTTTGAGCAGAGCCCAGGGCTTCTGTGGTGTGACAGAAACCCCTGAGGACTGCAGAATGGAGTTCAGGCTTTGTTAAACTTGCAGTGTAACTAACAGAAACCCATGCTCGCTTTCATGAAAGAAGCTCAAACAGCAAAGTCAAGGAGAGAAACGGTTGTTGGCACATGAATAGAAAGCATGATTACTTTTATTCTCAAATAAGTAATTTCATCATTCCTATCAAGGTGTGGTTGAAGAGCAGAGAATATGAAAGAAAAAAGGAGAGGGCATAACTAATATTTATTGAGTGTCCATCATGAGCTGAGGTATTCGGCTTTATAATCACATTTCATGCAAAAACTGTATGTTAGACTCACTTTGTTCATAAAGCCATGGAAGCTCATCAAAATTAAATAACTGAGCCAAGGCCACTAAAATATCAGAATTGAGGCATGAGCCTGTATCTATCTGAATCCAAAGAGTGGGATTTGATCCTAGCTCTGCTCCTAAAAGTTATGGCCCTTCTCTGAGCATTGGTTTTCCATTTTACAAGAAGGACTTTGGATGATTAAATGAGCTTTTTCCAATCCCAAGATTCTAGTATTCATAGAAGAGCCTTTTACTGACTGATTGATTGCTTTAGCACATCAGAGGCATTTGCAAAAGAGACATTTAAAAATAACGAGGACCTTTTTTATTTAAAATTTTTACGGATACATAAATAGATGTACATATTTATGGGGCACATGACATATAAGGCTAAAAAAATAGAAACAAAGGGTAAATCTAAGCAAGCTTCCTGTGAGATGCATTATGCAGTTTTCCTTCAGAGAATGGAACTGTTTAACAAATAAAGAACTCTGTAATCTAAAAAAAGATGAGGGAAAGATGAAATCAAATATGTTCTATGTTTTCATTTTATTAATTAGAATATAAGTTTAGAACTAATTTTATTTTTGTATCTATTTTTTATTTATGAATTAAAACCATTTTATGTCTTTGGATATGATTGGATATGCTTGATTTTTAAAAATTCTTTGTTGAACCCTTTATTGGACAGCAATGTGGAGATCTGAATCTAAGTTCAGATTGTTTCAATATTTACTTTCCATGGCTATCATAACTAAAAAAAACTTTGTTACCTCAAAAATGGAAGAAGGGAATCATTGGCTAGATTAGACCCCTGTCTAATCATGAAAAATAAATCAGACAAATCTCAGTTGAGGGATATTCATTCTATAAAATACCTGACCAGGTGTCTTAATCTGTACCCGCCGCTATAATAAAATACCTTAGACTGAGTAACTTATAAACAACAGAAATTTATTTCTTACAACTATAGAGGCTGGGAAGTCCAAGGTCAAGGCACCTGCGGATTCCACTTCCGGTGAGGGCTTGCTCTCGGCTTCACAGATGACACCTTGTCATTACACCCCCACATGGTGGAAGGGGTTAGGCAACTCTCAGGGACTGTCTTATAAGCGCATTTGCCCCAGTCATGAGGGCTCTGTCTAATCACTTCCCAAAGGTCTCATCTCCTAATGATACCATACTGGGAACTAGGTTTCAACACACGAATTTTTGGGGGACACAAACATTCAGACTATAGCACCAATATTCCTCAAAACTGTCAAGGTCATCTCAAACAAAGAAAGTCTGGGAAACTATCACAGTCAAAAGGACCTTAAGGAGAAACGACAACTAAATGCAGTGTGGTATTCTGGATAAGAAAAAAACAGCACTATATAAAAACTAGGAAAATATTAAAAAGTATGAACCTTGGTTAATACTAATGTATCTATATGTGTCCTTTAACTGTAACAAATGTACCACATTAATGTAAGATATTAACAATAGAAGAATCTGAGTACAGCATACATAGAAACCCTTTATACTGTCTTAGCAATTTTTCTATAAAGCTAAAATTGTTCTAAAGAATAACAATGATTAAATATGGCTCCTCATTCAGGAGATTTTGAAATTTATTTCCAAGGTATTTTTCCCAGTCTGTAAATATGAAAAGCCTTTAGTATGGGCACACTTATATCGTTTTCTGAAACATAAATCATGAAAAAATGGGCATGTTTTCAAAAAACACTTTTCAAACTATCACTCCTTGCATAGCATGAGTTTTCCCTCCCAAAACGGCGCTGATTTTGGATGCATCATTAGAGCACTGCCTATCTTGAAGGCAAACATTATGGCTTACGATGAGCCCCTGCCATTTTCTTGCTGGTCATTTGTGCTTGCCTCATTGGCACTGTTTTTGTTCTACAGATTTGTTCTGGGAACACTTTTGTCACTTCTCTTTGTCATTGTGCGAGGTTTGTCTGAGTAAAATGAGACAGTTAACAGATTCACTCTACCAGAAAAAGGTAAGTTAAAATATGTTACAATATGAAAAGGTGCCACCCTCAACATCTTCCTACTGTGGAATTCCCACTCTGTCCTCTGTTTCCACAACCACCTGATGTCAAAAAACCATAAGTCTATCCCTCAGGAAACACATAAATTCAGTCTGTTGTTTTTGTTGTTATTTTAATTATAAGGGCAGAAGTCACATTTTATATTATCCCCCTGGAATGCCCAAAACATCTCTGCATATTAGTCTCCCTGACAAAATGTAAAGTGATCATTAAATTGCCAGGTAGAGTTTAATTAATTGTTTTGTAGGAAAGCAACAGAAAGCTCTTGAAATTCATAGGAAATTATCTCATAAAGGAAGAGATGAGTAAATCAATGATAATTTAATATGAATCTAAGATCTTAAGACAACACAGTTACTCTTTTCTCTTAACTTTCTTTTGTTAAATACATTTTTTCTCTTCCTCTCCCAAACCAGTAGGAAAATATGGTAGAAGTATACTCCTCATGCATGCTTCCGAAAATATTACATGGTAATGCATCTGAAAATCATATTTCAGATGCAAAAAAGAACATGAGGTTTAAAGAATCCTTTTTGTTTGTCTCTATAAAATAAATGTGTTGTTTTCTGTTTTACACTCTTTTACAGTAAGATTTTTTAAATAAGCTAGAGTTTTCTTAAGTGAAATACTCATGCTGGCATGAGAAAAGAAACTTAAATTTACCCAAAGCATGAAAAAAGTGTGTTATCTGTACTACTATTTTTGAGAGTGGTTGATTGTATGCTTGAGGTAGTCGGCCTTGATTAGAGCTGATAGTACAGGGTTCCCTTATGAGGAAAGACTGTGAAATGTAAACACACTGGTGGAAATGCAAACACATTTTCATTTACTAATTGCTGCAATCAAGGCAAAGCTCATAAACCATTAACTTTTATATGGTATAAACAAAAATAATAAATTGATTAATCATCTACAAAGACATTAGACTATATTCACCGTTTAAGCATTTTAGAGCTGTGCTATGACCTTAAGTTAGTTAATGGCTGTTTTTCTACTTTATTTATTCATTTGTTTATAAAGAAACAGGGGATTTTAGAGATCGACAAAGCACTTAGGAGAAGAAACATCCAAGGCAAATCCGAGTATGGAATACATGTATTCCATTAATAGGCTAGATACAGGAGACCTTGAACTTGCTGTCTGTATTTGCAAACTAAATCACTGAACAAATGAAAGAAACAAGGCAAATGTTTGCAAGAGCCCTATAGGGAACAGTAGGATGTCCAGCTTGATGAAAGAGTAAATTTTACAATTCTTAAAGACACAGTAGAAAGCTATGCATGACCTAACAGGATAGGATGAATTACAACTAGCGTTAACTGAAGAAGATAAATAAATATTCTCCTGCCATCTTGAAACTAACAGTTTAAGAAGAAAGACAGTTCCATACTCAGCTCACCACCAAATAAATTGGTCAGTGAAACATTTAAACCAAGTGCATGGGGAGTTCCTGCAGTCAGAAAGTTTGACTCTGCCTGAGGGAATATGGTGATGTGAATTCCATTTAGTCTTCCAGGATGAGTAGATGAGAGAGTGGCGATAGCGTGGCTAACCATCAGGGAAGAAAAATTTGGGCTGTAAATGCACTTCTAAAGCCTCTTTATTGGTTTCTACTTTTTTTTTCTTTTTAATTGCAAGTTTTTCACAAAGTCGATGAGATAGATTAGAGATGAAAGTTAAAAATATATCTAGTGCTGTGAGAAATGTTTCTGTTCTTTGGGGTTTGGGTAACTAAGGAGAATTTACATAAAAACAAATAGAATTAAAATCCTGTAAACATTTCTAAATCATGCACATGTTTATTCATATCACCTGATAACAATATGTTAATAGCCTAAATTATAATTTACATAGTTGTTTTGTGTTTGTCATCATATAATTACTATAATTAATAATTATTTTATGAGGGCTTACTATATGCTAAGCATATTGCTAAGTGCTAAGTGCATTAACTCATTTAATTATGAAATTCAATGAGACAGGAATTTTTTAACCATATCAACTTTTCAGATAAGGATACTGGACCTGAGAGATATATTCACTTGTGGAGTGTCACATAGTAGGTAAGTGGCAGACACCAGCCTTGAAAAGGAGCATTGTCTGACTCCAAACCACATTCTTCAATCTCTGTGCCAATGTTTCCCAAACATTAAATCCCTTCTGTTCTCTTTTAGTCTGTGTTTTATTTAAATACTGAACATGACCCAATAAACTAATTTCATGGGCCACTAATTTGATTCACTGTTTGAAAAATCCTTCCCTGGGCAATATGTTTGATTAAAGAGATGTTCAGAGTTTGGGAAATACTTCTGTATATTGTTATCTCATCTTATTCCAACAATGCTGCTTCGAAGGAGACAAAGTAGATGGGAAAGCTTAAGGTTGAATGGTGTGGCCAGGGTCTCCAAGCTGGTATGTTATATTATAGCATCAGGACTGAGATCCAGGACTCTGGTTCAACTCTCAAATTCTCTTCCATGTCCCGACCATACCCACATTGACCTGAGCTGTGATCTTTCCTTCCCTGGACTATTGCAACAGCCTCTAGCTGGGTTCCCTGCCTGTCTCCTTCCCTCCAAGACTCCACTCTCAACAGAGCAGCCACAGGGATCCTTGCAAAGTCTAGGTCATGTCTTGCCACTCCTCTGCTCAAACACTTCCAACTGGTGCAGGTATTGCACATCCCAGAAGGCCTGTGTGAACTGGCTCACAGACAGACAGACATTCATGCAGACACACACTCACTTAGACATGCATGCTCTCATGTAGACACACACAAACACACATGTATATAGACACATATACATGCACATATACATACATACACACACCCACATTCTACCCTTTAATTTATTTGGTTAGTTTGTTTCCAAGTGAACCTGGATAATTTATTTTCAGTAGAGAAGTCATTGTATTACTGTATAATTTAAAATTATTCTGATGTCTAGATGCTCCTAACACATATTAGAGAGAGGGATGTTGGAAAACAATTTAGCCTGAGACTCAGAGCAGAATTTGGAAATAATGCCAAATCTGGTATACCTAGGAAGTATTTACATTGCATTAGTCATCTTAACACACAGTGAGATGAGTGGTATGAGGAATGAAGCCTAAAATATACTGCACAAGATGACCATTGAATGCAGAAAGCAAATATTAGAATTTATTTTCCATACTTATTTCTTACAAATAAAATAATGTTTACTATTTTTCATGTAAGGCCCTTAGTGGCCCCACTTGGTCATGTGTCAGGCTGACATGTGTTTAATCATTAGGAATAAGGCAGGAATTCCACCATAGAAAGGGGTTGATGGTGGCACCTGAATCACTGGGCCTCCTTTTAAGTATTGTGACCTGTCTTCATTTGCATGAGCCTTGTTCCCTCTGCCATGGCGTCCTTGCGCAGCAAACTGGTACCTACCTTAGAACCTATACACACAGGCTCCTCTGGGTCTGAAAGTTTCTTCCCTTGTCATCAGCAGAGCTCCTGCACTCAGCTCCCCTAGGTCTCTCCACAAACATGCCATCCCCATCCGACAGCCACCACCGCTTTCCATCCCTCCCCAGCTTTCTTTCTCTCTTTATCGCCTGACAACCTCCAGCACACTATATAACTTATTCCTTTGTTTGTCTATTTCTCCCCACTTAGAAGGTAAAACTGAGAGGATGAGGTTGTGGTCACTTTTGTTCACTATTCAGCACCCTGGCCCACCTCACAGCAGCTCTCAACAACAACAGCAGCATTTTTGCAAGAATGAATGAAGCTACATATTATGCATGGTAAATTTATAAAAATCAACACTAAAACTTAATTTCCTTTTACCTTGCCTAGCTTAGCAGCACACTTTTTAGATTGTTCTTCCCCTATATTTTTTCTTTTTTTTTTTCAGCATATTATAGGGGTACAGATGTTTAGGTTATGTATGTTTCCCTTGCCCCTCATTCCCCCCAAGTCCCAGTTTCAAGCTTATTAGTATATATTCTTAAGAGAAAATGTTTAATGATAAAGATAAAAAGAAATAGCTTTCTGTGCCTCATTCAAATTTTAGTGTACACTTGCTGTTACGTCTCTTAAGATGAACATTTGTCTCCCTGGTCAGCACATTCCTTCTAAAATCCAAGAGCATAGCTTGAGATAAAGATTTGCTTTCCATGCCTTCCATTCTTTCTCTGAATGTTTCCTTGCAGAAACACCCTTGTGCTCTACAAACCGCCTCTCCTTCCCAATCCCTCACTATCCAGATGTCTGTTTTACTCTTTTCCCCACCAGCAAGAGCAATCCACCTTTCGCTCTCAGCAGAACAGAAACTCTCCTGATTGTTGAAGAAACATACAGAATTAAATCATCCACATTAGAATTCCAGTGGGTGGAAGGAAATACACTACTGCAATAACAAACAAGAATTGACAGTTTCATACCCTGATCATTCATTTATTCATTCGTTCATTTGTTCAAAGGCATCCACCATGGCGAGCTCTGTGGCTGTTGAAGTGAACAATGACGCACAGTTCCTGCCATCAAGAGAGCAGCAGCCTCGTTTTCAGGCAGGACCAAATATTTACGATAAAGCATACGAAAAATCTTTGAAGTACTCATTTAACGCTAACGGGGGTACTGTGGACCTGCTATGCAACCTTTCAGGGTCAAAGGTAAATATTCTGCTGAGCGGTTGCCAGTGGAGATTCTGCAGGAATGTCCTCTGGTTGCATTAAACTGACTGATTTTTTTTTTCTTTTCTATAAGAAAAGTTATAGCTCCTGCCTCAGCAGAGTGCTTGGGTTGGTGACTAACAGCACTGAAACAATCCAGCAAGGAGGTGGTGCTAACATCAGCAGCATGGCGACGGGGAGGGGAGGCAGGAAGGAACCCCAGTGCACTGGGTCACAAGTCCCAAATCGTGAGAAATAAGACCAAAAAGAGGAAACCCAAAGGAAAGAGGAGGGTGCCAGGGTTTGGAGAACTGTGAAACAAAATTCAGTGGACATTTATGCTGGAGACAAAACTTACTGATGTTAAACACTAGCACTGGCCTCTCTTGGAACTGTACTAGTTCATTGTAAACCACTTTGGAACTTAACACGTATATTTTTCTAAAGATACCAGAATCCAAGAGAGACAATAGAGGTATCACTATATGTCTGAATTTGTGGATGCCAAATAAACTTGTGAAGTTTTACAAGGCACTGATTCTTTGCTTGACCTGCCAAAAGTATTCTCAAGTATTTGGGGATTAATATTTAATTTTAGAGTTGATCTCAGTAAGTGGTCATGAATATAAGTAATTCTACTAGTATTAGTTCTATTTTTATGATAATCTGGTTTGTCTACCACTATCATATATAGAGAGATATAGGTGTAAATACACGCACACATATATGTATATATGTATGTATACATATCCGTGTATATTATTAATAGCATTTATTATATGATGTTTAATACTAAAAATTTACATTAATACAAAGTAAAATAAAATAATTATTCATTACAGAAAGTGTGTATTAAATTACATATTCCTGGCAACTTTAAATTCACCCCAAAAAATAGTTTTAAGAGAATTCAAGATTTATGCCACACATCGTCAGGTTTCTGATTAAATGCCTCATCCTGAAAAGTATCTTTCTGCCCCTCCAACTCAGATTTGATTTCCCCAGTGTATTCTCCCCTAACGGCCTACATTTTTCCTTCCCTGTACTTATTATAATTTATGACCATTGTATAATGAGAATATCCCTAACAAGATATCCATTACCTCATCAGGGAAAACGTTCCTCCTCTAAGGAGCAAAGCTGCCCTTCTCTCTAGTAAGTAGCTGCTGTCTCCAGCTACTGTGACACAATACTCTCGTGCGTGGTCTACAGACCCTGCCTTAACCACCTTGCTCATTACTTCCTCACCTCTCTTGACTCTGCCATGACTTTTCCTCAATCTCCGTGGTTTTTGGAGAGACTACACTGGTGTGCTGCCCTTCCCTAATACTTTCCCTTCAAATTTTCAGCTACATCCCTGCAAATGTTTTATATTCTTTCAATGACACCTGTTTGCCACATAACTCAGTATCTGCATGTGGCATCCTTTCTACCAGGCACCTTCTCCCTGCCCTCCTCCAATTTATGTCCCTCATCTTCAAAATGTAAAGCAAACTGAACTCTGCCAGGATTCTTGTTAAATGTAACAGCATAATTGACTTCCATCATAATCAGTTTGCCTTTGCCCCTCAGTGCTGCTTGAATAATGCTATTTTCCATTTACTGTGTTGTTCAAAGAGTCAGGGTAATGATGCAGGAAGACTCCACCTTAGGCACTAAAAGAGCTGAGTTCCGATCACAAGCTCATCCCTTGTTGATACATGATCTTGAGCAGTTCATTTGTTGTCTTTGAGCTGCACCCTTATTTCTAAAATGTGAATAGTGCTGTCTGCTCATAAGAATGCTTTGGAGAAAACATGAAATATTTTTCCAAAAGCTTTGTAAACCACTTTAAAACACTAGTTAAATATGAAGTTGTTCTATTGTGGCAGCATTTGTAGAAGGAAAAGCAAAGTCAGAAAGCATAAGCTGCATTCTTCCCAAAGTACAATAATTTCTTTTCAAATGTAGGATCAATTTAAGCAGAGGAACAAAATTATTGAGTCTAAAGAACAAAAAATATATAGTTCTAGGTTCATTTAACAGATGAGAGAAATAATAACTTTTGTCTTTAAATTGTCTATTTCATTGTCACTCATGTTTTCTCAGGATTCATAAATTAATAGTGATATTAATGATTTTACATTGTGCTAATATTTCTCTGATTCCTATCTCCACCCACAGTCACTAAGTGTCCAGCACTCTTTGCAGTTACAGAGTCATGTTTAAGAGGATGTCTTGGAAGTATTTTGTGTTTTTCCTGATCCTCTCTTTTATCATGCTTGGTCTTCCAGTATCGTCCTTGCATGTTCTCCCTCAAGAATTCAGCCTATGCCTACAACGCCAGGAAGATGTTCACATTGCTGTTGGAAGTTACCCAGAGCATGGCGATCTTCGTGCTGTGGCTGACATCTGTGGATGAACTTAAAGCTTTCTGGGATCCATCTCCAATTAGTCCGTAGCTTCCTGGTTGTGCTGCCACCACTGTGAGTCTATGGCCACTGCAGTTGTCACTGCAAAGCATCTGACCACTGGAAGAGCACTGTCTAGGTCTCAACTCCCCCAGGCAGAGCTTAAGGGACTTCACAGCTTCTCTGGCAAATGGACACAGTTGTCTTTGGGGAAGAACTGGAATTGTGGAGCATTCACAGATACATTTGCAGAGGTGTCTCAGAGTCCTTCCTCAAAAGGAGCTGACACTCCCTTCAATCCACAGACTCTGCTTTTGTGACTTAGATCTTAGAGTTGGTGAGGATCCCCGATGTTACATTTCAGTGGCCGACATCAGCCTTTACTTGCTAGCTCGCTCTCACTCTCTCTCTTTCTCTCTGTCTCTCTCATTAGTTGGTTTTCCATCTCTCTTTCCTCTGGAAACATCAAGATCTGCAAACTATTGTCACAGGTCCCCGCGTGTCACGTCAGCCTGACTGCCACTTCAGTTTCACTGCTGTTTGCAGTGACTACATTCACACTGCCTCTTATGTCAAGCATTCCACTGGCCATTTGGAATCCCATTAGCCCTCCCTGAGGTTAGGGAATCCCGCTCTGTTGCACCTGCTGCCCCTCTTGGGTGTGGCCTGCAGAAGACACTCACAGTGAAGCTGGCGCCAGTTCTACAACCCACGCATTTCCTGATGCCTTAGAAAATGGCATGTCCTTTGAACTCTCTTGGGCTCTCAGATTTTATACAGTGGTCCCCTTTCGTCTGTGTTTCACTTTCTACCGGTTCGGTTACCTTTGGTCAACCAGGTCCAAAAATATTAAACAGAAAATTTCAAAAATAAAAAATTCATAAGTTTTCAGTTGCACACCGTTTTGGGTAGCGTGGTGCAGTCTCACGCTGCCCAGTTCTGTCCCACCCTGGACATGAATCATCCCTTTGTTGAGTGAATCCATGCTGTCTATGCCACCTGCACATTAGTCACTTGGGAGCCATCCGGGTTATCAGATCGACTGTCACGGTGCTGCGATGCTTGTGTTCAAGGAACCCTTATTTTATTCAATAACGGCTCCAAAGTGCAGAGTAGTGATGCTGCCAATCCAGATATGCCAGCGAGAAACCTTAAAGTGCTTCCTTTAAGTGAAAAGGTGGAAGTTCTCAACTTATAGCAGAAAAAAAAATCGTATGCTGAGAGTACTAAGATCTACAGTGGGAGTAAATCTTCTATCTGTGAAATTCTGAAGAAGGAAAAAGAAATTCATTCTAGTTTTGCTGCTGCACCTCAAACTGCAAAAGTTACAGCCACGGTGCATGGTAAGTGCTTAGTTAAGATGGAAAAGACATTAATTTTGTGGGTGGAAGACATGAACAGAAACATGTTCCAATTGATGGCAATCGGGTTTGATTCTATGAGAGGTTTTCAGGCATCCACTGGGGGTCTTGGAACGTTTCCCTGGGATAGGAGAGGACTGCTGTGTAGTAAATCTAGTCTAACGTTGTGACTTCCCTGAGCCTCTGACACTTTTCACAATGTTCTGCCAAGGAAATTCTCATATCTCCACCTCCATTTACCGAAGGACAATGTTATATCCAAGTTTCGCGGAATCACACCCACAAACTACTAGGACCAACTCCCCCCAGGAGGCCTTGACGTTGAGCCAAACATCTAGATTAATGTGCCTCCGTGTCAATAAATTCTCCCCATTCAGCCTCATATATATATATATATACACACACACACACACACACACACACATATGTATATATATTTTTAATTTTTTTTTAATTCAGGATATTATGGGAGTACAAAGATTTTGGTTACATGTAATGCATTTGCCTCGCCCAAGTCTTATATTTTTTTTAAATCAAAACCATCAATATCCATCCCCACATTTATTTCCTCGGTTGCTGCTGGCATCTGTTAAGCAGAGTCTGCAATTCATTCAGTGCATAAGGTATTTCCTCCCAGATGAGGAAATATTTCTCTCTACCCATGCTCTGTGGAGGCCTGGACCTGTTTGTTAGCCTGGAATTGGGGGAGGAGGGCAGATCATGACAATCACAAGTATTTTTTCACAGGGCCCCTGCTTTAGCTGAGATCTTTGGAGATTCTTCAGGCAGGAAGAGGTGGTTCTCCTGTAGCAATAGGTCAGGTGCAGTATGTGGCTTTGTGGAGGTTTCAGAGAAAACTGAGGCAGCAAAATTTACCAGCTCATCCATCTGTGTGTTTGCTTCTAAGGCCCAGGGCATCCCTCTTCATGTCAGTGTTACGACTGTGACACTGAGAGCCTGTTAAGGATGTGCACTGAGTCACCTTTGCAGATGTGCCATCCTTCCAGGGAATCCCTGACTGTGGTTTTTAGCAGGACATAAAGTTTCTATAAAGCTGTCAGGGCAACCCCATGGCTTTTGCAGCATGTTTTGAGTTGCAAACAGGCTTCTCTGGACTTAACATTTCTTTCTTCTCTCTCTGTCTCTGTCTGTCTCTTTCTACACCTCTCTGTCTCTCTATCTCTTCTTTTCAAAGTTTCCAGTACAGATAAAGAAACCAGCCCAAGCCACAATCCTTCCAAATGCCATTGCCGTATTGTTCAATGCCACAGCCTCCTCACATCCAATGCCAAATCTTCATTCTGGAGCTCATTCTGTGTGACTGTAAGTGACAGCCTCTGTAATTGTGATTCCACTGCATGTCGGTGGCGGTGGAGAGATTAACTCCACTCCCACACTTAACACCAACAACAGGGGTCTAACTGGCATCACATCAGTGAGTAATCTGGCTCCGGAATACATCCTGAAGATACGCTTTGTAGAGCCACTCCTGGAACCAAAAGTCTTAGCTGGTTATACTCCAGAAAGCAGGGTCTGACGCAGAGAGATTATGTGTTATTCTTCTACTGATAAATGGAATCTCCAGCCATGACAGACACAGGGAATGAAGCAGGGAGGGAGAGAGATGCAACTGCAGGGATGTATCACCTAGCTGATTGCAGATAAATGCAACTGATTGCTCAAACTGCAGAGGCACCTTTGAGAAGTTGTATAAATGCAGCTCATGACCATGAGTTGAGCAGGAGAAAGGAGTATTTACACACTGATCTCCATCTCCCACCAAGGTCAAAGGTGGTCTTATTGGGCATGAATCTCTGACTTCCACATTGTACATGAACACATGTTGACACTAACTGAGGAGCTAAGGCTGATCAAGGGGGAATGCACAGGACAGAAGGAGGAAGGAGTGCTTTGTATGCAGGAGGCAGATGACTACTGGGTTTCATCAAATCTGCCTAAATCCATGGGCAGCTGCCATAGCAACATTTGGAGCAAGAAGCAGGTGACTCGGACTGGATGTGATGTGGTACCAAAGATGCAGTTGGCATCTGATGTGAGTGGGACCACGTCAGACGCCAACGGTGCACTGTCTTCTAATTCAAGTGGAGAAAATTGCATCTTCCCATTAGTATTAAAATTTATTAGATAGACACCAAAGTAACAATACTTTTTAAAAGATCTTTTTGATAGGAACAATTTTCCCATAGATTTTTTTATTGCACAGTGTCTAACTCACAGAAGATTCAGACATGAGACAGTCACAGTCGGAGCAGGGACAAACTTTAGTGAGAGAACCCACATGGTGAACAAAAGCACTTCCTTTCTCCCAGCTTCTGAGACTCTGTCCTTGAACTGGGCTTTGCTGTAGGACTCAGGGGTTAGTGTGTCCCTTGGTACACTTCTTGGTCACTCAGAGAAATACAGCCTCACAATCCTAACCCAGACCTGCAGACGTGGCAGGCCCAGTGAGCTGGGCACCTGAGAGCCACTCGCATCCCCTCTCCCCCTTCCTTCCTCTGTTATAAGAAACAGAGATATAAGAAAGCTGAAATACTCATCTCTTGGGGGCCGTGGATCCAATGAGAATTCTGCTGAGGACAGTTTCCCTTCGCTGAATAAAAAGTCAAAATGTCATGAGAAAGCCTATGATCATCGATTCTTCCTCCCACCTGGAACACAGACATCTTGTCTAGAGAAACAATATCCCTCTCCTGGGCCTGGAAACAAAAGTCACCTGCTAAGAAAGTTAAAGCAGGAGGATAGCATGAGTCTGGACTGTGATGCATGTTGAGCAACTGTAAAACCTGGATTCCCTACCCCAAGGATTAATTAACAAAGGAAAGCCCTTAAAGTTTAAGCCAACTCATAGCTGTCCTCTGGTAATGGACACAGCTCAAACTGGGGTCTCCTACTGCATAAGTAGCAGATTTTTTAAATCAGGCACTATACGAGGCACTGATACACAGTCCTCAACTCTGAAAGAATAGACATATATATGTAAATATATTTATTAGTGTATAAATTAATACATTAATTATGTTAATGTATATATTAATTTTATATATATCAGTTTAAATACACTGTGATAAATGGTATTATAAAGACAACCACAAATTGTTTTGCGAGTCCAGAGGAGGGGATAATGAATCGCCTCCAGGCCCTGGGGCACGCTTCTCAGAGATGGTGGCATTGCAGTGGTCTTCATGGCCAAGCATGTCATCTCCAGGCTAAGAGAATAGCAAGGGTGTCAGCACATAGATACGAAAGAGCATGGCATATTTGGAGAAAAGTAAAATTTTCAGGGTGCTGTTACCTTACATCATACTTTTCCTTCTTTCCCCCCATTTTAATCACCCACAGCCAATGAGGTCAAGCAACAGCTTAGTTTTTCAGCTCCTTGTGGGCAGGAGGTCTGCCTCTGATGTCCCTGCCCTTCCTCACCTGCTGTCTACCACCCAGTGTAGGTGCTTGGTGCACCTGGGTGGAACCATTGCTGCTGACGTGCCAGGAGGCTTATTTAATAGACGGGTCCTCTTACCTCCTAGAGTCATTCCTTTGCACCGAGCTCTGGAGGAGCAAACTGTGCTGAGCAGTATGTTAATTGGTTCCAGAGTTCTGTGCAGCCTGCTCATTCTCCCTTTGACTAGGATATTTTAACTCTCATCCCTTATGCACCAGACAGATAATTAGCTCCTTCTCTGTCTCTGGGGGAATCCTGGAGGCCCAACACCTGCATGATGGCCACAGAAATGGAAAGAAGGAAAAGAAAAATGCTCAGCGACTCAGGTATACACACCTTAACTTCCAGCCAATCTTCAAATTAAGGTAGGAAAAGACCAGCCAAGATACCCTTAAAATTATCCTTGCGTTTGTTCAATAAATGTTTACTGAGCTCCTACTGTGTGCTGGGTGTTGTTCTAAGCTGCAGAGGCAGCAGCAGTGAGCAAAGCATCCCACGTGCCCTGCCCTGAGGAGCAATCTTCTTCTGATCAAAGGACAATAAACGAACCACAAAGTGCAGTGGATATGTAGGTCACAGAAGGGTAATCAAGGAAGGTCTTGCTAAAAAAGTCATATTTGATCAGAGACCCAGAGGAGGGGATGGAGGAAGTCCTGTGAGCATTGGGAGAAGAATGAGCCAACATGGCTGAGAGACAGGATGGAGAAATGAGCTCAGTGCACTCAAGGAGCAGGCAAGAGGCCAGTGTGTTTGGAGCCAAATGAGCCAGAGAGAGAGGCCTGGGCACTACAGTCCACAGGGTAAGAAAAGTCACATCATTGAGGGCCTAAAGCCCGCTCTAGGGCCTCTTCTTTGTATTTGGAGTGAAAAAAAGAAGTCCTTGCACGGTTTTGAGAGGAGTTATGTGCTTTACAGGACTACTCAATGTGCAAGCACAGAAAACATTCTAAACAGAAAAGAGTACTTGGCTTCGTCAAATGTTGCTGATGGGCCAAATATTAATAGTAAGATGAGTGCTGAGGCTAGACCATTAGATTTAGCATTAGAGGTATCACTGATGGCCTTGCCAAGAGCTGTTTACATGGAGAGGAGAGAATGAGCGAATGCCTGACATTGGTGAGAGGGACAACGGGAAGAGAAGGATTGGAGTTTGTAGGTTCCTACAAAGAGACATGCAGAAAAGGGGTGGTAGCTGGAGAAGATGTGGGTTTACTTATATGTGTGTGTGTGTGTGTGTGTGCGTGTGTGTGTATCTTTTTTAAGATGGAAGAACATGCAGAACTGTGTATATCATTGTCATAATGATTTCCAAACATCTTCTGATATGTGAGGTACAAACACCAGGCAGTCAGCCTCCTAAAGACACACACCCCTATTTGAGTGTCACCAATGTGAGAATAATTCTTATCTGGAAAAGGCTGTGGCTTCTTAGCAGCCTCACTGCATGTTTTGCACCAGCTCAGAGGACTATTCGATATTGATATATTACATGTTGCTTCACAGATAGCATTTTGTACTCTAGCAATCATTTAATTACTTGTAATATGTCTTTGTCCACCTTTCACATTGGACTAAGCTTCCCAACGGTAGGGACCGCGACAGCTTCATTAACCCGTTGTCCCTAGTATCTAGCACAGCCACTATTGTATAGGACATACTTGTTTAAAATTGATAAACTAAGTGCTCGAGAGTAGCAGTGGGGCTAGAAATGCCAAATAATCTTCAAGACCTACCAGCATAAAAGAAAGAACCTACGTGATGTGAACTGACTTGCTCTAGAAAGAAATAAGTTGGGGCAATCAGGCTAAAATTTATCCAAACTTCAGTCCAAGGACTTCCGAGCTTTAAAGGGCCTGTTAAAGTAGGTAACTGCTCTCTATGCAGGTCCAGTTTAAATAATTCTATGCTTCCATATGGCAATAGCGGTAGTCTTGGAAAAGAAAGAAAGAAATACTGTAGAGAGTGATCTTAGGCAATGTTCTTATTCAGACACAGCAGGTGCGTTTCCCCTCCCCACATGCTGTATGGAATCAAAGTCTGAACCTAAATCAAAAAGTCAGCCCAGCAATAAGAATTTAAGCACTAAAGCAGATAGAAAGATAAGATTGTTTTTGGAAGAAGAGCCTTTTGATACTCCTCAAATATTTACATATTTAGTTATTGGGAAAATAATCTCACCACAGAATTCAACTCAGGGGGATACTGTTTTCTTTCAAACATGGATTAATTTGTAGGTATGATAGACAAGATGAGGTCTTTGGGGCATAGCCTTAGTAGGAGTCTACTGAGAGTGAGAGAAAGCTAAACTGTTAGGTAAAAAAGAAATGAACAGGAATTAGGAGATTTTCCAAAGCTCAAGAAGGGAAGAACATAAAGAGAGTCTTGGGAAACAGAGTGACCAGCTCCATACACGGAGAGCCAGGGAATTTAGGAGGAAAGTTGGCCAGTGAGTCCCTGGGAGACAGAGTTTGAAGCAATGCCTATATTCTACTATATTATTAGGAGACATGATCCCAGGGCAGCAAAATATGGGAGAATTGCAGTGAGGCAGGAAAGACAGAGAAGCGGATACAACATGGCGTAAAATTAAATCATTCACTGTTTCGTGAAAAAGAAAATGATACTGACTGGTGTTCAGCCCCACAGTACATTTTTGGCAGACTTCAGAGAAACAATGTACTGCCAAAAGTCCATTGAGTAGCAAGATCAGGAGGAATTTTATTGGCTAGATCCTCCCATCTCCAATCCTCTATTGATCAATATGTGTTCCAATCAAAGTTAAATCTCCTCAACCCTCAGCTCGTGTGCCCTGATAACCTCAGCATCCCCAGGGGAAGGCAGGCAGCACCCACTGCACTGCAGTGCTCCATCACGGGGATGGTTGGAGAAGCCCAAAGTTCCAGCCAGAAATGCAACTCCTTTTTTTTTTGCCTATTTTTCCAATAGACTAAGAGCCCAAACTGGCCAGTTGTTGGTCACAGCCTTCTATTTTCCATGGAGGAAATATTTCTCCTTTGAGAACCAAGATCCCAGACCTAGAAGTGCCTAAGTTTAACCCGGAAAAGCAACAGGAAACACAAAATCCAGAAGCGGGTCACTTGGAGTGATAAAAGAAGGGCTGTTTCCTTGAACTGGACATTCTAACAAGACGTGACACCACATTCAGCAACAGGTTCATATCGCAGAGGACAGTGCTTCATCCCTGCAAGGTGTTGCCCCCAAGACAACCTTTAGCTGAGCACTCTCTCTGGCCAACAGCTCCTGTGTGCAGGGACACATAACAGGGCTGGGGGAGTCTATAGCCATAAACCCCATGTGGTATCTTCTTTACCTTAAAAGGAACCTGTTGGTCTGAGGTAATGATACATCAGTTCTGTTGCTGACAGAGAAGACTTCGTACAAACTTTTGGGTGGTGGTACCTCCAGGCAGATTGCTGGCAGCAAAGGCAATTCAGTATCTAAAATATATAACAATTTAAGTGAAGACAAGTTGCTGCTCCAGGCTGGAAGGTCCCTGAGACATGAAGTCCTGCTCAGGGTCAGCATTGAATTCTGCTGCTAGGAGGATGGCTTGTGTAGTTGTTAACTTTTTTTGAGTACAATCCATGCTCTTGGGCCCATATGTAATCTCCGTCCCTGCCACTAAGGCCGCTCTGTGCATGAGCTCTATGTGCCAGCCAAGACGGGGCTGAGGAGAGTAGCTGACATCAAAAATCCATGTACTTTAGCCCCACTCCCAAGAATCCATCCACATAACTCTTCCCCAGACCTTTCTGTTCCTATATACTAATCATTTTCCATCAGTCAGGTTCCTGACTGACTGACCAATCCATTTGCCACTGCGCAGGTTATCTGTACATCAGATAACCTTCTCCTCTACAGAAACAGATAGCCAAGTGTGCTACTCAGCCTCCGCACACTACAAAAGTTTCCCTCTATGCCCTTCAAGATCACCCCTAAGCTCAGGGGCTAAGGTGCTAGCAGTGCATTTGAAGCCAGCTAATTCTCATGAGTTGAATTGTGTCTCCCAAAAACATATATTGAATTTCTAAACCCTTATAACTGTAAAGGTGACCCTATTTGGAAACAGGATCTTTGCAGATGTAATCAAGTTAAAATGAGGCCATCGGGGTGAGCCCTAATCCAATAGGACAGGTGTCCTCATAAGAAGGGAAGTGTGAGCACAGAGACAGATGTGCACAGAGGGAAGGCAGTGCAGAGACACACGGGGAAAAAGTGGCCATGGGATGATGGAGGCAGGGATTGGAGTGATGCATCTACAAGCCAGGGAATGCCAAGAATCGCAGGTAAACACTAGAAGCTGGAAGAGGCAAGGAAGGATTGTCCCCGAGATGATTCAGAGAAAGAGCATGGCCCTATGGATAACTTGACTTTAGACTTCCAGCCCCAGAAGGGTAAGAGAATAAATTTCTGTTTGTCTAAGCCATGCCAGTTTCAGTACCTTGTCACAGAAGCCCTAAGAAAAAAATAACATATCACACCAGTGTCTAGGATCCAGCACCAAGTCTTTTCTCCCCTCACCGCTGGTCACGGGGAACCACAGGTTTCAGGTGAGGGAAAAGGATAATTTTAGAAGAAATCAGTGGCATGAAATATACTCCTGCCTCCTGAACCTATTCACATCTGATCTTGGATATACCACTTAAATCACACAATGGTTAGCTTCCCGTATCCTTCTTAGTTGTGGCTCACTGGAATTAATAGCACACTGCTTATTATGGTTAGATTAGATCACGTAATTACTTGGTGTCTCCAGTCCATACTAATGCCAAAATAATAAAAGAAGCTGTTTCTCAAATGGAGAGTAGTTTTAGACTGAGGAGGGCATGACCTTGCTCTGGAACCCTGGGGGGTCTGTGCTACAGCACCTATTAGAGATTGGTGAAGCCTCCACCTCACAGCCTTACCCAGCACAAACAGCACTAAGAGACTTGCTGGACCAATGAGCCACGTGAATCACAGCCAGCTTTAGCAACAGAGACTCTCCTGTTCTGGGCATTAGAATCTGGGATCCTTGGGTCACCTGACAAATGGATCACAGCAGTAGTCCCACATGTGATAGACATGCTGCCTCCAAAACTCAGAGGCCTATAAAGCATGGTGCCTATTCCTTAGTATCAGAAAATGCCAGGTCTAATTACAATTTTCCTGTTGGGAAATGTACTGGCATGCCCCAGATCAATGGCCCCTAAAAACTTCCACAGTGTGGCCAAACTCTGAATCTTCCCAATATCCATATTCCATTCTCTGGCACAAGTTTCTTACCTAGGTGTTTATGGTACTTGTCATAGACTGAATGTTTGTGTTCCCCCAAATTTATATGTTGAAGTTCTAGCCCCAAGTGTGATGGTGTTTGGAGGTGGGGCCTTTGAGAGGCACTTAGGGTTAGATGAGGTCACCAGGGTAACGTCCTCATAATGGGTTTAATGTCCTTATAAGAAGAGACAGAGAATGAGAAGACAAGCCAAAGACTGGGAAAAATATTTGCAAAAGACACATCCGTTAAAGGATTATTAGCCAAAATAGCAACTTTGGATAACAAAAACTCAACAAAAAGAAAACAACCAGTCCAATTAAAACATTAATAAAAGATCTGAAAAGACACCTTCATTTTGACACCTGAGTTTTTTCAAAACTCGAAAAATGTACAACACCAAGAGTGAGCCTAATGTAAACTATGGATCTTGGCTGATAATGATGTGTCAATTAGTTCATTGATTATAACAAATGTACCACTATGGTGCACGATGTTGACAGTGGGGAAGGCTGTTCATGTGTGGGGACGGGTATTATATGAGAACTTTCTGTACTTTCCACTCAATTTTGCTGTGAACCTAAAATTGCTCTAAGAATAAAGTTATTAGTAAGAATAGAAAAAAAGGCACCAGAGAGTGTGTGCTTTCTGTCTGTCTGTCTGTCTGTCTGTCTGTCTCTCCCTCTCTCTCTCTCTCTCTCTCTCTCTCTCTCTCTCTATATATATATATATATATATATATATATATGCGCACTATGTAAGGACACAATGAGAAGGCAGCTGTCTACAAGCCTGGAAAATTCTTCAAAATTCACATGGTGAAACTGAAACCTCAATGTTATGATATTAGAAGGTGGGGCTATGGGGAGTTTATTAGGTCATAGGGGTGGATCCCTCACGAATGATATTCATGCCCTTATAAAAGAGGCACCAAAGAGCTGCTGTGTCATTTATGCCATATGAGGACAACAAAAAGACAGCCATCTGTGAACCAGGAAGCAGGCCCTCACCAAACACTGAATCTGCCAGCACCTTGGTCTTGCATTTCCCAAGCCCCCAAAACTGCAAGAAATAAATTTGTCTTGTTGAGAAGCTGCCCCAATCTATGGTATTTTTTTTTATAGCAGCTCACATGGACTAAGACAGAGCCCTCACCAGGAACTGAATCTGCTGGCAACCTTGATCTTGGACTCCTGGTCTCCAGAAATGTGAGAAAGTTAATTTCTCTTCTTTAAGCCACCCCATATATGGTATTTTGCTATGGCAGCCTGAGCTAAGACAGTATTTACCACATGCTGTTCCCAAGATCCAATTAGGATGATGCCACCAATATCGTGGCCCAGCAAGATGTTCTAAGGTGATCAGGTCTCTGCGGAATTGATTTCAGAGTTGTACCACTCTCCTTGCCGTGTAAAGACAAATAGCTTGTTATTAGCTCTATCGATGGTATCAAGAAGGAAACATTCTCCAGGTCAATCGCTGCATGAGCCTGGAGGTTATTTATCTGCTCCAGTGAAGACATTCCATCTGGCTGTCAGCACAGCCACTGAGATTTAAGTTACAGCCCCTTTCGGTGTAGGATAGTCCACCAACATGTTCCAGGATACATAGGATTTTTGCAGAGGCCAAACTGAATGAAAGTCCATTGAATGACGATGAATAGGAAACAACACTGCTCAGTTCTTTGAGTTTGCAATGGTGGCCCCTGTCTCTTCTGTTCCTCTGTGAATGTGGTTACTGCTTCTGATTTTTGTTCTGATTTTTGTTGTTGGCGGGTGAGCAAGTTGTGCTTTTATCTTCCTGCCTTGATGTCGTTTGCTGCACAGTTCAGGGAAACAAGCTAAAGGTTCTCTCTGTTGCTAATTGTATCTCTTCCAAGTTTACATTTTGGGCAGAAACATCACCACAGGTGATTCCCACAGAATCATTGCATCCACTGTAAGAAGAAAAAAACTTCATTTTCCATTTGGCTTCTATGTGTGTTCATTCTGTCTGGAAGGTGATGATGGTGTTTGCATCTCCTGACTTCCGAGGCAGCCCAGGCCCCATGTCTAATAATCCTCCAAATCTGATTATGCCCCATCCTCCACGTGAAGACTCCCTACCAGCTGGCTTTCCTTCCCAGAAGTATAGGAGGAATAGTCTTGAAGGAACATTGTGGGGATTTTCCTCGGGGGGCTTGACCTCCCCTTCACAGGGATTCACGCTGCTGAACTGACACTGATTGGTAAACTGGGTTAGAGATTACACTTTTCCACTGCAGAGACTGACTTCAATCTTCTGCATGGCGGCTCTTGTTTTTTTCTGAATACACCAGCAGAACAACACTCTAGCCAGCCAGAGCTATCTAGTGACTAAAAACACCATGATGGTTCAGCCATTGCCCCAGGCTCCTGTGGATGTAGGCACCCTTGCTGTCGCTACAGCTTTGTAGCTCTTGTGGTCTGGTGCGGCCTCTAGTGGGTAAGTGCGACTCCAGGTTTCTCAGTGAATAACCCCATTATCACCACGGACACCAGGGAACCCAGTTAAAGGGCAGCATCTCTCATCACAGAATCATTGGCTCCATGGTAAGATGGAAAATCACCATTTTTTCTTGCCTTCCTTAACCTCCATTCACCACCAATCCAGATCTACAGAGGATGTCTGTGACCAAGCTATTCTAGGGTAATCTTGATCCGTCACCAGAGCATGATTTATTATCTCTGTGAAGAAGAACTGTTTCCATACCTAGGATGGCATAAGGCAGAGAGGTAAGAACATACACCAGAAGGAGGACCTGAGTCAGGCTGAGAGTTTGGTAGCCAAGACATCAGAATACGAAGTCTTCATGAGAATGTAAAACCTTGGAAAATCAGAGAACATTGGGCAATGCTTTGGACTTCCTGGCTGCTGAAGGATGGAGGACTTAGTCCAGCTGTTAAAACTTACAGGGTGCATGATACCAACTCACATACAGATTTCACATAGTTGCCACTTATCGGTTTGTTTAGATCACCAGACAAGGACATAGTAAACCTGGCCCATGTTGTGACCTGGCAGTGCCCTAGGAAAGTTTATTCTTACCTGGTCTCAATTACCCTAAACATGTTGTGAGGTAATTGATGTAGGTGCAATTCAGGCCTTCCATTATGATCTAATGAGAATTTTGTCAATCACATTTAAATATAGATTTTTTAAAAAATGTAAAACACCTTAAGAATCCACTTGCTATCTGGGTTCAATCATATCTCACCAGATCTCATTAAGCTTCTTACCATGCTGGTTGGTAATATAACTTCTTCCACCGCACGCAACGCTACAGGTATCTGGATGTGAATTAACTGGTTCTGTTCAAAGAATGGATCATTACTTTATCGGTTTCATTAGTATAAATTGCATGATGTTTTAATTTATTCTCTGGGAGCCACTAGCGGTATTATAAGAACAAATTTGATCAAAGTTCAATCTAAGGGAAAGAAAACACATATAATTCTAAAAGACATTTCCTATAGTGAAGTGTCTGAAAGTCTGTCAGAAGACACAAGCTTAATGAACTTCATGAATATGCTGACCTCATTTCTGATAGAAACGCATATAATTCCAATGGGAAAAAGCTTTCAGAGTTACAATTAAAGTAAATGTGCCTTGAGGTAGGAAGTCCCTCTTTGTTCAAGCCCACGCTGGATATCGACAGCTTTCATTTGTATTAACACTAGACACTACCTTCTAATTAATGCAAAGAAATTTCTCCTTGCCTAACATCATTCCCCAGCATATTTGGCTTAGATATTTAAATGCCTGAATGTTCAAGAGCATTCCGAATTTTTTAATTACCTTTCCTTACATTATGGCTCACTTTGAAATAGGCACAATAGTGTGGCCACAGTTTAACTGTCTGCTTATAAGGGCTTCCCCTTGGTGGCTATTTTGTAATCACTAAGGCATGTTTATTGCATTCTTTGTCTAAATTATCTGGAAAAGTTGCAAAATTTTAATTAGCCTTCATGATATTTATGTTTAATGTCTCCCATTTTATAAATATGGATGGAGGAGACCTTGAGGGGATTTTGGTTTGTGGAGACTGATTTGGAATAACTTTCTTTTTTTAAAGGTTTCAGAAAAATCATCAGGGTGATGGATGAAGACTAAGGATGATCCGCTAGGGGGTTTTGTCTTTGTTTTGTTTGGGTTTTTGAGATGGATTCTGCGGCTAGAGTGCAATGGCTTCTTCATAGCTCACTGCAACCTCAAACTCCTGGTCTCAAGCAATCCTCCTACCTCAGCTTCCTGAGTATCTGGGACTAAGGTGCGTACCACCATACCCAGCTAATTTTTCTATTTTTAGTAGAGACAGGGTCTCGCTCTTGCTCAGGTTGGTCTTGAACTCCTGAGCTCAAGCCATCCTCCTGCCTTGGCCTCCCAGAGTGCTAGGATGATCAGCTAGGTCTTCTGTTTTACAAAGCCATAGTTTCTCCTTCCTGCTAGATTTTGTTGCATTAAAGCAACCATGTTTTGTGGTTGACTAAAGAACTTGCCTCTGAGACTTATTTTGTTGTCTAAATCCTTGGAATATTCTAAATTCAAGCATAAAATAACATTATTATGAATTTTCTTGCAGAACATGGAAAGTTTGGGAAAGTGGTAGGCTTATAAACTTGAACACAAGTTTAGTCAACTCTTAAATTTATGGTGATATGACAGTTACATACTCTCCACTCAGGTGGCTGAGTTTTCTCCTACTTTGAGTAGGCCTCTTTTGCCTATTTACAGATGGACACTTCTCTGAAAATATGTACTTACATTTTGCCTAAGAATTTTTAAATTCAGGATAGCATGCAGAGAAGCAGGAAACATAATCAAAGATGCCTAATTAAGTAACAGAAGTTGATAAACTAACTCAGAATGGGCCCACGTTAGATATAGCAGACAATGATTCAAAGCAACTATATAAATATGTTCAAATAATGAGTGAAAAGTATGTTTAAAGAAATCCAGAAAAATACGTGATAATGACTCAACAAATAAAGAATCTCAATAAAAAAAATAAGATCCTATCCAAAATAAATCTATGGAAATATTAGAGCTGAATATTTTAAAAAGTGAAAAATTTACTAGGCAAACTCAATAGCAGATCTGAGATGACAGAAGAAAAGATAAATGAACTTGAAGGTAGAACACTAAAAATGATTCAATTTAAAAAACAGAAAAAAGAAGATTGAAATAAATTAATATAACCACAGAGCCCCATAGCTAAATACCAAGCTCACCAACAAGCACCAAGCATACATGTGATGGGAATCCCATAGGAGAGAGACAGAAAAAAGGAGTAGAGAAAATATTTGAAGGAATAGTAGACTGAAAACTTCCCAAATTAGATGATAAATATTAATGTGTATGTCCAAGAAGCTCAACACA
Source organism: Indri indri (assembly GCA_004363605.1). Classification (NCBI taxonomy): domain Eukaryota; kingdom Metazoa; phylum Chordata; class Mammalia; order Primates; family Indriidae; genus Indri; species Indri indri. The sequence continues at coordinate 114,758 of RJWJ010000705.1, read as the reverse complement.
CTCCAAGTAGCATAAACACAAAGAGATTCACACCTAGAAACATCACAGTCAAACTGCCAAAAGCCAATAACATGAGAAAATATTGAAAGCAATAAGAAAAACTACTTACTACATATAAGGGAATAAAAGTATGATGAATTTCCTTTTTTTATTAGGAAAAAGGTGGCTAAGAATGCTGTGGAATGACATAATCAAAGAACTGAGAGGAGAAAATAACAATTATCAACTAGGAAGTTTATATCCAGAAAGGCTATCCTCCAAAGTAAAAGTGAGACCCACCTACTGGCCAAGATGAAGTAATAATGGAGTGGATTTACAGTCTAGCCTAAACAATGAATTTTAAAAGGATATAATATGTGAAACAGTATTTTCAACACATTGGGAATCAGGAACTGGGGACAAGGATCCTGGAGAGGCAAGAAATGATCCAGGTGCCCTATGATTGCATTGGCTTATTGCCTGCAGCTGGATTCAAGGCAATGGCACAGAGGCTGGAAACCCAGGTGGACCTGGTGGTCTCTCTGGGAGTTCAGGGAGGGTAAGGAGTCCAGGGTGTTGAGGGAAGACCTCCAGAGAGGAGTAATGCACACAGAGAGATACCCAGAGATCTGAAGAGAGCACCCTTGAAGCTTAGAAGATGAGTTCTAATGAGCACAAACATCTGAAGAAAATACAGAAGTCAAGGAAATAATCACCCAAAAGGATAAAAGGAAACAATCTCCTTAGCTCACACAGAGCCAGGAAAAATTCCTGCTTCCACAGTCAGAGCAGAAAACATCATAATTCACAGGACATCAGGAACAATAATCAGAACAGTTTTGCCTCAGTAATCAAGCAAAATTAGTCATAAAGTAAATGCTGTTCTGCTAACTCCCAGAAAAGCTTAAAGCAATAGCCAAAATGATGAGGAGCTTTCCAAGTAATTTAACTGTATCCCAAGAATAAAGCTAAGAATATTTACAGGAATATCCAAACATCCAGCTCCTAAAAAGGTAAAATGCAGGACTGGCATGCAAGTTAAAAATTACCAGGCATGCATAGAAGCAGAAAAACATGATTGATAATGAAAAGTCAATAAATTAAAATCAACTGAGAACTGGCACATTAAAAAGCTATTACAACTATATTCCATGGGTTCAAGAAGCTGGAGGGATGGCTGAACAGGATAAGTAAAGACAGGGGAGATATTTTTAACAAAACAAATCAAATATCTAGAGATGAAAACTATAACATCTGAGATGAAAAATACACTGAATGGAATTAATTGCAGTTTAGGTTGCAGAATACAAGATTAATGAACTTGTAAACATAGTAATAAAAGCTATGTACAGTGGAGCAGAGAGAACAGAGACTGAACGAAAAATAAACAAATCATCAGTGAAGAAAGAGATAATTTAAAGAGCTTGGAGTTTCTGAAGGAGAGAAGATAGAAAAGTTGATAGAAAAAATACATAAAGAAATATTGGTTGAAAATTTTCCAAATTTGATGAAAACTGCAAACTTTCAGATCCAAGGATCCCAAGGAACTCCGAGCACAATAAATATGAATAAAACCCATTTAAAATAAAATTGCTTTAAAACGGTGATAAAAAAAGAATCTCTTAAAAGTCACTGAATAAAAAATATATATTATAGAAGAAAAACACAAGGATAACATCAGATATCTCCTCAGAAACAATGTGAGAAAACAGTAAGGCAATGACTTTAGTGTGTTGAAAGTGAAAATAATTATAGAATTCTATAACCAGAATAAAAATAAAAATGATAAAGAATGATGGAAATTTTAAAGGTAAAATTAATAAGCCATAAAACTAAAAACAGAGAAAATAAATGAAATGAAAAATCGGCTCTTTAATAAAGCAATAAAACTAATAAAACTCCAGACTACACTTAACAGAAAGAAAAGAGAGAACAGAAATTTTAACATCAGAAAAGAGGGACATGGTGTTACTATATATTCTGTAGATATTTAAAGAACAGTAAGAGAATATTATAAACAACTATATAACAATAAAATTGACAATACAGACAGAACGGACTAAATACTTCAATGGCACAAACTTCCAAAACTCACACAAGAAGAAAAAGATATGAACTGTTCTATCTCTAATAAAGAGAGTAAATTTACTGTTAAAAACTTGCACAGAATAAACACTCCTAGTTTGTGAATTCCGCCAAGCATTCAAGAAAGAAATGATATTAATTCCACAAAAAAGTTACCAGAACTAATAAATAAATGTGTTCGCCAAGGCTGTAGGATACAAGATCAACACAGAAAATCAATTTAGTTTCTACGTACTAACAATAAGGATTTAGAAATCGATATTTAAGAATTTATACCATTTATGATAGCATCGAAATATAATATTGAGAATAAATCTGACCAAAGATCTATATACTGAAAACTACAAAACACTGCTGAATGAAATTAAATAGGAGCTAAATAAATGGAAGTATAGGCCATATTTATGGCTGAAAAACACAAAGAGAAAATGGTAAAAGAATTACCTTCAGAGAAAGGACAACCGAACCAAACAACAGACTTTCCAAGACTAACCCTAGAAACCAGAAAAAAGTAAAATATTATGGAAGTGCCAAAAGAACTTAATAATCAGCTAAAGACAATCATAATCTTCACAGAGTCATGGCAAATAAGGGCATCTTTGAGTCAAAGGGAAAAGAAAATTGTGAAGATTTCACTAAAGGAAATTTTAAAGAACGTACATGAGAGAGAAGGAGAGAGATCCCCAGAGGAAGGTCTAAAATACAGAAAGGAAAGTCAAACCAAGAAAAGGTGAGGGTGGTGGGATGTTATGACTTGCTTTTATCTTAATACTTCCCAAATGTTCCCTGCATTGTCTTTATGTTAGTAATTTTTTAAAAGCTTAATTATCTAGACATTTATTACAGGAGCAAACAGTACTGAGCCCTCAGTGGGCCTGGAGAGCCTGGCTCTGTCTCAGCCACACTGCAAAGATGGATGGCATAATCATCACATAATTGTAAAAAGTTGAAATCAAAAGGGCCTTAGAGAATATCCTGCACAACCCTCCTCACTTTTTAGTGAGGAAAGGAAAGGTCATATGATAATATGTCCTTTTTTTTAAGGTAGAAATATTTGTAACATATTTTAGGAAAATTTCCATCCAAAATAGCTGAGCAATTTTAAAAGGTTTAACGGTTTAAGGGTAAACTGCAACAATGAGGAAAGTTAGCTCAAGTAAAACAGCTCATTGTCCAATATTTCCATATATATACAAGCATTAATTGCATCTAATTATTTAATAGAAAAGTGTGAGAAAATTATTTCTAATATTTAACATAGGGAAGTGGAGTCTGCTATTCTGAAGACGAGCTTACAGATAGCAAGTAATGGTTCCTTATTGACTTTTGTCTCTGCATCGTTTCCCCACTGGGTACCCAACATAGTGCTTTGCATATAGCAAAAGTTTAATAAATGAACTGAAAGATAATTCACTAAAACTATCGAAAGAGTGCAGTCTCTTTTTTATGGGCAGTTGATGGTCCACATAATGCAGAAAAATTGATGTAATACTTTATGATTAAATTTTTATATTGCTGATGAGTTTAGGAGAATAAAGGCAGAAACCAAAGACAATGATCCTAAGCGTGTCCAGGGGAATAAGAATCCTCTAATTTCCATTAGCCTGGGTACAGGTAAAGGGATCAGCTCAATCAAAGAATACAACAGAGAGCAAGGGAAAGAGAGAGAGAGAGAATGAGAATTAAAGAGAGAGAGAGAGAGAAACACCCATGGTCAAGAAGAATGGGAATGAGGACTATGTTAAATGCTCTTGAGAAGTATAAATATTTAGGGCATTTTAGGCTGTGATTTAATTGCATCATTGAAGTTTGGTGAACAAGACGAATAAAGAAAGAAGAGAAATAGGATGGAGAGAGAAAAGAAAATTATCAAGTATTCCTTGCCCAAAGTTTCCAGCTAGAAAACAGGCACGCACTCTCCTATACTGAGCGTGCTTGTTATGCATGACAGACAGCACAGTGCATAGCAGCAAAACACCGGATGCACCATCAGTAGGAAACTAACTAAACAGACTGAAATAGGGGACACAGAGGAATACTGTGGAGTTTTAAAAAGAATGAAGCAAGTCTTTATGTTCTGATAAAGAAAATGAACAAAGCAAGAGGTAAAATATTGTATATACCATGGTGTTCTGTATGCATGAAATGGGGAAAGGAGATTATGCCTTGCTATAGCACTTTGATTTTTAAACATGTGAGTGTACTGTTCAAAAATTCTCTCTCTCTCTCATGCACACACACATGCACACGCAGAGGTTCTTAATTAAAAGGTGTACTTCCCTGATTGCTGCATGTGCTTTCTGCATGCCCGAGTCCTCACATTTCGGTATGAATCCTCCCACGGATACAAAAATACATTACCATTTTAAGGCCATAGATCTGGCAAGGTTCAAACAGAGAACAGTAGGAAAGAAGTAATAACAAACACAGCAAACGTTTCCTGCTTGCATTTGTGTGAGACGCATGGGTATATATGAGTCCATACACACATAAATCAGAATTAACATTGCCTCACACTCCCTTCCTTTCCTGCCCACCATGAAACAGCCATTTCTGCTGCCTGGTGTGAAGAATCGGCACAAAAAATACAGAGGCAATACCAAAGACACTGACAGGCCAGGTTGATTTTCTCTCCCAAAGAGCACAGAGTTGCTAGAGGAAGGTGTATAATCCATGCAGAAGTTGAAGAGACCAGTGAGAGAGGAAAGAGCAAACACAAGTGGTTGATTGCATAGAAGGGAGAGAAATATTTGAGGGACTGCCGCCATGAATGTTTTTCTTTTCTTTCTTTTTGTGGTTGACAGATTGGTGGCTTACTCTTTTCTTTTTCTTTTTTGAATGTGTTATTGTATAGAAATAAACTTTAAGAAGGAAAAAGACACATACATATATTCGTTTGCCAAGTATTTTCACATAATATTTTCTCCTTTGATCATTGTAACAAGCTTTAAAGAAAACATCCATTTTTAAGATAAGAAAGCAGGAGCAAAGTATGAATAGTTAAGTAACTTGATCACTATAATACAGATAATATTAGGAAAAGACAGAACTTAGTCACTTACTAAATACATATATTGAGAGCTTATCATGGGCCAAGCACTTTAGTTTGCTCTGAGAGACAAAGATAAGAATGGTCTCTGCTCGCAAGGGGCTCATATTTCAGTGCTGCGGCAGAAACGTGAACAGGCACGAGGGAAGTACAGAGGCCTAGTGCTCAGAGCTGCCTGGCGGCTCCAGAAGACTTTACAGAGAAGGCCCCCTGAAGCTAGAAATCATGCAGGTGTCCCCAGATGGACGGGACAGATCAGAGGAGCCTCCCAAGAAGCCTGTTAAAAATGACAAGTGACGAGAGACGACACTGTTAGTGTGGTGGGGAACCAGGTCACAGAAAAACCTTTCTCTGTCTCCAAATCTGATCTCTGTCCACAATGCCCATGGTGGTCCAACTTTAGTGTGCATCGTTCAGAGTTATCAGGGACCACCTAGGGATCCTGACTTTGACTCACATGATGTCATATAGAACAGAAGTCACACATCCAAAGTCTCTGGGCTAAGGCTGGACTCTGTGTGGCCCATGGAGACAGCAGGGCACGAAGGCAGGTCTGCGGCCCAGCTTGGCCACCGTCCAGCCCCCTCAGGTCTTTGGGCCCACATTTCCTTTCAACATTTGCCAAGTGAGGGTGTTGCCCCAGGTAAGTCATTTCCAAAACCTTGATTTTTCTGTTTGGCTTTTTTTTTTCTTTGTAATGGAATTTTTTTGTTTTTTTGTTGTTCAGAAACTACTAATGTGGAACAGGAATATATAAATAGCTAATAGTTGGGTTACTCTGAAGGGAGTGGGAAAAAGAATTCCCTCGGAGCCTCCACTGCCTCCTTGAGGCCACGGCTGGAGCACTCAGGAAGGCCTCAGAGCCCGGCACAGAGACCTAGGTCCCCCCACAGCCCACACACTGCGGTGCTGCTGGCACAGGTGAACAGCCGGGTCCTCAGCAGCTGAGAACAGAACAGTTTTAAGAATACAGGAAATGACATATAAATACAGGAAATGACATTAAAATGACAGCGGTTAGAAAGTTCTCCACAAACCTTGATGGGATACTATTCAGAGTAAAGTTGATGGTGCCCAAAAGTGTAAACAGAAAAGTTTTTCCCGCAGGATGACACGTCCAGCCTTATACTGAATGTGAGATAATTCCCCTGTGGACAGAATTCTCCATGAGGTCAGACTCCCTGTTTACTTGCTTGGCACTGAATCCCCATCACGCAGCACCATTTTTGGCGTCCTGTAGTTGCTTAATGAGTATCTATTGAATGACAAGATGTGATGAGGAGAAAATTAAAAGCAAACATGCTCAACTAAAATATACAAAAGGAAAGCAAAAGGTGTAAGGTTTAAATTGCTTATACTCTTCTCAGGTGGGAAGAAATGAGTCCAGGGAGAATAAAGAAAGCAATAAGCTAATACCCAGAGAGCCGTGTACTTTCTACCCTAGAATCCACTGGGCCGCCTGGGAGCCTGGGGTGAAGTTAGATTAGACTGTGCCTCACGAAATGCATCTGAAAATATTCCAGGGAAAGGCCACAAGAAAAACGAGCATACCATGGACACATCTCATTCACATGCACCTATAAGCGAAAAGTGCTGATAAATGATTGAGTCTCTGACCCACTTCATACTTTCTCACTGAAAATGATGAATTAGGGAATGAAAGCCGCCGAGACATGGTTGGAATTACTTGGTACCTAAACTGAAGATTTTAGAGGTGATGTTTACTTTGACTTCCAAGGGCACCCTTGACCATTCTTATTCGTTAACATGTCTCCTTCAGGGGCTCAGTTACATATCCTTATTTTCTGGAGGCAGTAAGTAAAAATATATTTGGCTGGTCCTAAAAAATGTAAAGATTCTGTACAAAAGGAGTCATGACTTACAACACCAACAGCAGGGAGACTTCATATCATAAAGGGGTTAGGAGATGTATCAGGGGAGAAATTATCACATCGCAAGGCAATGTCCCCAGGTAGCTAAATGCAATTCATCACAGGCCACGTGTATGATTTAGGAAACAGCTACAGGTAGCAAAAAGACATCGATTTGCACAGATGACAAGGCATTGATGCCTGAAAGTTGGGATAAAGCTCACAAATCAATACACTTTGGCTTCTCCCTAAATGTGTAATTCCCAGGGGAGAAGAGTTCATGCTGATGATACAACAATTGTTAAGCAGTACATTGTGGGCCACACAATTCTAATGTGCTCACATTGCCTTACCACGGTTATCACACAGCCCGCACAGAGTCGGTGCTCAATACATATTGATGATTAAGTGAATAAAAATGAATGGCCTAAACTGAAAAAAAGTTGAAGCATGACATGAAGAAATATTGGAATTAATTTTTAAGTAAATACTATTACAGCTACCATTTACTAACAATTAATAGCTCTGTTACTCTAACTCTCGGTTAACTTTTTGTTAGCTTCAGAGTTTTAAGGCAATTAAAACTTGAACCACTTTTTGCCAATGAGCCCATGTCCCAAACCATTTTAGTCACTTGGTTTTTTTAAGCTCTTACCTATCATTCATTCAACAACTTTTCCATCCATTCACTCATACGTTCTTCTATCCATGCATGCATGCATGCATTCACCCATACATGCATTTTTTAAGACCTCTCTGTCACTCTCTCCCTCCTTCCATCTCTCTATTTCTCCCTCTCCCCTTTCTGACTTCCCCGGAAACATTGGAAAGCTGACTGCTGCTTTCTCTTTATTGTTCATTCAAAGCAGAAGGTCTCTCACTACAGCAAACCGATGCAGCCATTTTCCCCTCAAACTAGGACTTTTCCTGGGTGACCACGTGACAGTTTGCTCAGTAGAGAACCTCAGAACTACCCCTTAGCTTGCCATCTTCTTAACTCTCAGAAGAGCTTTTGAGACCCTGTTACTACCAACTGTTTTAAATATTATGTTCATCACAATATAAATGAATCCATAGCCACAAAAAGGAGAAAGGAAGCCCACACCAAATTGGGAAAAAATGAAGAAAGAAAGAATGTCAATTCAAATAAATAAGTCAGAATCATTAGCAAGCAATATGGGAAATGAAATCAGTCTTCCTTTTGTCACATTTACATGCTGTTGAGAAAAAAAGAAAGCAATTGACAATTTAGTTAGAAATATCTAACATCAATGGTCAATATCTATCCTAGATTGTCCTCTCTGCTAAGAGGACTTTTCTCCCTGTGCTGTTTTTCACTTTAACTCTTAAACTGGTAGGGTTTCATGTGTACTTACTCTTCTGGGTTTCAATGTCTGCACCCACACTGGGTATGCAAAAAAAGTCATCATTTCCTGCAGAAAATTTATTACTGCACCATCCCCACATGCATTCCTAGAAACAGAATATTTCCCTTCAAAAGCAACCATTCCCTGATTTAAGCAAAAATAACAAGAATCTTCCCTTCTTTGATTACTTTAATTTTTACACTTTTTGTTTTATATTTCTGTTATTTCTGGGCTATCAAGAATATGTCATGTGACAAGATTCAGACTTCTTATGTTTTACTTCAGAATGTGTGCCTCTGCCACACCATCCAGCTTCAATGACCAGATGTTTCATTACACAGTAAAATCAATGAACTTTCTGTGTGAGTTTGAGAAATAAATTTGACCTCAGTTGAAAGCATTGATTGAACCAGATTTTGTGGACTTTCTTATAGTCGTTCAAATACATTTATTAGAAGTTCCTTGGGTATCTTATAGAAAGAAAGCACTAGGCTCATGAAGAAACAGATGATCAAGATGTGATACCTGTCCTCAAGTCGCCTACATTCTTGTAAGTGAGATAAGACCTAGATACCCATAGCCTTCCTCTCAGGCAAAATAGAATAAATGCTTAGGTTTATACTCTGCTACATGAAAAGCAGAGGAGAGTGAGAGATTAACTGTCAAAAACCTAGGAATTCTTCCCAGAGGAGATGATATGGGAGATGTGCCTTGAATTAGAGGTAAAATCATTACAGGTGGAGATAGTGGAGCAAGACAACCAGGTGGGGTTTGCTTTAAGGTAAGTCAGGATGACCTGACAGTAACATAAGGGTTGGGAGAAATAAGAGACAAGGTCATGGAAATAACTCAGAGCCAGGGAACAGGAGGATTTCAATATTTAGTTTAGACCTTAATGAGTGGGCATTGAAGATTTCTAAGCAAAGAAGTAACATAATCAGAGCTGTGTTCTTGGAAGATTTTGGAAGCAAAGAGTGTTTCTATAGATGTGGGATGAATTTAAATTATGTGTAAGTCACTGATGTGTCCCATTCATAAAAATTTATGGGATAAAATTTCATTACTGAAGGACTATTGCAACTATTCATACCTTATCTCCACAGAGTGCTTCATAGTTAGAAAATAATGTTTATGTTTATTGTCTCATAGCTTCACAATAACCTTGTGAAGTAGGTACTATTATCCCCATTCATAAACAAATAAGAAAGTGAGCTTCAATCATGAGACAACGTAATACATGCCACAGTTAGAAGAAGTAGGAACAGAATCTGGGGATTCTAAAACCAAGATCTCTTGTGATATCGAGGGTGATATAAATTAGATGTTGATAGGTGAGAACGGAAGTAGGAGCCTGGAAACAACAGTAAATTAAACAGTATGACTTAAAGAACATAGATGCCAATTTAGGAAGAAACCACCGCTTCCACTTCTGCTCCACTTAAACCCATAATTTCATTACACACACAAAAAAGAGTAATAGTAACTTAGAAGAATACAGGAGGGAGATTAACAGGAAAGAGCACCCCAATACCTTGGCCAAAGTCAGTGCCATTTTCCCTGAAATTTAACATAAAATCTAGCACATTTCGGTTATTTATCTAGTTGTATATTATCCACTTCATATTCAGGCTATACTGCTGTCTGAAGAACTTGCTTGCACTGCAGGGGCCTAAAACTTCACGGAGATGGACCCTTGGGTCCAAGATCCACAAAAGCCACCGTATGTGCTTCACTAGCAAACTCACAGAATTTAGAATCAGTGTATTTTAGAAGAAAAACCCCTTGGGGAGGGGCAAAATTTTAAGATGCCCCCTTCTGATATTCTGGCTACCAGTACCCATGCACCTTGCCTCAGTTATTTAATTAAACACTAATCTGGGTGGTGCTGTGCAGGGGGTCACAGATATAATTAAGTCCCCAAACCAGGCCACCTTAAAATAGGGAGATTATCTGGGTAGTCCTGACCTAACCACCTAACCTAAGCAGAGGCTTTTGTCCTGCTGGCTGCAGAAGAAACAGTCAGAGAGACACTCTGGCTGGCCTGGAGGAAATCAAACATGTTGTGAAGTACCTATAGGGCCACATGGTGAGAACTACAGGAAGCTTCTAGGAGATGACAGCGCTCCCCAGCTGGCAGCTAGAAGGGTCATGGGGACTTCAGTCCAACAGGTGCAAGAAGATATTAACAAATTCTGCTGAGAACAAGTAACTTGGAAAAGCACCCTGAACACCCTAAGCACTGGCTGAGAACTTCAGCCCCTGAGGCACCTTGATTTCAGTTCAGCTCTTCTAAACAGAGAATCTAAGCCATGACCTGCCTGGATTTCTAACATACAGGAACTGTGAGACTCTAAGTCTGTGCCATTTTAAGTCAGTAAGTTTGTAGCAATTTGTTACACAGCAATACAAAAAGGATATACTCTTTATCTTGAAAACAACAAAATAGGCCAAGAAAGATTTCATTATTTGATTCAAGGTCACCCAGCAAGCTAGTAACCGATCTGTAAAACTGAGAATGTTTTCTGACTCCGGGATGGCGATGTTTGTTCTTTCCTGCTTTGGTACACTCGGCGTTTCCTCCTACTCACACTCCTTGAAGATGCTTCTTCCCAAACTGGGTCTCAGCTGTTGCGTGTTTCACTTGCCCTCGTTCCCCAACCATGGTCTTGCCATACCTCTCCTATTTGATAGTCCTTGTGTCCCAAGCTCTCCCCTCTGCCCTGTCCCATTGCCAAACCCTAACTCAGCTCAGCACACAACCAGGCAATTTCAGAATGATCACATGTGCCCGTCCCAGCTGGACCACTGTAAGAATCCGATGCAAGCCCAGCGCAGTGGCTCACACCTAGCACTTTGGGAGCCCAAGGTAGGAGGATCACTTGAGGCCAGGAGTTCAAGACCAGCCTGGGGAACATAGTGAGACCTCATCTCTACAAAAAATTTTAAAAATTAGCAGGGCATAGTGGCGTGCACCTGTAGTCCCAGCTACTACACGTTGGGAGGCTGAGGCAGGAGGATTGCTTGAACCCAGGAGTTTGAGGTTGCAGGGAGCTCTGATCATGCCACAGCAGTATAGCCTGGGTGACAGAGCAAGACCCTATCTTAAAACAAACAAACAAAAAGGACCAACCAGGGCAGTGGAAATGGCAAAGGATTTCAGAGTTGGACAGTGGTCCCAGATTCATTCTAACAGCAGTTTGCTTTCTAGAACTCCAAAATCAGGTGCCTGGCATACCCCTGCACATCCCTTCAAGAACTCTCATTGCATCTTTCTTTTTGCTCTAATGTTCTCCTCTATTTTCAGTTTCTACACAGGCACTCCTGATATCCCTCACTTTGCTGACATATTCATTTCTGGGATCCCCACACGTAACCTTCATGGCTTTACTTATACAGCAGCAGTTCCACCTGAGGACCCCCCAACTCAGAAGGGTGTGTCCATCTACTTAGTCATGGTTATTGTTCTTGTAAGTGTCCATTGGCATTTCAACATATTGATTGACTTAAGATTAACAAATGTATAAATTATTTTGATTATAATGTACTTTTACATTTTCCAAGGACAAATAAAAACATATCATTAGATTGAGAGTAAAATTACCAGCCGTTGAATGTGGTAAGGCTAACAGCCAACAGCCCCATAAAGATTATGCCCTACGCAGAGGGCCAGTCCAATACAAGCGCTGAAGTGTAAGTGCACGTTCAAGTGAAAGAAGACTTCATAAATGTTATTTACAGGCAAATGTATAACAACCAAAAGGTGTCCCATCCTAAAGAATTTTCAATGCTAAAAAACAAGATTTTAGGGCCTCACATTTATGATGTCCATACATTTTCTTAAGGGATTTGAACTTCAATTATATTAACAAACTAAAAATGCCCACCAGTTGACTTTTAGATGAATTAGGATATGGGTCATAATCACATTTTTAAATACATATACATAGTTTAATTTTCCTCTGAGTTGGGTAACATGTATATTAACCAATTGAAAAGTAACTAACTTGCTTTTATCAGCACATTTTAAAATAATGGCTAATCAAAAGGTAGACATTCATTTTCTCTGAACAAAAATACTTGCTTCATTAAGCAATATGTTGACAGCTAATATGATAAATTTAAATAACAAATACAAATTTTACAAGCACTGATAACGAAAGATGCAAAAGAGCATATTTTGAAAAGGGTGATTGCTTCATGTAGATAATTTTTTCACATTTACTCAAAATACACATGAAAGAGCACTGATGTTGAATAAATTATAATAATAATCCAACTTTAATTTCTAGTGAAATACTACTTACAATTTTGCTTACCAAAACATGCAAAAATTATGAGTAGCAAAATAAAGAAGTGGAAAGAATAGATAAAATAATTCACTAAATGAGTGAGCAAAGTGTTCAAATAACATTTTAATCCTGAAGAAACATTTTCATTAAAATACGACAGGAATGAAAGATAAATATATTGACTCCCCATTTGAAATGTATATACCATCTTTTTAAAAATATCTTTCTCTATGAATCTACTGCTTCTGGAATAAATTACACCTTTTTAACTAGATATAATAATCACTTTCCCTCCTAATATGATTCCAGTGAATATTGTGTAAAAATGGTAAGTGTCTCACGATAGGAAGAATTTTAGCTTGTGAGACAGCATTAACCTGGTTAATAAATGAAGAAATCCCAAGCAAAATATTTACCTTGTAAAGAGTGTCCTGTTGCCTTCCTTCCTACTCTTTAATGTCACTGATGGAACTTAGCTAGCATAGAATATTCCATTTGCTTTCTCAGTTCTGATGTTTCCCAAATCAGTGAGTAGTCAATTTGTGTCAAATTCATACAGATTATTTCATTTCTATAATAATGCACAATTTTTTTTCTGTGAATGTCTTCTACAACATCAACAGAGCCATCTAGTTGCAGTTTCTAAGGAGGTCCTAGCCTCAAAGTACTTTCTTCATCTAGTACCTCTTGTCAAGCAACGTTGAACTGCCTTACGGCATCTCAAATGACACAGGGTCACCTGAAGGACACATACGAAGTGAAATTGAGAGTACTCCCGTGTTCTTCCAAAGACTTTCAGACAGACTAAGACGCCAGTAGGATAGCAAGTCCCAGATAAAAGCTAACACCTGGGGAGCAGTGTGGTGCCCTGTGGGGAGGTAACAGTGAGACCTGTCCAGAAAGTCAGACGGAGTTTCCTGAATGGATTCACAAGGAGCATCTGCCTAGGATGGTTTCTACTTTAAAAAGTAAATCTATATCACAAACAATGTTGAATAACAGGAAATCGGTAAGTATTGGCAGTGGAAATAATTTCTGTAGAACACGATCCTTCCTGTATCAGCAAAGGGTGTAGCTAAGCTTTCTTTCCTTAACCAGAACATTTTTTTCTTTATTTCTGGTATGATATTAGAAATAAATCTTGATTATACAAGATCATCTTGAATCTTGTATTTGAATTTTATAACTACTAGGTAGTAACTTTAGGGGAGTCAATTTTTTTCTTTTTCTTTTCAATCTGTTTTGTATTCCCCACAATGCTTAACATCATTGCATTACATGCAATAGATGCTCAACAGTTATTTGCTAAATAAGCAAATAAATAACTTTCACAATTTCTTAAATATTGAGAGTCCAAGTATAACCATTTGTTATTGTACCTTTAGGTCAGCTTATTCAGGTACTAAGGTATTTTTCAATCTATCACAAATAGTTCCCATTTTGGATGTCTAGTCATAATACGGCAGTATTATGGTAGTATTTGTTGGCCTGGTCTTCTGATAAACCTAGAAATATTACTCATTCTCTGAGATGCCTGTTGTCTGCTCAAGACAATGGAATTGAAATATTTATTGTTTTTAGATATTTCTTAGGAAAATACTATTTATTCAAAAAACAAGAAAGGAATAGCATTGTAAAGCACATGTTTAAAGACAGTGCATATAAAATAAACACTATATAGAAAAAGAAATATTATCCAAGGAGTGGAAACCATGCAGCACAATAGTACATTTACATAACAGCTTTCTTTTCTGTTTTCACTCTAGGTCATAGAGGAGAAGGCATGCACGGGGGACATTTCATGTACTTGCTTCCTCTCAGCCAGTTCTTATAATTTCTAATTTCCTACTTTATAGCCTCTCCAGTGCAATTTACCCAATACCAAGGATAGTACCTTGAAAGTAAAAAGCTCTTCATAAATGTTTACTAATTTGAACAGACATACCCCAAATTAGTTAAGATAAAAAAAAAGATAAAACTGATTGTAAAACTGATTTGATAGTGTCCTTGAACTAATAGATAATTTTTAACAATTGATATCCCTTCCCATAAAAAGTTCTGATTTAAGAATCATTTTAATTAGGAAAAAATGCTGGCCTCTATGATAGGTAAAACCACAAAATCTGAGAAGCTTAGGACAGCAGAATTATTTCTTGGCCACAGAAAGGTCAGAAAGGGTGTTCCTGATTGTCAGGTAGACTTCCATCTACCTAGAAGTCACTGGAAGGTCCCAGGTTCCTTCTGTCCCATGGATCTGCCCTCCTCCGGGGTTCACAGACCTCGTGTTTGCCAGTGGTCAGGGAGAGCATCCTCATCACTTCCACTTCCCTGCCACTGGCTGGAAATCAGGCACGTGATGACCACACTTGAGAAGGGAGGCTGAGATATATAGAATATTTGTATGCCGAGAGAGGAAAGAAAACCAGTCTGGTGGGCAGTCAGATAGGCAAGGACACATAAATAATTTGCCTTTTTTTCATTATATATTTTAACATCTTGGCCATCGATGAGGTCTAATATACCTTTTGTCAAAGGATTTGTGTATGAATAAAGCACGGAAATACTACATACTCTATAGGAGATGAGTATTTCATTTTCAAATTATCTGACAATTCCTTTCTTCAGTCTTCATATACTTTCTTGAAAAAATGGACTTATTTATTAGTAGTCACAATCCTCTCACATGAGAAAATGTTGCCATTACTGTCACTAATCAATATTTCCCAATTTTTCTTTAGAAATAAGTCAAAAATACTTTTTGCTGTGAATTTATCTGCTTGAAATAAATTCACAAGGTCAGCCTTCCCCTGACCTGTCGAACCAGATCTGCTCCAAGTCCTATGCACTCAACTCTCTCTGTGCCCAACACTTTGATCCAAGTCCTCCTTGTTTTTCTCCAGTGAAGTCAGAATGACTTCAACTCTGGTTAGATTCTCACTTGCTGCATCATAAAGCTGTCCTCAACATAATTTAGGAAGCATTGGATAGCTGTATTTGTAACCCAACAGATGTCTAGGTAGTTAAAGTTCCCCTGGAGTATGGTGCCATGCAATTTGGAACTCCTGGAAAGTGGTCCAGTATTTATCATTTCTGCTATCACTTGGTCCCAAGGGATGATAGCAGATGCAGCAAATGCCCACCGGACCTTCTCCTCTCCTGTTCATTCTTTACATCCTTCCTTAACACCCAATAATTTTTGCTAACAAACTACGGTCCGTTGGCAATACAAGTCAAAGCAGCACCTTGAACATAACTAATTCTTTCTAAAGAGGTGAAAAGGAGTCATGCATGACATATTTTCAATACACTACACAAGATACAAAAGAAAGGTGATATGGCTTTCATTGTATTGAATCAAAATTCTGAAAACCCAGAAGTAACACTATTACTATCTACTAATAATATATTAAATGTATGCATGCCATCTTACCCCTCAAAATGAAAATGCATAGGGAAAAAGCAATATGGATTTTTAGCAGGGGCAATTGAATTTTGATATCCTTCCAAATACTTTATTAAAATATCCTCTATGTGCTCTTGTTTAAACTGATTTGCATTGTACCAAGTGAACTGTCAGTCATCCACCTGGAATGCAGCATCCTTTCTCTTCTTCTAAAATCCTCTCTCACCCTGCCCCTTGCTCAAACACACACACACACACACACGCACACACACACGCACACACCAGCCCTCTACAATCCAAACTATACAAAACTGGCATAAAATTAAGACAAAGGTATAGATGCCAAGAACCCCATTCCATATTTTGTGGGAAGTAATATATTAACCAACATTTATTTGTGACGTGATTTGTACTTTTTGATTGGCCAAGATGAAACAAACTCAATCCAGAAATTAGAATCTCAGAGTGTAATGAGAACCTAACAATCCTTTAACTAGAACAGAGGGAAAAAATATTATCACAGGATCGTAAAACCAACTCTACCGATGTGAACCAGATCCAAAGGCCAAAAATTCTTGGCAACATTCTTCATTCAAAAAATAAACACAGTTCATTAGAAGAAGAGATATCTTTCCTCTCACTGAGCAGTTGTGAGACCAGCTTTATTTTGGAGATCCTATTCATACACACACACACATGATTGTCAAATTCATAGGTTATGTTTCTACATAAACAATCATCTAATTCACTTACTGAGTAAACTATTCAATACCAAAATGAATAGTGTGTATTAAATAATATATTTGTTTTGGAACTTTAATGGTTACTAAATAGAATTTGAATTTTTGGATAGTTTTAGGATAGCTTCCCTTCATAGAGATTTTTAACTCAACTCTCCATAGCACTAAAATGAAGCTGCACAAGGGAAGGATTTTGTTGCAGTGGCAACGGTTGTTCATTCAAGTATCGCCAAGGCCTAGAATAAGACCTGGCACATAGCATGTGCGCAGTAAATTTTGTGCCTTTCAATAATTAGTTATAAATATATAGTGGAAGATGCAATGGCTCTTTGTTTTCACAAGTGTTTCACTCATAGCCAGAGAAAATAAACAAGCCAAAAATTAATTAGAGATTGGTGAAACTCTTCCCTTATTATTCTGGGAATGATTTCATATGAAGATGCTAATGGCAACATAGTGATCCACCAAAAATTATGTCTAATTCCTTAACCATAGTTCAGCCAAGCCTGAAGAAGAAGAAACTAGAGTTGGTGCCATATATTTCTAGGTATCTTTCTTTACATAGTTTTGTGTGGTCCTAAAACATAATTCACTAGGTAATGTTTTTAAAAATGGGTGTTTGTTATAGCAGCCTGGGCTTAGGTATACTGTTACTCTTGTTAGGAGGTGTTTTCTCTCATTTCTCCTGCACAGTTACTAAATTTTAAGTCCTGTTTTTGGTCACACAAATTTATAGAATAAAGGAAGTTCAATGCTATCCTATCTCTATTTTGACCATATCTCTACGTATGCAGTTGCTTTATCTAAACCGAGCTAAGGAAGGGTAAGGGGCTGCCTATTCCAGAGTTTTCTGTCTTTATGCTCAAAGCCCATTAGAGTAACTATACTTCATTTCAAATTTCCTTAGGAATGATGCAGTTGAAAGAGAATTTCACAAAATAACATTTTCTCTTTGACAGTCCAAATATTTAATTAATGGGAGTTTAATTTATCTTTCATATGCCTTTATAGTTTTTTGCCCATGTTTGACTATATCACACAGTGAGACCAGCAGTATGAGAGAAAGGGCAATTGGGAAGTTGAGCTTCCAGATAGCTTCAAGTACCCTCCCCATATTCTGAGGAAAATGGTATTAAAGAGACGCCATTATCTTATAACCTCTTTTTAGGTATATATGTAGCTAAACCGAGATGAAAGGACTTCCACTGCCCAGCACGCTACCTGGGATTCCCACTTCCTCAGAAGTCTCTGTGCCCATTGTGCATGCAAAGCCCTTCTCCCGTGGCCTATCCTGCTTTACCTCGTCCACCTCAAACCGCCTGCTCATCTGCCCAGCCTCCGCCCACGCTGAGCAAACGCTATTGGCCCTTCCTGACCCACTCAGTCACCAGGTCTACTTACCCACTCTTGTCTTTGTACCCACACTATACACCCTGCACAGATGTCATTGAAACATGATTATTCTCTATTCAATTCTTAAATTCTTAAGGAAAAGAACCATATTTGTATACACAAAGCAGAGCAATGAGGTCTGTTAACATCACACAACATAGACTTTGGCCAGAAACCATTTGGGTGATAAAGAGGGATATTTCATAATGACAAATGGAGCAATTCTAACAAAAATATGTAAATTATAAATTTTATGCATGTAATAATGTAGATTTGAAATACAAGAAGCAAATTTTATAAATCCACAAGCATTTTTTACATATCTCTCATGGTAACTGACACAACAAGCAGGCAAAATTATTAGTAAGGAAGTAGATGATTTGAAAAACATAATTAACAAACTTGGTCTAAGTACCATGTAGAAAGCCCTTTATCCAATAACTACAGGGTATACATTTTATTTATTTATTTTTTTTTCCATTCTCGTTTTATTTTTTTTATTTCAGCATATTATGAGGGTACAAATGTTTAGGTTATGTATATTGCCCTTGCCCCCCCCCCAAGTCAGAGCTTCAAGAATACACATTTTAGATATTATAAGGCATTAACCAAAAATGATTTATCTTGGAATGTAAAGCAAATTAGCAAAATTTCAAAGGATTGCCATAATACAGAGTATGTTCTTGGATCACAGCAAAACTAAACCAGAAAAGAACATTAAAAAGATAACTTAAAACACCCCAAATATTCAGAAATATAGCAATGCACATTAAAAAAAAAATAGCTTTTTGTCAAAGAAAAAACCTAAATGGAAATGTAAAAATATTTAGAACTAAATAATAATGGTAATTAGCCATACTGTGACATGCAGCTAAAAGAGTAAATAGTTACCTTTAAATACATGTATGGAAAAGACTGAATAACAATGAAAAGGAGCAAACCAAAACAAGGAAGAGGAAAAATAACAAAGACTAAATTTTAATGATACACAACATAAATACAGAGTCAAGGAAACCAGCAAAGCTAAATGTTTTTTCTTCAAAATGCTAATAAAATTTATAATCTCTTAGAAAGAGTGATGAAAAATAAAAATAAAAATAAAAGGTAAAAATTACCAGCACCAGAAATTAAAAAAAAAAAAAAAAAACAAATAAAGACACCACTACAGATCCTACTTCACATATTACGTTGCCATGAAAATACTTATGAACAACTCTTGGCAGATCAATTTAAATGAAATTGACACTTTTTAAAGTAAAACACAAATAACCAAAATTACCACCTAAAAATAATATTTCCTATATGTATTAAAAATTAAATACATAACTTAAAACCTCTCAAATAAAAAGCCTATGCCAAAAGATCATCATTAGTGAATTCATCCGAACTTTCAAGTAAGAAATAGAGTCAAACATTTACAGAAACTAAGAAATGATGGAATAATTCCAATTTTTAATTTGCTATGAGGCCAGAATAGCTTCTTGCAAAATCTGATGAGGGCACGACAAATGGAAATTCAAGGCCAAATTTCTCTCATGAACATGCATGCATATTTCCTCAGCAAAATAACAGGAAATAAAATCTGCAGTCACATGATCCCTGGGCATTTGCCAATTTTAGGTACAAAGCAAGAGGGCAAGAACCCAGGGCCACTGTTGCAGGTCTGAGAAACCAGCAGAGCGTTGGGTCCTATTTCGGGGCTAGAAAGACAACGTGAACACTTGAGGGGACTATGAATACATTGGCATTTCCCCTGTAAGACGTTTACTACATTTTGAAGATGCAAGAGCAAGAGGCTAAAACGCTAAGGAGATAGCCTCTGAAAAGCAAGCAGAATTGTCCCGTTTCCACAGCGCAAAAGAGAAAACAATTACAGCTCGAGAGAGGTCCTGCAAGCACACCAGGCACTCAGCCCTAGATTGAATGTTCTGACTTCCTTGCCTTAGGAACAGGGACAGAATACACCTTCCCTAAGCAATACCCTGTCTTATTTAGGACAGCTACTAATTTTGACTCACTCTTTCTATGTACTGGGGACTAACTCTCCACCCACTGTCCACAAGGGACCCTCCAGTCTCCACCACCCCTCGACAGCCCATGCCCGGATGTCCACTCACCTTCACTCTCCCCAGATAAATTTACCCATTACTTCATGAGGACTATAGGTTATCACACCAAAAACATGAGCAAATAAGACTAAAGGTCCGTTGTGATTTCCCCCCAAAACGTCCATGGTTACCCAGGACTCCTCACAGCAGGTGGACTTTTCCTTTCTTCTCTGTCCTGCCCACTTCCAATCCCCTCTCCCCAGTCCGCAGCACTCCACTCTAGATTCCACTTAACCAGTTATCATTTCATCAGTTGATCAATTAATTCCCCTCGATCTTGTATCTTCATTTTTTTCCAGCTTTACTGAGGCATACTTGACAAATGACACTGTACATATTTAAGAGGTACGATGTGATGGTTTGACATGCACATGCATTGGGAAATGATTACCGCAATCGAGCTAAGCAGTATATCCATCACCTCACACACTTACCCATTTCCGGTGTGGTGAGAACATTTAAGATTTGCTGTCTTTGCAAATTTCAAGTATACAATATGCTGTATTAACTACAGTCACCACACTGTACAGTGGGTCTCCAGAACATAGTACTCCTGTCTAGCTGAAACTTCACACCCTATGACCAACATCTCCATTTCCTCCTCTCCCCAGCTTTTAGCAAACACTGTTCTACTCTGTTTCTATGAGCTCAACTTTTTTAGGATCAACATGTGAGTTTGATACTGTATCTTTAAACCTTCCCCCCCATGGTTCCTTCCCTTCCCCATAGAAAATTCTCAAGTATTTCCCATCCTTTTAAAGACCTATTGTGAGTCTCTGTAGCCAAGCTCCTAGAAAGAAGCATCATGCACTGTCTGCAGATTTCATCCTCTAGCAATCTTTCCTGAAATCTGCTATTTACCCCTACTACTTCCATGAAGTTATTCTATAAAATCATTCATTCTCATTATTATCCTTGCTACTTAATGGCACCGAAGGCCACTTGTCCCTTAGAAACTTTCCCTTGTTTTGGTTTCCATCATACGATCACTCTTAATATTTCTCCTAATGCCATGAAAAGTCCTTCCCAATCTCCCCCAATCTCCTCTTGCCCTCTGCCTGCACCTCAAATATTGAACTAACTCTCTGTTATTTCCTTGACCATTATTTCTTCTTACTCAAGGAGCTCTTCTCGGACAAATTCAACCAGATCCCTTTTCAAGTTTCTATATATCAGGGGCTGAATTTAATTGTGGCTACCTAAAATTCTGGGTTAAGACTGAGTCTAAGATGAACATTGTGTTTGGAGAGGGAAGGCTATGACTGACAGGTGAAGTCTGTGGCACAGTGAGACGCTGAGGCTACAGGGGTGACCCCACACCTGCCATTCTTCACATACAGGCCGGTGATCACGGGCTCTACCTCTCCTGTTCAGATCTCTCTTTCATCTGCAACCTGGACAACTCTGTGTAGATCTACTGAGGAGATCTCAAGCAAGGTCTGCAAAAGCATCAACTATCAAATACAATGGCATATTCCAAAAATGACATTAGCATGGCTGACAAATAGGCTACAAGGTCTCGAATTGACCCCCTGTGCCAAACCTCTTGTTTTTATGTCTTCCTTATTCGGAATAGTGTCGTGCAAATTGAAGGTCAGTGTGTACACCTGCCTGGGTTAGCCACTTCAAACTCTGGTGGGTACCACTCACATAATGTACTGTGATTGCACCTCTTAGAGCTGTGTGGTGCCATGAACCTGTCATTTCCACCATATTCTTAAATCCAATGGGTCACTACTGCCTCTCACCCCAACCTCCCAAACTGTTTTATGTCCATGTCCACTCCACTGCTCTGGTCAAGCTGATTGCCTCTCTTGTCTCATCAATGGCCCTTTCCAACCCAGCTGTCTATGACCCATGGCAGACAGAGATGCTTTGTGAAAACATACACTGATGGTGACATCCCTCACCAAAAACACTGCACTGCCTCCCCGTCAGCCTACATCACATCACATCAAAAACTCACTCACCTGAAGCTCAGTCTTCTTTCCTTGCTCACCTAAGCCCAGTCCCTCCCTGGGGCAAACCTACCCCACGCCTCACTCTCCCCATACCAACCATGGCAAGGGATGTGTGGGTCTTCTCAGGTGCCAGGGTGCTTGTTTACTTCATGCCTTCTCACACCTTGTTTTCTCTTTTATGATCTCCCCTCAGACAATGAGTATGTCCATGGTCCCCTCTTGGAAGTTTTCCGTTATTCCTTCCTCTGGTCTGCTTCATCACTCCACTCATACCTAGTGGAATTCTAACAATATTAGCAGTATCTAAGTCCACATCTCTCTTCCCTGACAGACTAGGAGTGGGGAAGAGAACTATCTGCATTTGTATGCTAAGCAGCTAACACGACAACTGACACATAATGAGCCTCAATAAATACTTGCTGAATGCATTAATAAAGGTTTTAAATATCACCTAACTTCACGTTTCTGTGGTTTTCAAGTAAATTGATAAAATTAATATTAGAAAAGAGACACTAGTCCCTGTATGTTAAAACTATATAGATATGGGATAGAAACAAATATATATGTCAAGAATAAATATTTCAAGGAAATGCAGGTAAGTACAACTGGAGATTAGCCTCAGTTAATATCATTTTTCTCTTTCTTGCACAGCAGATTTGAGAGTGCTATTATACAACATTACTGACTATTCATGACATCTTGCTTTAATTCAAAGGTCAATGGACTCTATTAAAAATCCTATGTTCTTATTTTGAAATGAGGTTTGGAAAAATAATATTCTAATTTTCTAAAAAAATATATTTTTATATAATATTTATAAGCTGTATTTTGAATGGATGATTTTTAAATAAATTCTAATATGGGGTTACCAATATTTGGCAAATAAAAATGTAGACTATACAGTTAAATTTGAATTTCAGATAAACCTTTTTTTTTTTACTATAACTATGTCCCAGGTGATATGTGGGGCATATTCATACTAAAAAAACTATTAATTGTTTACCTGAAATTCAAATTTAACTGGTGATTCTTTCTTTTAACTGGCAACACCATTCTAAGAGGAAGTTACAGAAAATGGTGAGTTTTAGAAGTAATAAAACTTCAGACTGATAGTATGTCAGCCTCTCTTTAAGTATAGGTATAAATTTAGATACAAAGATACATATATAAATATAGATACACATATAGATATAAATTCCATGAAAAGCCTTCATTATCGTATAAAATTATAACATTCCAAGACATCCTTTCTTTTGATAAATGAAAAAGAATAATGGTATTAAAATCTTTTATAGTTTAATCCAAGACCACACTTTCTTGACCTGTTGGTATTCTGTGTTCTGGGAAGCTGTGCCATAGTATTCTAATTATTTATCATAAATGTTATTCCTTCGTGTTAATATTCATACTGAATAGTGACCCTGAATAATCTCAGTGCAATTTCTTCACAATACATCCTTTTTTATACAGCCTAAACTTATATAGCTCCTTTCAGCCCAATTGATATAACCAGGTATTTAATAAAAGAATTGAAGTATTTTTTACAATTTGATTTTAATTTGATGATACAAAGATTATGCTTTATTTAAGCCCCTAATCACAAGGAAAGTACAACAAGTGGCTTAAGCCCTGCAGACATCGCAGAGCTCAGTATATGTTTACAGTCTTCTGGACTAGACTGAGTTTCTTCCCTTTAAAATACATTTTTAAAGTCAGAGATTAGGTCACTAAAGACATGCAGTAAGAGATTACACAAGAATTGAGCTGCCCTCTTTATAGGTGAAGTACCAGACCTGGATACAACTTACATGATTTAAGATGAATAAACAGAAAAAGAAAGTTCTAATAAAATATTTTAAAAGAGAAGGAGATCATAGAACAGGAGAAAGGAGGAAAGGTGATTCATAGCAGAAAGATATTTCAGAAATGTCTGCTTTATAATTCCAACAGAAAACATATTTTCTTTAAAAAACGTATGAAATACGAGATTGCAAGGCTATGGACAGGTCCTAAAAGAAATACGGCCAAGAGGCAAACACAAATTAAAGGAGGGTCAGACTAAATAAAGAATAGTTTGTACTTAATAGAAGCAAAAGTTTGAATATAAAAATATAACTGACTTTAGAATTAGGGTTTAATAACAGAACCAACACTGTAGAAAACTGAATCAGCAGATAACAAGCTGGAGAAACTGCCCCATGTTCATGCATAAGAAAGACAAAGAGTTAAACATGATCTAAGGAGGAGATAGGAAGTGGGTATGATGAACATGAAATTGCGTGTAATTTGTGTTCCTTAAAAAAGACACAGAGCACCAGAAAGACAAGCAACACTAAATACATAATAGGAAAAAGAAATTTCTGGGGCGGGAGACCTGAATCTGCTAGTTGAAGAGCATTCCGATGGCAGCAAAATTATTTTTAAAGAAAAATTAAACATCTAGACCCCATGAGATGAAAGTTTTGCACCTGAAGAAAAATAAAAGAATCTTATAGATATTAAAACAGACTAGGGGACCCATGGGACTAGGGGTCCCATGTTTGGTACAAAACATGCCCTCGGTGTTCACTCGTGTTTGGAGGAAATAGGAGGCCTTGGAAAGTAGATCTCCTGTAGCTCTTTAGAGGGGGCATCCATAGCATTCTAGTCTACCGGCAGGTAAATCACACTGAGGAACCCCAGAGAAGAGAAGGTGCATGAGTGGTATAACCAGGAAATGATCAACCAGTCTGTTGTTCCCTGTCGTCTGGGTAGAGAGCTGACTTTTTCCCTAAATGAAGGAAAAACTAGATGTGTTAGCCCAGGACATTCTCCTTAGATTGGAAATGGGGGAAGGTGCTGAAGAAAAAAGATCCAGTTCCCTTAAATGACAGGAAGAACTTCGCTAAAGAATAAAGCCTTGGTGCTGTGAGTATTGCAACAGTTTATGACTGGATCCTGCCCACATATTCCCAGAAAACAATAAAACTGGGCTCCCTTCTCCAGAGGTCAGCACTCCTCTCCTACATGGTAGAACGTCCATGTCCTGAGGAGGGGTTCTAGCCTCCTTGAGCAGTTCCTTTTGTATTTATCTGTCATTGTGTTTCTGCACTTCCTTTCCCAGACTGGTACTTCGTAAACTTCCCCTGGATCAGGGGCAGGGGGTGCACCACAGCAAAAATACGCTGCTGCAGGACTTGCTCCAGAGAGAGCTTTGCATGGTCAACATCATTTACTCATGGAAAAACCTACTTTCCCCGATGATCAATGTTATTACAGAAGAAACAGCCCCTTTGAGGGACTTTGAATACGACATAGTCTACACAATCTCTGATGATGAAAGCAAAAGAATAGTAAGCCCTTCCTGGAGAGAAAGACTTCCGGTAAGGCCCGAAGCATAAAGTAATATCGGAATAATCCAGTGCCTGAGATGCAGCAGCCACCACATGTCCACAAACTTACAGCTCTATTGACAAAGGAATCAGGTATAAAATCATCACCTCATAAAACTCCAGGCCACAGCAGTTAGAGAAGATGTTTAATAGGGTCACAATGGACACATGGAAGAGTCCATTATTCTGTCAACTTCTGCTTTAATTCAATCTAAAATCATCCTCCAACTGAAAAGCTAAGAACTTTAAACCTTTTTCAATACTTTCACAGGTAGGTATGACAGGGCACAGTCATCAAAGTAGATATGCAAACACGTAGCAAAGCTACTGGCCAGATGAGACTCTCTTTCCCAAAGAACAATTGTGAGAAAATTTACAATGCTCATTGACGAGAAGCACTTCTTTTAATTAGTATTGATGATGATCATAATTAAAATTTAGCCCTTGAACACATGCATATGCAAAGACTGGGACTTATTTAAAAGAAGTATTGAAATCCTTATAAAAAGCCAAAACCCTTATAAAACAGATTGGTTCAAGGCCAGAACAGTGCAGTAGGCAAAGAAAGAGCCAAAAAGATGAATTAAAAAAATGAAAATGAAAATAGGAAGATTTTTCTTAGCACAGTCAAGAGTTTTTATGATTGCTTTAATAAGGCTGCAATAAAAGTTATATACTACGTACATGCAGGTACACAAATGCCATATACGTACCACGCAAGTAATTATTCTAAAGGTCATGGGGCTTCGTCCACTTAGTATAGAAAAATTATCCCAATTTTTCTTTTCCAATCATGTCACACCTGACGTATGTTTTCACTCATGGCAGCCCTGGCTGCTTGTGTAACTCTAAACACCACATATATTTGATATCTTGGCAGCTGGAAAATATTAATAAGGTGCCATTCCAACACTGGATGAATATTGTACTATCTGAAATTATCATATAAATATAAGGTGAAGACTGTTTTCATGATGCTCTGGCTTTGGTAGACAGAAGGTTTATGGCCTTGTATTCCTTTACCAATTCATCATGTAGTATGGGACAAAGATGCCTGAAATTAACAATACTGTGAACAGCCAACAGGTCTGAAAGCATTCATACTAACCAAAAATTATTCTAAAACCTTTAATAGTACTCAAAATTTGATTTTAATAATAAGATGTGGAATTTCTATCTGGTTTTATATCATCTCCATCATTCTGGGGGAAAAAATTCTACTTAATTTTGATTTAGCAAAGTCAAGATAAAACCCTGTGCATGCCAGGAGGCACACAGGTCTGGCATGGCTGAAGGACCTGTGGGCACAGCGCTCGGCCGCAGGTGGAGAGAAGAGGCTTGACGGCAGAGTGGAGCCTGATGCTCAGCGCAACAGTGAGGCTGACACTCTGAAGGGCCCCAGGTCAAACTCCATGGCTTCATGCTGGAAATCTATGCAGAGGAAACTGAAAGGAAGAGTAATTAGGAAAAAAATCAAAACGACCATTTTTCTCTATATATTCAGAAGTAAATTGAAAGTGCAACACAACATTGGCCCTATGAAAATAAATAAAGTTTTAAAACTGTTGGAACCCAAAACACTTTAAGCCTTGAAAACTGTGATCTGAGTCACACAGCATGTGTTTGTAACTTTTGCTTCTTGCACTATAGCCGAACTCTCTTCCTTGTTGTTCTTGCTCTGTAAATGACTAGGGGAGACCAGAGAACAGACTCCCCACTTCCAATCACGGATCTTTGTTACAGATGAACTGCCTCTTTCCTGTCCTGTACCTAACTCAGACCGGAGGGCAAAAAAGACCCCATGACTGTTAACATATTCAGTGTGGAATGTTAAATATACATTTCCTGATGAAAAAAGACCACCTTGACTAATCAGATTACTGTAAGTATACATTAAGACTTATATAAAAAGATGTTAAGATTCTGTTAAGTTTCCCAAACCTCGTCTATATAAACAACCCCAAACTTTTCATTTCAAAACATTTCAAAACACTAACTTCCATACTTTGGAATCTGTGCTTCCTCAAGTGCCCACCCTCAAACGTTGTGCTTGAATTAACTCCTTTAAACTAGATTCTGACCATTTTGATTATTTTGGGTTGACAGCCCATCAAAAAGCTAATGGAATGGGACATAAGTACGGAAGGAGGTGGCCCTTTCTGCAGCTACTGGAGGATTCGGTAACATGAAACAGACACGGTGTGCTGAGCAGTGATCTGGATTCATTGCACCTGGGGCAGAAAAACAGCAGGAGGGTAGCCAGAGAGCCAGCAGCACCAGGAGTATCAAGGTGTGGAGCCGGAGCAGGAGCAGAAGAAAGGTGTAGTTCTGCAGTGACTGAGAGGACAGCTTTCCCGAACTTCTGTAGGCACACGGGAAGTCCCTGCTGGAGAAGCCCAGGACTGACAGGAACTAAGAGGGAGTTAGTCCCCTAATTCAAGGCAAGGTTAGAAGCCAGTGGGCTAACTCTGTGCTCTTTTGTGATACTAGTTTAATTTCCCATCTAATGTGGACAGGGAAACATGAATTTCATTCATAGAAAATAAATGACTACGCTATGCCTTTGAGGCACTGACATTTATTCTTTACAGTGATGCTAATTAGGAAACGAGCTTGCAGTGTGGGGAGGCCGAGGGAAACACCAGCCCCGTGCTCCTCCTCCACCCCATAGCTGTGCAGTGGGCTTGGCACCACACATGAGGAAGCTTGTGTGGAGAGCAGGGGCACAACACAAGCTACGTCCACTTACATTAGCATGGTATAAAATTTAGAGACAATCAACCAGCTATTTTGGACTATTAGGAAGAATTTTATGATTGAAGACTGGCATAGCCAGAAACAATTAGGGATAAAGTCACATGATGAAAAACGTGTGGAAACTATGTGCAGTTTTAAAATAAACTATATACTTTAGAAGTGTATTAGAAAAAATAATTGTTTTCTAAAAGTAATAAGAGACTGCCAAATTATTAAAAAGTTATGAGGATGAACTAGACTAAATTCGTAAGCTGTGCTGCAAACGAGTATCTTCTCACTCTTTGTCCCTACCTGAGGCCCTCCCTTCTCATGACTGAGGCAAGGAGCCAGACAGCTGCAGAAACCGAACACCTCTACCAAGGCTGACTGGCCACGGGGTGCCTCATGTCCACTCATGCTCTATTGGCCAAAGCAAGCCACATGGCTAATTCCAAAGTCAATAGAAGTAGAAAATTATACACCCCTTCAAAAGAGAGTGACTGTGAAAATAATAAGGAAATCTGTTACACACAGATAATGTATAAACTCTATACAACATGGATAATAATAATACCTGTTCCTTGCAAGATACTAAAATAGTGTCTAAAATAAACAATGTGGCGCTATCAAACAGACAAATCAATGAAATAGGAGGAAAAATCCAAACACAGATGCACATACATAGAAAATCTTAGTAAATAATAAAGATGACATTTGAAAACAGTGGGGAAAATCTTAATAATGGTGTTAGGAAAACCAGATAGACATTTCAGAGAAAATGAATATCTCAAAACTGGCATCTAAGAAATACCTGCTGGGACATATTTTTAAACTTGAAAAATGAAACAAAAAAGTCTTAAAAGGGAGTAACATAATTTTCTTTTTAATAATCTCTGAGAGAAGCCATTTACGAGTAAGGCATAAAATCCAGATGTCATAACAGTAAAGAGTAGCAAATTTGACTACAAAAATAAATAAGTAATTGCCGCATAACTAAAAAACAACTCAAGGTGAAAAGAAAAGAAACAAATTAGGAAAAGTGTTTTGCAATATTGCCATAATGGAAAGTTTAGTCTCCTTAATACATAAAGTTCGAAGCATCAATAACAAATAAACAATCCAAAGAAATTGGATTGAAAAAAAGGTTGAAAAGACATTTTACAGAAAAGGAAATGAAACTTATTCCTAATTAAAAGATAATTCTCAACAGTTACAACAGAAATGCACAGTGATAATTTCAATGAGACATGTTTCATCTCTCAGACTGAGGAACCTCAAATGAATGTTAACATTCTGTGTTGACAGAAGTGTGGGTTAATCAGTGCTCTCATGTATGACTGGAGAGAGTGTAAATAAGTTCAATCTTTTATTGAGTCTTAGGTACTATCTACCAACATTTAAAATTCAAAATTTTCACCAAAAATTCTACTTTCAGGAATAGTTTACATGTATACCTGCACATATATAAAATAATGCAGGCACAAAGATAGTGACTGTATTTTTCCTCATTTACACCCAAGACACAGAATTAGATTCCCCCCAATTCTTGTTCATGGCATGCTTTCATCATTCGTCCATCAATGACCCTTTAATTTAATTATCTCTTTCTCATGATGTAATACTTACAAATATACCACCCAAACTGAATGCAACAGCCCTGAAGATAACCACATGCCTCCCACTTTCCATCTTCTTGTCTCCCCTCACCCAGGTTTCAGGACGATGGTTAACAGCAGATATGCAGGTGAATGATCTTCAGAAAGTGCATCAACATCACCAAGCTATCATTCCATAGCACTACATCTAAGCTGTGCAGTCAGAAATGGAGCTTCAGAGAGTCTGTCCATGAAAGCCCCATGAAATACCAAAATAATTTTGTGTTAATAAGAATTCAGGTGCACACGCACATGTGCATACACACACAAACACATGGAAGAAAGCAATGTATTTGATGCTAAAAGAGGATGGACTATTTCCTTTGGAGGGGAGAAGAAAACAAACTAGAATATCAGATTTAAAAATATAAGTATTTAAATAACACGTAATATGTGAATTTCTGTCTAAATATATATTTGGCTCATAGCTCATGACATAATCTCACTCAACTTCCCATTCATTAATATAACAAATATTTCTTGAGCACCCACCACTTTCCAGGCACAATTTAAGGTGTGGAAGATGTGTCTGTTGAACAGCACAGGCAAAAATCCCTGTTCTCCTGGAGCTTCCATCCTAATAGGCAAGATATGCAGCAAACAAAAGAAATAAGTATAATATGTTAGAAGCTAAAAACTCCTATGAGAAAAATAAAACAGGAAAGGGACTCCAGAAAAGGCCTTGCTGAAAAAGTGACATTTGAGCAAGGTTTTAAGGAAGGTGAGGGAACAGTGTCTGGGATAAGAGGATTCTTGGAAGAAGAAAGAGCCAGTGCAAAGGCAGGAACATGCTTGGAAATCATTGCAGTGGAGGGGAGTGAGCAAAGGAGTAGAGAGCTGAGAGGCAATCAACCGGGCCAGTCTATGCGGGGCCTTGGGAGGTAGGTTAGGACTCTGGATATTTCTCCAAGTAAAATGAAGGATCACTGGGAGATTCTGAGCAGAGCAGTAACAAAAATTGACTTAGGTTTTAATAGGATCACTTTGGCTTCTGTGTTGAAAATAAATTGTAGGTAGGATTGAACAGGAGACCAATGATTATAAGAATTTAGAAACTGGTGATATGAGCTTAGACCAGGGCAGAGCTAGGGTGGGGTAAGAATAGGTGGGATTCTGGACACACTGATGAAAGAAGAAACAGGCATTTCTGAAGGATTAGCTGTGGACGAGTGACAAGGAGAACAGCAGGGATGAATCTGAGATTCGAGCCTGAGAAACTGAAGGATGGAGCTGCTTCAAAGACACCTTTGAAGACACCAGACCCAAACCCACACCAACTCTGAACGTCCTTGGAAATCTTACTTATCTGGAAAATGATCTGAGTATGCAGATCAAAAACTATCCCCAAGTTCCAGGAAAAATAATTAAAAAGTTTAGCCCAGCCAAACATATCCTGGAAAATTTTTGAATTTCAAGAACATAGAAAAAAATTCTAAAAACATCCAGGCACTAACCAAAAAATAGTTACCTACAAAGGAAGAAAAATCAGACTTCTCTTGAGCTCTAAATATAAGAAGACAACCAAGACACATGGAAAGAGTTTTAATCGGGAACGGATGTGATCCAAGAATTTTCTGCACAACCAAGTGATGTTTTATACATGAAAACAAGAAAAGGATTCTCAAATACACAAAGAAAGGGCTCAGAAAATATTCCACCCATGTACATCTGCAAAAATTACTTGACTACATAAATATAAATTAAGAATGGGGAATTCATAGTATTAAATAACTGATATTTATTTTCATCTTCTCAGACTCTATAACAGAATATTCCCAAATGCGAACATTCACAAATATATGTATCACATATAAAGTTGGACAAAATCTCACTTCCAGAATTTGAATAATGTCTCTACGATAATCTACTATTTAACCATGAAAACCCTAATCCAATAAAATGTTAATACTGTAGGAAATTATTATAATGCAATATTTAAGAAAAGAACAGTGCAAAAGTTTATACATAGTGTAATATTATGTAAAGAACATAAGATTAAAAAAAGATTAGAAAAAGATATTTCAAAATATTAACAGTGGTAGTTTCAGGACAGTGGGACTATTTGTGCTCTTTTAGTCCTCTTTGTTTTACATTTCTGTATTTTTCTCATGTACCATTTTTATTACCAGGAAAAAAGAAATGAAATGTTAACACAAGAGTATAGAACCTAACAGAGAGAGAACAAATATCAGATATGTAAACAATAGCAGCTCATGAATATGAAGAATAAACAAATAGAGCAGAAACAGTAATCAAGAGTATAATTGAATACATTTAAGAAATTAAAAAGTCTATAAATTATATGGGATAACCATGCCTCAAGTAAAAATTAACAAACATAAACCAACATTGAGACAAAAACTGATAAAATTTTTTAATTCTAAGAATAATGAATTTTCGCCCTTTGAAACACACACACAAAAAGACATAGGAAAAAGAGAAGTGAGAGAGTTTTGTTTTGTTTTTTTTTCAAAGCAGAGTTGCTCTGGGCTTCTTTATCACAAAACTTTAATGTATGAAGATTAATAAAGGGTGATACACAAAGTGTGAGGTGGAGGGTGCAAGGAGAGAGAGAACGCAAGTACCCCTACATGAAAAGATTCCTGGGGAACCTTATTTATAGTGATGAATAAGTCCAATTATACAATTTGGAGAAATGAAAATATCATGAATGTGGGTGGTCTATTCCTGATAGAAACCAAAAGTAAATAAAGCTAAGCAAAGAGAATGTTGCTAATTAGTATAATTAACTGTAGTTATGGATGAAACAAATACAGGATTTTTTGTAAAAGATGGAGAAAAGTCTAATTTCAAGTCTACAAATTCAACTCATGATGAATAGAAAAAAAAGTCCAGGGAAGGGAAAGGAGAAATAGGATAGCTAAAAGTCTCAAAATTCCCTATTTTCACACAAAGAAACCCAAGACAGACTGCATGGATGATAATCAGAAAGAAACACATACAGAAAGACAGAGAGAGAGAGACTGACAGAGAGAGAGATAATACCCTTTTCAATCAACAGCAGGAAGGGTCTCGATGGCCACTACTGTTTCTCAGAATGGAATATTTTGCATTGCCCTTACCTGGGGGCAACATTGCTTAGACTACCTAAGAGGACACAGAGGTCACTGGAAGCCCCTTATCAAGATGCCCAGGTTGAAGGGTTCAAGCCACTATGTTAAAAACTGGAGTAGAAGGAATGGGGCCTGGAATGGATTTTAACAAAAGTCATACTTACAGGGGTTCCAGATACTATTCAATGTAGCACAGATTTCACAAAGGGCTTTACCATATATGCTTGATTTCAACAACCCCAAGGAGCAATTACCACTCCTACATTACTCAAGAAAACTGTGATTCAAGTGTGCAATAGATCCTGGTGTCTGTGTCTGGCCTCTCATACTAATCCTTGGTGTTCCCAGTGCTCTCTCATCTCTTTACCTGGAAGTAAACAGTATTTTCTCCTGTTCATGCTCAAGCCTGAGGAGAGATTCCCCAGATTTTCTTCTAGGGTGGAATAATTAGAATCTACCACTATTTGCCAATGGACCAAATGTACCTGAGTTCCACAAAACAGAAAGGAGCATGTGTGGATCCTGGATACTATAGACTTTCCTATGTCGTGAGCTTCTGGGTCTCTGTCTGCTCTCAGTTAGCTGCTGGAGAGATAGCTGAGGGTCTGGGCCTCTGCTGATTTGATGAATAGTTCTTCATTCTACTCAATGTTGGTCTTTCAGAATAAAGTATGCAATTGAGACCTCGATTTCCCTCAGACAAAGGCTATAACTTCCCCTATATCTCAGTCTGTGTTACCCAATCCAATGGCCACCAGCCACACGTGGCTTTTAAGAACTTGAAACTGGTTTGAACTGAAATGAGCTGTAAGTGCAAAATACACAGGATTTCAAAGACGGTACCAAAAGAAAAGCATGTAAAATATCTATTAATATTTCATATTGACTACATGTTGAAGTGGTATTTTGAATGTGTTAAAAAATTACTAAAATTAATTTCAGCTTTTTTTTCACTTTTTTTAATGATGCTAGTAGATAATTTTAAATTACATATGTAGCTCATGTATTTCTGTGGAACGGTACTGGTCTAAACATCACGTAATAGGTGACAGAGGAGAATCATCAACATTTCAACTCAAGCTTGAGCACACAAGGAAATCACCAGAGAGCTGGTGACCCGACAGACTGTTTGTTGGGCCCCACCTGCAAAGCGCATGATGCAGTGGGTCTGGCGTGGGCCCAAGTAACTGTACTTTTAACAAGTTCCCAGGTGCCTTGGATAGACTGTGCCAGGGCCCACACTCCATGTTACCGCACCTGGCCAAATTTATGCTACCACTTCCAGTGGCTTGAGAATTGAGAAAAAGGTGTTCTTTGGATCGTGTACTTTTTCTATTTAACCAACATAAAATTTATTTTACAAAAACCAAAAAGCCTTCTAGTATAGGTCATTCGCAAATTATTTCTGGGCTTTCAAAACAAATATGAGTAAGGTTATAAACTGCTATCAATCTAATACTCTGAGGGCTATTGATTAGCTAAAATATTGCCTACCAAATCCTCATTAAGCCAAAATAACATAGAAAACGTTTACATCAAAAGCAAGCCAGATTTCATGCTCAGATTGCAAGTTTGTGTACATGCACACTGAAATATAGAGGCGAAAGGAGACAGCCTCTGCATTTTATTCCAGTGGGCTTCTTATTAAAACTGGAACTTCGAAACATACACTAAATCTGTTTCTCCCCACTTATACCAAGTCTAGTGGCCTGGCATCTTGCTGAGTCTACAGCTTTTGTTTTTCAGCGTTGACTAGGTCAAAATCTTGCTCTCCTTTTCTTCATGTTATATTCATAGCCTGAAAAGTTATTACAAAACAAGAGTGATGGATCCAAGAGCTGGATCATTCCTTTTCCTGATGAGAAGCCAGGGCATATTGGAGTAATAGTTTGAGACTGATTTGCTCACTGATAGGAAGAGCAACTCATCCCAAATGGTTATTTAAGGTCAATTGCTAGGAAAGTACAATAGCAGGCCCACTGGGGGTGTTACAAATGATTATCTCAACCAATTATTTCACAGGGCTTTATATTATCTGTATTTTGTATTATTAAAGGATTTTATATTTTAATGCCATTTTTGTGACCTTAGAAAGCTAAGCTCTGCTATAGTCTGAGGACACAGACTTTTCATCCATGTCTCTCACCAGGATGTAGTTGCATTCGTTTTATAGATTAGGTATAATTTCATGTTTTAAATGTAGTTCATCTAATTAATTCTTAATGAAGTTCTACTTCCAAAAATTCCATGCTTAGTTCCCCAGAATTCAGTCATACAATCCTACTGATTCATTCATTTTCCTGCAGAGAAACTACCTAAACATTGTGTGCCCACAGACACATTCATTTAATGAGCTCAGCAGAAGTTTCCGATACCCGCATTTAAAAGTCATAATTGTACTGGTTATATTGATTAACACTTAGGATTTTAATTTTACCAGTTTAATACATGGCCATTAATTCCTGGGGCTTTAAACAAATATTCTCCAAAGAATATACTAATATGATCTCAAATAATTTATATGGAAACATACAAATGAAAAACAAAAATCTTCATCACCACTTCTCACTCTAATAACATTATACCTTGTAGAGTCAAATGCTGTTACCATTTTAATGTAAATTCTTCCAGAATACCTACTACGTGGTTAGATGTGTATGTATCTGCACCTATGTAAATATTTTGTTTTGCTTTCATATAAATGGGATTATATTCTGCAGATCTTTTTGAATTTCTTTTTTTGTTGTTGTTCCTTAAGAATGTTTTAATGTTTGGGGTATCATTTCACATGTTTCTGAGAACAGAGGAATACATGTGTGTTTGTGAGTGTGTGTGCACATGCACACAAGCATGCAGGTATATATCATGAAAAGTACATAGTATGGATGTGATGTTATTTTTAAAGCATCAACAATTATGAATTATTTAACCATTTCTTTATTGACAGGTATTAATTTTCTCTCCAATATTTCTCTATTTCAAACTAGGCTACAATGTTGTGTATTATATGAATGTTTTTCTAAAATGGAAAGCTAGACATGGAATTGTACAGTGTTTTGTTTTGATATATATTGATACTGCCAACTTCCTCTTCAGAAAGATTGAACCAATCTATATACCAATATCAACACAGCCATATCAACATGACATGTTATCTTCTTTTATTTTTGAAATATGATACAGCAAATATGCTTATAACATATTACAAAGTCGGAATAACAATTTCATCAGATACTCTATCTACTCCAATCCATCTCTCTACATATGTGTCCCTGTGCCAACACCACATTGTTTAGATACTACATATATTTAAATTGTTAGTTTCTTTTTTTCAAAATTTTCTATCCTATTCTTTTGGTTATTTACTCTTCTAGATTACTTCTCATATTGGATTACCAAAATATATAAAAAAAACTTTTTTTGAATTTTTATTGGCATCATGTTGAACTTAATTTGGGAAAAATTAAAAATCTTAGAATATTTTTCTTGTGAACGTGATATACCTAATGTCCTAATTTTAGCAATAATAAAAGTGAGAGAATATGTAACTTGCCCAAGGTCACACAACAAAATAAATGTCAAGTAAATGGCAGATCTGGAATTCAAAAGCAGTTGCTTGGCGTAGGATTAAGGGTGGGGCAACACCAGTGCCCGCCCTTATCCTTCTTCGCAGGTGGAGCAATTGCTTGAGACAGCACCAAAGCAGGGAACCGTTGTCCTGAGAAGAGCCAGAGATCCTAACTATCTACCTAACAGAAGGAAATTAAAAATGCTACTACAGTGCACACATGAATGGTAAGAAAGCGAAACTGCCTTACCGCTGATTAGAGAAAGTGTTAGTGGTCTGGATAGAAGATCAAACCAGCAACAACACTCCCTTGAGCCAAAGTCTAATCCAGAGCAAAGCCCTAACTGTCTTAAATTCTATGAAGGCTGACAGAGGTGAGGAAGCTGTGTAAGGAAAGTTGGAAGTTAGCAGAGTTTGGTTCATGAGGTTTAAGAAAACAAGCTGTCTCCATAACATCCAAGTGCAAGGTGAAGCTGCAAGTTATCCAGAAGATCTAGTTAAGATTGTTGATGAAAGTAGCTACACTAAACAACATATTTTCAATGGAGACAAAACAGCCTTACATTGGAAGAGGAGGCCATGTAGGACTTTCACAGCTACAGAGAAGTAGATTGCTGTCTTCAAAGCTCTAAGGAACAGGCTGACTCTCTTGGTAGGGGCTAATGTAGCTAGTAACTTAAAGTCGAAGCCAATGCTCATTTACCATTCTGAAAAATCTTAGGGCCCTGAAGAATTAGGCTAAGTCTACTTTTCCTAAGCTCTATAAATGAAACAACAAAGCCTGGATGACAGTACATGTGTTCACAACAATATTACTTAATATTTTACTCACTGTTGAGAACTACTGCACAGAAGATTCCTTTCAAAATATGACTACTCAATGACAATGCACCTGGTCTCTCAACAGCTGTGATGGAGACAGATGTACTGTATATGGAGATGAATGTTTTTTCATGCCTGCTAACACAACATCCATTCTGCATCCCAAAGATCAAGTCTTATTATTTAAGAAATACATTTCATAAGGCTATAGCTGCCATAGATGGTGATTCCTCTGATGGATATGGGACAAGTAAATTAAAAACCTTCCGGAAAGAAGTCACCATTCTAGATGCTATTAAGAACTTTCCTGATTGATATCAGGAGTTCAAAATATCAACATAAATAGGAATTTGGAAGAAATTGATTCCAGCCCTCATAGATGACTTAGAGAGGCTCAAGACTTCAGTGGAGGAAGAAACTGCAGATGTAGTCAAAACAGAAAGGCAACTAGAATTAGAAGTGGAGCCTGAAGATGTGACTGAATTGCTGCAGTCACATGGCAAAACTGGAAGGGTTGCTTCTTACGGATATGCAAAGAAAGTGGTTTCTTGAGATGGAATCTACCTGTGATGACAATGCTATGAACATTGTTGAAATGACAACAAAGGATTTAGAATATTGCATAAACTTAGTTGATAAAGCAGCAGCAGCATTTGAGAAGATTGACTCTAATTCTGAAAGTTGTTCTGAGGGTAAAATCCTGTCAAACAGCATCACGTGCTTCAGAGAAATCTTTCATAAAAGGAAGAGTCAAGTGATGTGGCAAACTTCATTGTTGTCTTATTTTAAGAAATTGCCACAGCCACCTCAGCCTTCAGTATCTACCACGTGATCAGCAGAATCAACATAGAGGCAAGACCCCCCATCGGCAGAAACATTACAGCTCACTGAAGGTGCAAATAATTGTTAGCATTTTTTAGCAATAACATATTTTTAATTAAGGTATGCACATTGTTTTGTTAGACATAATGCTGTTCTGCACTTAACAGACTACAGTACAGTGTAAATATAACTTTCATATGCACTGGGAAACCAAAAAATGTGTGACTCACTTTATTGCAAGATTCTTTGAGGTGTGCCTGTAAAATGTTTAAACCTATATAGTTTAACAAAGATTTATGACTCTTATTTTTGAGGTAGATTTAATATTTTATCAACATGAAATAGTTTTAGCCACATTAAATGATTTGGGCTTTGCTTTTTTTGTTATTGTCACACTTGTTTTTCCTGTTGTTTGCATTTGTCTTAAGAAAAAAGAACTCTTCTCTCATTTCTTTATTTGCAAAAGTTCTCTAACATTTATTGTAGGTATATTTGTTATACTCTCTAGCTGAATTTTTTTTAACCACAGGGTGATTAGACTGCAATTAGCTGAAATTTTTTAACCGGTCTTTTTATTTTACTGTAGAATTTAATTCACCTACATTTCTTTGGTTATAAGTATGAACTTGTTTCTTGTTTCCTTAACCTCCATTCTCGTCATATGAAACTCCTAGTGGATGATGCATGTCAGGACTTCTAGATTCATCTCCATACCTTTAATCTTATATTTTCACCTATTTTTTTCTTTTTGTTCTATAGTCTGAGGCACTTTCTTAGTATCTTCTAGAATAGTATATTTTGTCAGACATATCCATTTTGTAACCCATGTATTGATTTTTTTTAAGAAATAACATGTTTAATTTCCAAGAAATACTAATGTTGTTCTCTGATTATTCCTTATTAACGGCATCCTTTTCATCTTATGGAAACATAATTCTCTTAAATATCTTCAAACATATTATTTGGAATATTTTTAACTTCTCTTCTGATCCTTGAATTATCTCTTTTGTATCCGGAATCAGTCTTTTGTTTGTTTGCTTCATTTTGATCTTACATTGCATGCTCTTGGTTCTCTCCAACAATTTGCTAATTCTTCGTTCTTTTTTTTTATTTTTCACTCTGTAAATACAAAAGCCTAACATGCCTTATACAGAAAGTTGAATAAGCACCCTCTGAGGTTGTACAAGTCAGTTTGCTCAGCTGATAGCTTCCTGGAATTGTTCTGCTACCTGCTAACCGGTGAGCTCCTCCTAGTGTATATGAGGGACATCAGCACCTAGCTGAGATTCCAGGTAGCCAAAAGAATAAAATATTCTAGACTTCAAGGATTATAGAGAATTGTATTCCTTGGTAGAATTGACATTCAGAGGCTCCTTTCATTTCCTCCTTTCCATATATCCTGGGAAGGTCTTGTGTTATCTCAATTTCTGGCCTGGATTCCCTCAAGCTCATGTACTCAAAATTAAGCAGATGGTTCGCTTTTGTTCTGCAGTTCTCAGTCTGTGCACAAATGCCAACATTGTGCATGTGAGTGTGTGTGTGCTTATATGACACACATGTGCATTGCCAGGGAGGGATAACAGGCTGACTTCTGGTTCCACAGTTGCAAATTCAGTTATTAATAGAATACCCAGTAGATTATCTTGGGGCAACCTCCTGCTCTTTTTGTTTGTTTTCTCTGATCTTATGGATTCTCTGAATTTGTTCCTGGGTTACAGCAGTTCTTCAGCTTGTGTTTTGAGCTGGGGTAACACTGCACTTATCTATCCCATTTCATTTGTTTCCTACATTTCAGCAATTTCTCTTAATTTTTGTCCTGATGTGGGCAGGCTTTCTTATTATTACAGACTAAGTATTTATTCTTTAAAATAATAACGCTAAGAAAATACAAGGAGAAATAACTTTGGGGCATTTGGTAACATGAAACGATATGAGGTTCAGATCAGAGATGTTGAAGTGTGAATCACAGCACAGAGGAAGTAAGGAGAAGAGTTCAAAGTGAGAGTAGAAAAAGATAAAAATAGGAACAAGGATAGAGATGTAGAAGGAGAAATGCAAAAACAGAGAGCAAAAGAGGACAGAGGTACTTATCGAAGAGACAGAAGAAAATGTCAAAGGCAGAAAGAAAGCCAAACAGAACAACAACGACAATAAATTATAAGAGAATACTAACGTATTCCTTTACAGCAATAAAGGAATGTAAGTTTTAAAATATAAACAAGACAGGAGATATTTTCAGGGAGAAATGCCTATTCAATAATTGTAAATACCTTAAAACTGTAAATACCTTAAAACTCTCAAACCTTGCACACATGCAAACCACCTGGAAGGCTTGTGAAACTACAGAGTAACAAGAGCCAGGTCTTTCTGATGCTGCTGTCCAAGGACAAGAACCTGTGCTCTGGAGAGGAGGAGGAGGATGCGAACTTTAGAAAGCACAGTTGGTTCGACAAGTTGAAAGACCTGGGTTATTGAGAGAGCAGGCAGTATCAGTAGAGCAAGAGGGCAGGAATTGCAATGAATGGAAGGATAGGCAGCCCAAATGTGCAAGGAGCCTAGACACAAAAGGAAAAAGATGAGACTGTGTAATCAGAGAGGCTCAACGTGCCCCCGAGCTTGAATTCCTCCAGTACGTTAGAATTCTTGAGTGGTCAAACCAATGCATTCAAACTAATTCATTCTCTGCCTCTTTGCAAAAGGATAAAAACAATAAAATTGAATTGGGCAAATGCGGTTATATCCCAGAAATAGTGATCTGGATGGCAATGCTGGGTGGGAAAGGAAGGGAAGATTGGATGGGGCCCCGGTGACAGGTTCTGATTCCCGGGTGAGATGAACACGGGCCAATCAAGTCCACATCTGCTGAAGAACTTAATGCAATAAAATTATTTTGAGTAGCAAGGGTGAGGTCATATCATAGTCCAGGAAGATAATCCAATAATAACAATGATAAATATAACTGCAGCATTGAAAATCAAACAGGGGACGATGCATCTGGATTTGTCAACTTATACAATAACTGTGTGACCTTGGGCAAGTTTTTTAAAACTCTATTACTTTGCATTGCCTTATTTGTAAAATCAGGTTTATCATAATTTATTTTCAGGTTTCTTGTAATAATTATAGATCCTATAAATAAAAGACATGTCTAGTGTAATGTTCACACTCACTGAGGAGTAGTTGCTGCATTACTGTGATAATTTTCATTACTGTTGCTTTTCTTATTTTCACTATTAATAGCAATTCATAGCCCAATTTCACTCCTCACCTTGGCAACAGGCTTGTTTAAGACAAAGCCTTTTGTTAAAGAATGGCCCTGCTGAACGGGGGAGGGGGGCAGGAGAAGGGGAGCCCATGACCAGCATGAGGTCCCCGGAGCCCACTATTTGCCCTTCTACTTGCCAGGCCCCACTCAGCAATCCATCTATACATCTACCCTGCTCTAAATAAAGTGCCAGTGTACATGTGGAATTCAGTGTCCCTGGATATAAGGACGACTGTCGTCAGCCCCTCGTGCTCATGGAGACACACCATTCCCACACAGGAGGCATGTCTGCCCCAGAGAGGGCACAGTCCTCTCATTTCCTGACTATTAATGGCCATTAGCCTTTGATGCCAACACACATTAACCCGTTGTTTGGAGCCAACTGCTTCATCCTCATACTAATGAATTTTCAGACAGCTGAGTAGCATTTTTTAAGCCGTCAGAAATCATCTAGCACATGGCAGTACAGGGTATCCTGCTCCCCACCGGCCCTGTTTGCCTCTTCTGATTTACACAGGAGCAGAGGAAAGTCCCTGGCAATATCTCCAAACTCTCCTTGTGTCCATGAAGCAAATAGCCCACAATAGTCATGTGAGGCAACAGAGGAACTGCCCGGCTTCTGGAAGCCAATTCCTCCTAAGTGACGAAGGCACAATTAAGAGGTCTTAGGCAGTTGACCGGGGGAGACAGAGGACCCTGCGGTAGCACGGCTGCTGTTACCTCAGCCACCCAAAGAGTGCCCCCAGAGCACCAACGCCTTGAGGAAAGAGGCTGTGTAAAAGAAATCCTGTTTCGCCACACACACCAGCAACCTTGTTATGGAACCCTCCAGAAATTAAGAGCCAGGAGAGACAGAGGTTTATATGCTTCCAAGAGACTAACCGCTCACACGTGGGAGCACAGCACAGTGGAGTGTGGGTTCAAATGGCAGAGCTTAAAGGCAGGTTGTCAACCAAATAGTTATTAGTCACAGTGGAAAATAAAAGTAAGCTGGAAAGTTGGGTGTTCACTAAAGACCAGCATCGGAGGAAGTATCAGTGAGCATCAGCTTGGCTGTGATGTAGTAGCAACCCCCCAAATCTCAGTGACTTCTCCCCCAGATCGCATGCCCAACTTGGGGTGCCTGGGGGCCCCACGGCAATTCTTCCTCACCACAAAAGCCAGGTAAGCAGAGAGAGCATTCTGACACATTTCCTGTTACAGTGCCTGAGAGAAAGAAGAGCATAGAGACGCTAAAGCCAGGTGTGCAGCCCACGTGGTGCCCTGGAATCTGTGGTGGACACACACAGGGGCAGATGGCCCAGAGGAAGGTGAAGGGCGAGTAAAATGTGGGTAGTTACGGAAATGTGACTCCATTTGCCCTACCAGGATAGTCCTCATGAACACCTGGTGATTCACAAGGCCCTAAATATGGTCTGCATTGCAGCTGTGATGCCAGAAGGCTGATATAGAACAGCAACGTGCGAGTGTGAACCACAGTGCAGCCACAGCCAAGGACCAATGACCACACCCCCACTTTCCCCAAGTGACTAAAAATAAAGTAAGGTCTCTTCCCTCAGGCTGCCACCCAGCTCAAAGTCCACCAAAGTTGCTTCTGGCTGTCCCCTTGACCTCAGAAGTGGGATTCCCCTATACCCCACTGTGCTCCTGCAGGGCCCACTTCTGGGTCTCCGGGGCTGCAGCACAAACCACCTGCCTGGGCTCCCTGAAGACCAGCCCCTGGTCACGTCCTCTTAGGCACCTTCCCAAGGCTGCTGCTCCCAGATCTCACCACAGATACAATCTCACTCCTACCAAATGCTTTAAATGGTGACATAGTGCCTTCTGAATAAGACTTAGCTTTTGTTAAACTACATTCTCGCCTACAAAATAGGAATGACTTTACTTGAGAGTGCTGAGAGATTTGTAGTTGCTCGGTATAGAGTCTGAACATACACAACTGATGCCCAATAAATGCTCATTCCCACACCTCACTGATCTCTTGTTTTCCAGCATTAAACTTGAGGTGCTCTGATATTGTTCTCTTCTTCAGAAATTTATGGAACATCTTAAAATTAAGCTGCTGTGCATGGCATGCTAGCTGTTGGAAGTAAATTGTCAGTGCC
The DNA here is from genome assembly GCA_004363605.1 of Indri indri. Lineage (NCBI taxonomy): Eukaryota > Metazoa > Chordata > Mammalia > Primates > Indriidae > Indri > Indri indri. The sequence goes on along the minus strand of RJWJ010000705.1, from coordinate 71,096 downwards.
GCCCCATTAGTAAGTAAACTAATCCAAAGCTTGGCCAGCAACAGGATTCTGCTCCCTGCATCCAAACAGACTTAAGACAGCAAGTCCAAGGTACGACACGCCAAAGTGCTGATTGTTTCCCAAGTAATCCTTAGCCAAGACTTCCAAACAATTTCTCAGAGATAGAGCTTTGCTTACTGATGACACTGAAAAATCATGTGAAAAGAAAATAAAAAGGAACTTAGCTCTGCCTAAGCATTTCAGCATTTGTTTGCTGCCTTTTTAGATAAGGAAATGTGCAGAGCAGTGTGAATGCTATTGGCTAGAGGCCAGGGAACATCGTAGAAAGTTGGAACAGAACCCAGAAATGGAACCCAAAGGGGCAAGCCTGTGCAAAGGACCATCCTAGCTGCCTCCCAAAGGGCCAGGAGCCATCATTTGGGTGCAGGGAGACCTAAAAGGCCCTTGGAAAGGTTTCTGAAGTTGAACCCCTGAATTGTGGTGAGGGGTTTATGTATATGTACATTTTCCCAGGGAGAATTTCATCACTTTTTTTTCAGATTCTCAAAGTGATCTGGGATGCAAAGCCAAACAGGAAAATAAAGGAAGAAATAGAGAAATGGAATTCAAAACCTTTGGAAAAGTAGAACAAGTATAAAGCCTATTTTTGCACATCAGACTTTCCAGATTAAATTCATTATGTATTTTAGAATAACTAGCCCTCTATGATTTGAAATGACCTGAGTCTTCAGCCACACCCGCCATCCTTCATTAAAATATTTGCCCAAAATTTACTTGCTTACAATAGTTTAAAATTTTCTATTGATACACAATATTTGTACATTTTATAGGGTACATGTGATATTTTGTTACGAGCATAGAATGTGTAATGACCAAGTTAAGGTATTTAGGGTATCCATCACCTGATTAGTTATCATTTCTGTGTATTGGGAACATTTCAAGTTCTCCCTTTCAGCTATTTTGAAATACACATCATTGTTAACTATAGTCACCCTACTCTGCTACAGCACATTTGAATTTATTCCTTCTAACCATATGTCTATACCTATTAACCAACCTGTCTTCATCCTCCCACACAATCTTCCCAGCTTGCTCACAATTTATCCTTCTGCCAAAGCAAGCTAACTATTTTTTTCCTTATTTTCCCTTCTTTTGATATCCACATGTGTTGTCACACATCAGTCATGATGCAGTGAGACCTTCAAGTTTCAGTACTTGAGCTACTTCTTAGCCTTTTGTTGAGGTCCTTCCAAACCATTGTCATCGCTCAATACCGAGGGGCCCAAAGTGATGCTGGGGACAGAGTTCAACAGCTTCATCTTCCTGCTCCATTATGCAATTGTCCCTCCTGGCATTTCAAAAGAAAGTCACACTGGTCCTACCCAAATTCCCTAATAATCAACTACTTAATGTTACCTGATTACCCAGAAATTGTTCATTCTTCTACCTTTTTTCTCCTTGTGTGCATCAGCTAGAATTTTTTAATGCAATCACTAGTGGTTTCTTTCTTGCTATGTTTCCAATCTCAATCCAGTCCTTGATTTCACACTCAACATACACATTAGTTTAGTATGACATATTTATGGAGTAACTCGTATACCAAAAAGACATTCTGCAAGTAGGCATTGTGTCATTGGTACCTGGGAAAAACAAAGTCCCTGGCCATTAGGGGATTTTCATCTAATAACAGGTTCACAAATAATTAACTCAAAGAAGAATGTGAATGTATCATAAGAGATATGTAGGTGAACGCTCTGAGGTTCTCAGAAGAGAAAAGTAACACCCAATGTGATATTGTGAAGTATATATAGTCATGCACCGCATAGTGACATTTGGGCAACCACAGACTGCATGTACAAGGATGGTCCCATAAGATTATAATGGAGTTGAAAAATTCCTATTGCCTTGTGATTTCGTTCTCCCTGAGGGCTGCTACTGTGAGGCTCATCTGCATAACAAGGCCACCTGGCCAACCAGGCTTCCTTTCTCTCTCTCATATCCTTATCCTACAAAAAAAACCCACTTAGTCATTATCCCAGCCCCTCTGCTTCTCAAGAGAACCCGCACTTCACTGGGGAGAGGATGGAAGGGCGTGTGTGACTCAGTTCTCCCTTTTGACTTAATGAGTTTTGGGGGGTCCTGAGATTTTCATTTTTCCTTTAGAAGTGTTTCCCTGAGTTCTGTGGGCTGCTGTAGTTAATTAATGGAACCCACGAAGGGGATTCTGGGAACCCTCGATTTATAGCTGGTCAGTCAGAAGTACAGGTGACAACCTGCTACTCGTGACTGCCATGTGGAGTGGGCGCAGTCTTGCGGGGCTCAGCCTGTGAGGTAGATGCTATCTCCAGGTAGACAGTGTCAGAACTGGGTTAAATTACAGGGCATCCAGCCGGTGTTGGCTTGTGGGAAAATACCCATATATCTGGTGTCAGAAGTGTTGTGTTGAGTGGTGTGGGAGTAGAAAGTAAGGCAAAAACACAACTTTGGGTTTTCCTATATCCTTAATATCCTTACACCCAGTTAAGTACAATTGGAAAAGGCTCCTTGCGAGTACTTGTGTTAGGCTGCAACTTATGTTTTATTTAATATTTAGGGAAATCGTGGAAATTCGACTGTAACGGTGGATAGTGGCCATTGCATGGAGTTCCTGGCATGATAGAGTCTAATAAATTCACTTGACTTGTTAGCATATGATTAATTTGATATATTAATAATAAATATGCTCTTCAGTATTCTCCCTACTTAATCCTTAATGAATAGAGCTAACTAAGGAACACTGAAATGAAGTCTTCCACATGGGGGTTTTCCTCACACAACCAACACTAGACCTTCCCAGTGTTTTCATCTTGGAGGGGTTTATAAATCTAAACTGCACCAAGCACACCTGCCATTGTCAAGATTCCCTCAATACATGAATGTATGATTTCCTTCTCATACAGCTCTGTCTTTAGGTTTTGCTCTGAATCTTGCCCTCTCTGTTTCCTTTGGGTGACATTCTTACATTCTTTCCCTTCCATCCCTTAAAAGTAAGGGCTGCCCCGGAGGGCTCTCCAGGCCCTCTCCTGGGCATCACTGTGGGGAAATCTGAGTCTCTTCCTTCCTGGGGTGGGGCGGCCATCAGACACCCACTCTGTGCTGACCACCACTCCACCCAGCGTCTGCCCTGCCCGCCGGACTTCACCACTGAATTCGGAGATGCAGCTCGTACTCCGTAAATCCAAGATTCAACAGATTTTCTTTTCCTACCAAACCTTGCTTTCTCTTTCTTGGGTAGGGAGAGAGCGTTTGCTCACACTGGAAACCTCGGCCTCCCGAGACACTGCCCTATCCCTTAAGGGCTTCCCATCTAATCTCTCACCCACCCCGTCTGCAATGCCATCAGAGCACTTATGAATCCACTGCCATCCCACTGCCAGTGCCTGCGACAAAGCCCACGTCGTCTCTCACCAAGATCAATCTTGTCAGCATCCTTGCCATGGACCTCTGCTCCAGTCATGTTCCCTTCCAATCCATCTTCACCCAATCCAGAAGGATCTTTCCAAAACATTAGTTACACCACATCATTTTCCAGCTCAAAACCTGTCAACTAGTCCTCATGTCTACCAGTATTGAAATTCAAGCTTTTGGAAAGTGACCCACAGAGGCAGCACACCAGGCCCCACTTTGCCCTTTACCTCTGACCACTTCCCCACCCACAACCCAGGCCCGCTCTGTGGAAATGAGCTGCCTGGCTCATGGTGAAGCCTGGACTCCCCCTGCCCCTTGGCTGCCCTCCCCGGCTTACGATGGTCCATCCCAGGTGGGAGCTCTTTCCCAGCCACCCCCCAACCCAGCCAGGTGCTCCTCCTGAGGTGTTCTCTCCTAGCACTGCTGTCTGCCTGCCCTGATGTGAAATGACCACCTTGTATTTAACTATTTCCCTCCCTGTCCACTCCACATTCGACTGTGAACTCTGTAACCATAGAGACTGTCTTCACACCACAATCCCTAGCGCATTGCATGTGCCTCACAGACCAGATGCTCAGCAGAGTCTGTTGTGTGGGCAAATGCCCAGAGGAGAGGGACTGTGCCTGTCCTCGCCTCCCCACGAGAAAAGCCTGTGGACTGTGGGGTCTTGACTTTGCATGATTTCAGAGAATTCTTCCTGTGCATCAAGTAGATCTTTACATTCTATAAATGCAAAATAGATGAAAATCTGACTGCTGAGAAATCAAAGAATTGTCTTATGTCTACTGGGGATTTTTAAGAATTATTCCTAATAAAGCAGGGAATGAACTCACCTGCCTAAAATTTTATCTTAGAATGTAGGGTTTTGTTATTTTAGAAAATTTGATATCCATTCCTGCCCAAACTTAGCTATAATTTGGGCATTTTTTAATATGGCATATATGAAGCATTTGCTGATACTTCATATATGCCAGGCACTGTTTTAATAAGCACTTTTTCTAATAGCTCATTTAATCTTCACAACAACCTCATGAGAAAAGTAATATAATTATCATCCCCATTTTACAAATGAGAACACTAAGACTCAGAGAAGGCAAACAGATCCTCCACAACGGCAAGGCAGTTAGAGAAGCAGCTCATATTCAGGCTGTCAGGCCCCTGAACGGCTGTGCGTCCCAGTGCTCAGCCACTACACTGCACTGCCTTGCTCTTCCTCCATGTGGCTCAGTAGTAGCCATTATTACTGTTACTTTTAGCTAATATTTCAGCCAACTTTCTTTTCATGTGCCTGAAAACTGTCAATAGTTTCGAACTCACTTTCTAAATAAAATAGAATAAACAATGTCTTAAAAACCCTCTTATATATTGACATTTATAGGCTGTTCATATTGCAGACAATATCCTAAGCAGTTTATTGAAATTATCCCATGTCATTTGCACAAACAAGTATTGGCCTAGCCCTCACTTTTCCCCTGTATTTCAAATGTCTTCCGTCCTATTCTCCATTATATACACTATGATATAAAGTGACTGGATTCGTCTTTGTAAATGATAAACTGTTCCCTAAAAATATCATCAAAGTTAGCCTGCATAATTTGTTTTAATAATAAGCCCTAGACTTTGATTCAATTATAGATCAAACATTATAGCTATCTTTTAAAAACAGAGAAAAATTATCTTAAAATATAGTAGGAAAAATGCACTTTAGGAAAAAATAAAAAAGAAAAATAAGTATATTTCAATAAAAGTAAGGAAACAACTAGTAACGACACAAAAACAATTCAAACTTCTAAGACATGTTAAGGTTTTAGTAAGCATCTGGTAGTCCTGTAAGGGAGATTTGAGAGAAAGGATCAAATTTGAAAAATAAAGCTCTTGAAGGGTGCTAATCAAATGATCAAAGTGTTAGCGTAGGAGACCAGGAGACAGGGCTGAGACGAGAAACAGGTGCTTGAAGATTGGGTGCAGGTGTTAAAGTGAACAATCTTAAACAACACGGGCTGATAACCGCAGGCAAGAACCTGCCTTGACCGCCTCTGCCACCTTACATGAATTGTGGCTAATTACAATATCATTTACATTAAGGTTTTAAATTTCTCTGCCCTTGAAATCACCATGACAGTTCCAAGATAACCATATAAAGTATGAAAATGGGAGGAAACCCAATTCTGGGAATTACTATCCAAATCTTAGTAAAAGCCAAACCCTTGGTCTTGAATATTACTCCCCTCAATTAATAAGACTACGAAAGACCTAAAACCACTTCCTCTCAGGGCAGCTGCTCCTTTGGAGCCTGCCCACTCTCCTCCCTGAGAGTGTACTTTTGCTTTCAGTAAAGCTTTCACTTGCTTGGGTTACATGGTGCACCCTGTTTGTCTTTTCCACAACAAACACCGAGAAGTCGGAAAAACCTCCACATGGAGGCTGTTAGCAAAGGGTTGATGTAAAAAACGCTGGCTCCAAACTATGATCATCTTAATGAACCATGATTCTCCTTCCCCAGCACCTGTGACATAGTCAGTCCTCGCCTTCTGATTGGGTTTGTTATGCACACATCATTCAACATAAGTCAATATACAATTCACCCTGCTTGAAGGCCTTGTCCTCCAAATCAACTTCTAAAGCACGCCTAATCTCAGCTGGGGGGATGGTGGGGGAAACCCAAGGGGTTGAGAAAGTAATAACCCAAGGGGATTTGACAGAAAATCTCATCCAATGCCATCCGATTAGAGAACCTGGGCCCTGGTGGGGAAATGAGCTACTCAGGCCATGTAAGAACCAAAGGGACAAACCCGTAACACAAATCCTGATCTCCTAATTCAGGATTCACTTGGGGAATTTCCAGCCATTCCACAAAATCAGGGGGCATCAGACCTTAGCATTCAGCCAGCATTCAGAGCTGCAGCCCTGTCCACCTGGCCTCTTCCTCCTTGTGGAGGGAACTAAAGTTTTAAGTCAATTTGATTTCAACAAACGAACCCACACTCAGACTCAGAAGTCACTAAGGAGGCAGTTAAAACCGCTTTGGGCTTTCCATTCGCCTTCCACCGCCAGGCACCTGCGGAGGTGCCTCACCTGATTTCACAGAAGCCCCAGCTCACCTGCCACTGAGCCTTGTCACTGTCTCCTAATAATTAGCTCCTGTGAGACCTGCATCCTATTTGGCAAACCCCTGCCTTAAACCACCTCTTTAAAGAGTCTCCCTGGCTTCCAGTGAAGTTTTGTACAACTTTTATTTAAAGCCTTCGCCCTCCGGCAGCTCGTTCTTCCCTGGTCTCCTGAGTGGCCCCTGCAGGCAGGCTTCAGCATCAATGAAATGCACACCGATCAACAATTTTGTTCTGATGACAAAACCTCCATGCATCTGATGTGCTGTGGACGTGGAAGAGGCAGAGCAGCTTGAGAAAGGGCAGAATTTCCAGCCACTGTTACAGAAATAGCACAGCCAATTAAGATTCCAGCTGCAGAGAGACAAAGATACAATCTGGTGCAATAATGACTCTGTTCTGTAGATTTTTAGGAAAACAGATTTGCCTTTTACTCCCAGGTTTGGTGATAAAAATTTAGAGCAGGGCTGACCAACCAGCAACCCTATTAAGTGTCTCTTCTGTGTGTTCTCACTGAATCCACCCTGCACTCCACCGTGTGGCTCAGACATCTGAAGTGCCTTTGAGTTTCCCAGCTGCTTCAGCTGGTCTTCTCCATTGAGGTCAAAGAGCTTACCCAAAATAGTTCTCAGGAGAGGAATTAGCTTTCATAAGGAGAGAAAACTGCAGGGAAAATCACATCCCTGGAAATGTCTGGGCAGTGTGTGACTATGGGAACTATTTCAGTGAATAGGAACAAGAGACTGAGGGGAAGCCCGCATTTTGCCTTTTTCATGGTCGTGGATGAAAAGCAAGGCAGCATGGATTACCAAGGGTCCAGCACACCTTGGCAGGCAAGCACATCGCCTTTGTGGCAAGAAGTGAGTGTGGGCATACCCCCAGGGTATAAGGCCCTTTTTATTTCATTTTATTTTTAAAGATACAAGTTTATTAAAATAACTAAAACATCTAATATTGAGATGACATTTCTTGAGAGTAAGTTATTAGGAGAGAGTTTTTGGTTCCCTTGCCCTGTTTCTATAGACATCCCCAAAGCACATTTCATCTTTCATATATTTCTCTAATATCTATATTTGTTTCTTTCTGATTTGGGGGAAAAATTCAAGAATGCAAAAGACCTATCCCTTTGATTTCAAGGGAAAATAAGGAAGACAACAACAAAGCCACAGGGTCTTACCTAGTTGAAAGTATCAATTTATTGCTATTGTTGTCGCATTTTGATTTTCTTCTATTAGAAATAACTTAAAAATCTTTTGTTTAAAATAACTGCACCACCTTTAAAAAAAAAAATCCAGTCTCCACATTGGAAGTACTTTTAAGTCTATCTCCTGACTCTGACTACAAAACTTCTCACTCCTGACTCCTAGGTTACTTGCTAAACTTTTAACTGCTGAAATCCCTCTCCATATTTGAGGGCATCTGTGACCATGGACTTCCTTGGCTACTTTCTTCCCCACTTTTGTTACATTTTATGTAAACATTCCCACACAGAGTCCTGTAAGTCTCCCCCTGGGAACCTGTTTTGAGGCTGAATACTTTCCTTTCATGATTGTTCCATGTTTCCTAGGTTGGCCAACACAGACCCAATGCCCTAGTGTTCTTTCCATTCCATGAGCTGTGTTGGCATCACTTCAAACAAATGCCTTATTTGATGTTAGAGCCAGAAAGGGTTTACAGTTCCATGCAAGCCCTCATTTGTGGGAGAGTAAGCAAAATTTTGGATTGCCCCCACAAACTTCTGTCCTCCAGTTTTTGCCCATCTCAGTAAATGGCAGCAGCATCTACTAAGTTGCTTAAGATACAAAGCTAGATTTTCCCCCTTGATTCTTCGTTGTTTTAAAAAAAATTCCTCCAATAGCCCCGATAATTTTCTTCCCAAAACATATTTTTCATTGTCTAATTCCCTTTATTCCCACTGGACCCACCCTAGTTCAGGATGACACCATCTTCACCCTGCACCATCATGAAACTCCTCCACCCCTTGGCCCCTGGGTACCACTGACCGAGACCAGCATCCTGGTGCCACCCACCTCCTCACCATTCATCTGCCACACACGTCTCACCTGTGCATCAAATCAAGTCATTTCCCCAACTTAAAATCTTTCCCCAGATTCCGATTATCTTTAGAATGAAATCCAGACTGCCCACAGTGAGCCTCAAAGCCTGCCATCCCTGGTGCCTGCCTCCGACTTCAGTGTCATCTCAGGTCACTCACCTCTCAGCCCCTGCAGTCTAGACACATCTGCCTTCTTTTTTCCCTTAAAACACCAAGATCATTTTGTCTTCAGGACTTTTGCACTTGCCCTTCATTCAAATGGCTCCTTCTCTTCCTCAGGACTCCCTCCTCTGCCATCACTTCGAAGAGGCCTCGCCTGACCTCCTATTTAAAGAATCTCTCTTCCACAGAGCTCCTCCAACCTTGTGACTCTAGAGCACCTCTAGGTCAAGAGAATCATCTTCCAGTTCCATTTATTAAGCAGTGAGACTCAACCTATTTATAGCCTAACAACTAGTAGCTATTTGAAAAGGCAATACATAGAAAGAAAGAGAAAGGTGATATTTTTATTTCATCCTTAACCACGATAACTTACTAATGGGACACGTGCCCCTGTTGGGTGCTGCGTAACTTCTCAAACCCAGAAGCCACCACCCTCATCTCCTTTTCCATGCTCATTTTCATGTCTCACTTTTTGTCACAGAAATGAATGAAAAAGCAGCCTCATAGACAGGATGCAGCACTTTCTGAGGCTGAAACAGTCAACTCTTCCAAGGAATAGTTTGTGCAGTGTCCAACTGATGTGGAATCTTGCTATGTTTCCCTCAAAATTTACCACAGTGGGCCTAGAGTTTGCTTCCAGGGTGCCATGATGCAAAGTTTGAGGACCACAGTATATAATCACATTATTATTCTATTTAGGTCCACCCATCACAATCAAAATGATCTTATATATCTCTTGTGATACGTTTTTTTTTGGGGGGGGGGGTGTTTGCTTTTTTTGGCTATCTGTGTGTAATTTCCATAAGGTTAATGCAATCATTCACACTTAACTTCAACTTCTAGCATAGCGCCTCACTCAAAATAGGTGTCCAATGGGGCTTCTGTTTCTATGCTAAGAACACAATGTTTTTGAGGTAACCATGGCCCTAGCTAGTGGCAAGAGGACCCTATGACCTCCTGAAACCTCTTCCAACATAAATGGCCCTAGTTCTGATATTCCAGGTGGATCTGTATTTTGCATATTAAGAAACCTAGACCCAAAAAAGGTTAAAAGGATATGCCCAAGATCACGCAAACAGTGTCAAGGGAAGAGTGTGAGCTCAAGATTTCTGACTTTTTTTTTTTAAATAAGGGAGTTACTAGAAAAATCAGGGACTTTAAAAGCAATTCTGAGATGATCTTAAAGCTATACTGATAAGCAAAAAAGGAAAGGGGGAAAAATGCATATGTGTTTTCATTTGTGACAAGGAACATATAACTTGGGTTGCTAATTGGATGGAGAAAAGAAGTAAGTGGAAAATTACTTTGCATTCATTTTATGACTTTTTTTAACTTTTCAATTTTTCACCTTGTGCACATATTAACCGCAATAAAATAAAAATTCACAAGGGTTACAGATAGCAGAAGGTAAGTCCAAACAGTGATGATTAAGGAGAAAATTTTGAAGTTGTTTTGTTGTTGCTGCTCTTGATGTTGTTGTTAAATTGTATCATTAGGAAATGTCATCATTGTGAAACTGTCAATGCCATGTAGATATAAACACTTTTTTTCTTGCTTAGGGCTCTTATCTTATTTTTTGTTATACCATTTCCTACTGTTTAGAAGCTTTGTCCTTTTTAACAATGTAAAATCAACGTGGTCAATCAAATTGATACATTTGTTGCACCATATGTATTTTTGTAAACTGTCTCCTAAATATCTATGGATGGATGAATAGATAAAGAAATGTGGCATATACATGCAATGGAATATTATTCAGCCATAAAAAGGGAAGCTTGAGAATATCTTCTAACATTAATGAATTTACCGTAATTAAATATACCCAGCCTTATTCTAAAAAATATTTTGATAAATATTTGGGTGCAGGTGTCTTTGTTATAAAAAGATTTCTTTTCTTTAGGGGAGATACTCAGTAGTGGGATTGCTGGATAGAATGGTAGGTCTACTTTTTGTTCTTTAAGGAATCTCCACCCTGTTTTCCATAGAGATTGTACTAATTTACATCCCCACAAACAGTGTGTAAGGGTTTCCTTTTCATCACATCTGTGCCAATATCTATTATTTTTTGACCTTTTAATCATAGCCATTCTGAGAGAGGTAAGGCAGTATCTCATTATAGTTTTGATTTGCATTTCCCTGATGATTAGTGATGTTGAACATATTTTCATATGTTTTTTGGCTATTTGTCTATCTTCTTTTGAAAAACATCTGTTCATGTCTTTTGCCCACTTTTTGATGGGTTTGTTTTTTCTTGCTGATTAGTTGGAGTTCTTTATAGATTCTGGACATTAGTCCTTTGTTCAATATATAATTTGTGAATATTTTCTCCCATTCTGTGGGTTGTCTATTCACAACTGGAAAGATATGGAATCAGTCTAAGTGCCCATCTTCTGATGAGTGGATAAAGAAAATGTGGTATATATATATATATATATACCATGGAGTACTACTCAGCTGTAAAAAGGAATGAAATAATGTCTTTTGCAGCAACTTGGTTGGAACTGGGGACCATTATCCTAAGTGAAGTATCTCAGGAACGGAAAGACAAACACCACATGTTCTCACTTATAAGTGGGAGCTAAACAAGGGATATATATGATCATAAAGTGGCACAATGGACATTTGAAAACTGAGAAGGGGGGAAAGGGGGAGGGATAAGAATCTACCTGTCGCGTACAATGTGCACTATTCTGGTGACAGGTGCACTGAAGCCCTGACTTCAGCATTATACAATTCATCCATGTAACAAAAAATACTTGTACCCCCTATACCTACTGAAATAAAAAAAGAAATAAAAATAGAAAAACAAAAAAATATCTTAAGACAGTTTACAAGAATACATATGGTGCAACATATGTAAGAGAACACTGGCAAAGTAAATCCACGAGTGTTAGAAGATATCCTGAATGTTTCCTAGGAATGAATAATACTTCATTGTATGTATATACTATATTTCCTCTATTGACTCATCCATCAGTGAATATTTAGGTTCGTACCAAATCTTGGCTATTGCAAATTTAGCTACAATGAACATGTGAGTGCAGATATCTCATTGAGATGCTAATTTCAGTTCTTTTGGATGGACATGGAGGACATTATGCTAAGTGAAATAAGCAAGTCAGAGAAGGACAAATACTGCATGATTGTACATATATGAGGTATCTAAAATAGTCAAACTCATAGAAACAGAGAGGAGAACGCTGTTTGCCAGGGGCTGGGGGAGGGAAAAAGGGAAAGGTGCTCTTCCGCAGATATAAAGTTTCAGTTACATGCTGCTGTACAACAGTGTGCCTATAATTAACAATACTCTATTGTACACTTAAAAATGTGTTAAGCAGGCAGATTTCATGTTAAGTATTCTTATTGCAATAAAAAAATGAAATGCAAAATAAAATAAAGAGGATATCCTGAGTGAATGAGTTTGATAGAGTCTCACACTCAAAGATTGACCCAAACATCCATCTTATTTTTCATTTCTAATAAGCACATACTTGAAATATCATTATAATACTTCGAACCTAGAATTTTCAGACCAAACTAAAATTTATGGAACATGTGAATTATATACCCACAAGTTTTCATCAACAATAATGCACACACTAAGTAGGATTTAATTACTTTGCCAAGCTATCAGTTCAAATTGGCAAAATTATATTGAATGTTCAAATAATTAAAATATATGAAAATATTTTTTAAAGTAGGAGGCATTAATGTCAGTGTAAGATGTTTAATAAAGAATTATTAAAACAGCATGATCTATGAGAAAACTGCCAAAGAATGATTTTTTTCAGAATATGAGAGGATTGAATTTAAATATTTTGTGATATTTATGGTCAAAAGACATACCCACCCAAGGGGATAGCAAGTTTGTTTTTGCTGATTAAGTGTACTGAGCTCTGCTGACATACAGTATACTATTAGATGCAGACTATAATATATGCCATGAAATTCCAGACAATTTATTTAAGATGCAGTAAAAGAACCATTTCTGAGAAATTGAACACTTGGACTTAGCTTTCTTAAAAACAAATAGAAATATTTCATAAACAAATAGAAAAATGTCTTATGACTTTGAGAGTAAAAAAGCCACAATCATGATAAGTTAAACCTATAAAGAATATAATTTACTCATCTGCTACAACAACTAATATTAAGTGATCGAACAGTCAAAACTTTGATTGTTGGTGGCCTTTTCCCAAATTAAATTCTACTGAAATAGAAAGGAGAAAAAAGTTAACTTTGTTGTATCAAGCATATACTGTTTAACACATTGACAGCCACACAAAAAAAAACAGAAACTTTTTCTTGGGGCCACAGTGTTTTATTAAGAAAACAGAATAAAAGCTTCTAGTATAATTTAAAGGTAAACATAAATAGAAAAATGAAATTTATTGGCTTCTAGTCATTTGATCCATGTTTTTAGAATTAAATTATCAATATTAATTGTAACAATAAGAACATCAGCAAGTAAGACGTTATATATATGCTGCGTATGGCCCCGGGGTCAACATATGCTTCACGTGGGCCTGGGGTCAAAACTAGAGTGAGTTAAATACAACTCTCATGGCAGTTAATGTGTTAAAATCCTTTTTCTCCCTCTTTTTCTTAAAAATCTCATGAGAGATATCATTGCTTTGGTTTCAGAGATTCAAAAACTTCAAGGAGGTTAATCAAAATCACACAGCTGTTAAGGGTATGAGCTGAAAGACTCCATGTGCTTTCAGGATAGAATAGAAAGAAGTGAAAGAGTAAAAAGTTTATGTCTGCTAGAAATGAGACAATAAAAGAATGTGTAACAGGAACTGAAAAGAAGGAAAAAATGTTATAAAAGAAAAATCACAGATCCTTTATGACTCTTTGGAATCAAGTTGGTGCTAAGATTTGGAAAAAAAAAAAGGAAGAGGTCGTGTCTGTGACAACTGTACAAAAAATAATTTAGAAGCCATTACAAAAAGAAGTGAAAAATTAAATTAAACCATGGGGAATACCTACAATATTGCTCAGTCACTGAAAAGATTTGAAATTGACTCATATTTGCCCAACACACGTATCTGGGAAGTGATCTGTTGCTTTTAACGTTGTGGAGTGGCACAACCAGATTCACTAAAACACAGAGACAATGAGGCTATTCCAAACCATGTGGAATTGACTGTTGGCTCTAGCAGAGAACAAAAGTGAAGGAATTCATCTAATCAATATTTACAGAAAATAACTTTGTGAGGGAAAAAAACACATGCTTTATAAATAAGAAAATAGTATCGTGGCTGTGAAGTGTCTACGATGAATTTAAGAAAAGTTAGTAAATAATTTGTAATATAATTGATATTCATTTTGAAATACTACTCACCAAACTGAATTATATATCTGGAAAGAATAATAAGCAAATCTATCTAAAACATGGATGGTTGCTGGCATCCGTTAAGTTGTTGCCACTGAAGTGAGCTTAATGATACATACTCTCCTGCTTGAGAGCCCATCAATTCAGAAAAATAATCCTGCTCTAATGGGCAATAGTTCTGTTAGCCAAAATGTTAAAAATTTAAACACCAAACAATTGGTGTCTGAATTATGCTGAGTGAAGTGTTTTGAGATGGCAATCAAGGAACAATTTAACCTTTTATAATTCAGGAAATACACATTTGTTTAAAAAAAAAATTATTGTGAATGCTGACAAAATGACAGCAAAAAACTAAACTAAACTAAACTTGTAAGTGTTAATTTACTCATTTATCATACTTTTAGTTGCACTGGAGATACAAAAAAATTGAAAATGTAATCCCTGCCTTCAAGAAACAATTGTCTAGTGGAATTATATACATCAATAAGCAATTATAGAATGAAATTTTGACACAGCTCCAACATAAATGAACCTCCAGGACATTATGCTAAGTGAAGTAAGCTGGACACAAAATGACAAATACTGTATGACTATCCTTATATGAGGTTCCTAGAGTAGTCAAATTCATTGAGACAGAAAACAGAATGGTATTTGCCAGGGGCTAAAAGGAGGAGATAATGGGATATTACTATCTAATAGATACAGAGTTTCAATTTGGGAAAATGAAAACAGTTCTGGAGATGGATGGTGGTGATGGTTGCATAACACTGTGAATGTACTTAATGCCACTGAACAGTATATCTAAAAATGGTAAACTGATAACTTCTATGTTATATATACATTTTATGACAATAAAAATACTAAAATATATGTGTGTGTATATATATATATGCAATTATAACTGGTCAATATCTTCAACTAGAGAACCTCCATATTAGAAGTAACTTTTAGAAAGTGAAATGCTGATATTAAAAATCAAAATGCTGATATGACTAAAACATCATTTTTCACTTACAAATTATCCTCCTTTATCCTTTAAAAAAATGACTTGAAAATCAGTTAAGAAAAGAAATTAAGGAGAAATATTTTAAAATTTTTATCTCAAATTTATATATATTTTAAAAGAAATTATATATAATACAAGTATATAAACCATATCAGAAATTATATATAATATATAGTATACATTATATACATATATATAAAAGTCTCCATATGTAAATAGATGAAGTAAATAATTCTCAAATAATTTTTAAAGTAAACTAGAGAAAAGAAAACATAAAATGTGATTTAAAAGTTTTTCTATATTCAGCTTTAACATTTAACTTTTTGTCTGAATAGGGGAGGCTGAGTAGGTTAGAGTTCAACCTAGCCCTTCTGGAATGTGTTGGCCAAATGGCAGGTAAGTTGTTACTTAGTTGTTACTTAGCAGAGGCCAGTAAGTGATTATTAATATTCTCTCGTGTGAACTAATTTAGACCTGAAAAAAAAAGAAGAAAGGAAGGAAGGAAGGAAGGGGAAACGGAGGAAGGAAGGGATGAGGGAGGGAAGATTAAAGAAAGACAGATAGACATCATTAGGGATAATGGAGTAGTGAGAACCTCCAAAACTCCTCTCCTCCATAAAAGCAATGAGAATACAGGCAAAATTGTCAAAATCAACTTTTTTAGAACTCTAGAAATTAACCAAAGGCTTAAAACAAAGTAGGAAGCATTTATTCAAGAAAAGTGGCTAAATCTCAAAAAGAATGGAGTATTTTTGTGACATTTGAACATTCCCTAAACAAGTCACCCTCTCCTCCGCTTCATGATAGCCTAGGAGAAATCAGCTCACAATCGAGGTAAAAACCAGCAGTCTGGCCGCCATTGGAAGGGTTAAATCAAGATTGGGCTCTTCCACCTCCCCATTCTCAAGGATTTGTCATTATTTGACATGCCTGGCAGTTCCCTAGAAACCCCATTTACAAAGCATTTTTCATACCTCCAAGTTCTCCTAATGCAAACAACCTTTTACTTGGAGCTGTTTGTTGAAAAAAGTCAGCCAGTAATTGTTTACCCTAAGGTGCCTAAAGTGATGCTAACAGTTAAAACAACAAGCTTACCAAAGAACATAAAGGAAAGGCTGGGGAATAAAATATCCATAGGGAGCTTTGAAAAGCTTCATGTAAGGGCTGCTTCCATGTATAATTCCCTGTTCTGGGATCAACCTCTCTCTAGGATAATCGAATATGAAAGAGTAACATACACCTTGTCCTCTGACCCCAGCAGGACAATTAATATAAGAACTTTTTTGTTAGGCATTAGACTGTTTCTCAAAGTCTGGGCTATTTGGAGTGAAATAATGCCTGGATATTATTAGTTCCTATCCAGTCAAACATACTCAATCCCAGTAGAATCTCAGTAATGCCCAGTCTTTCAGCTGGAGAGAGGTGAAGATCACCATTGTTCTTTGTATGCAAAGGAAGGCACAGATCTCCAAACTCAAAAACATGAAAAAATGAGGGTGTTACCCAAATGATGTTGAGTAGGAAAAAACTGAAGTAATCACACATGAATTAACTTCTCCTACGTAAATACACTATTTTAAATAAATATTGGGTATGATGCACCAGAGAACAGGAACTTGTCCATGGGAACCATAAACTATTTCACTAATGTTCCTATCACCAATACCCAAGCAGGCCATTTTAAGTTGCCTAAAAATACAAAATTTTTATGATGATTACCTGAAATTCCTATCTGTCAAGATTTCATAAGTGCACATGTAAACTAAAATAACCCACAGAGAGATTTCTTGGTCTGACTCAAAAAAAAAAAAAAAAAAAGCATTCTTCCCAATTCCTTGGAAATTGTGGCTCAAAGCCAACACCTTAAACTGAGACTAATGTTACAAAAATCATAAGCCATTAACTCTAGCCATTTTAAATATATAAAAATCAATTCTAATGCCCTGTTCTTCTTCCAAAGTCCCAACCCTCAATTGGAAATGTATAAAAAAATACTGCCTACTCCCAGCGTCCTTCAGCTTTTTGTCTGATTTATTCTGGAGGCATCAGTTGTGCCCACCTGTATCAGGAAAATAGAAAAATTAGGAAGTGGTCAGCAAGTCTGATGATCCTTGGCACCCGCCCTATCTGGCTTTTCATCCAGAAGCCAAGCCCAACCTTCAGTGGTCATGCCAGGTCTCCGCAGCACCAGATCCACAGAGCTGGGGAAAATCACCTGGTATTTCTTTCCACTGGTCCAATAACAAGCTTTGATACATTATCTAGTCCTTATATCCCTCCTTATCATCTATGAAACACAGGATGTTTCTCTTCCTCTGAAAGCTCCTGATTACCAACAATAAGAACTACAGAATAAGAAGGCAACTTTCTTCCCTCCTCTTTTAATATGTATCTTATAAGTGGTAGGATCTTTTTTTTCATTCCAGTATCAATGTCCTACCACATCTTCGAAAGTATACTTGTATTGCTAGTTCTTCATTCTGTTTCTAGTTCTCACTCTATAAAAATTGAAAAATAGACTCCTACACTGCTTTCTGACTCCTTTTCTATTATAAACATTTATAATTTTAAATTTCTAAACAAATGCCAATTTGTATCTTGTAATGTTTGATATGTACAGTTTTCATTGTTGTTCAGTTACAGGCATTTTCTAATAACATAGATGGCATCTTTTTTTTCCATAAATGAATGAGAATTATGGTAGTTTTATTTATGTGTGTGTCCAAAACTGTGGGAGCTGATATGGCTATCTATTTGTAAACTGTTTCTATAATCCATTTTAAACATGGATTCAGAACATGGTCTTTCAGTATTGATTCTCAGAGTTTATTGGGTCTTCATTTTGACTTAGTAGATAATCGATCTTTGTAAATGTCCCTTGTGTTGCAAAATTATCCATACAGTAATTGTTGGTGCAAAGATCGTGGTTTTCCAGAAGCAATATAGCAAAATGATTAAGACACAGACTCTTAAATCCTAATGCCCACATTTACCAGCTCTGTGATCTTGGACAAGTTGCTTTAACCTCTCTGTGCCTCTGCCAGCATATCTATTAAATGTCTAGCACACATTAGACGTTATAAAAGTGTTAGCTGTTATAAGACAAATCCTTGGAATCTAGTGTATTGAGTCGCTCAAATATTCCTTATACTTATTAAGATTTTTTATGGTTGATTCACCAATTACTGAAAAATGCATTTTCAAATCACTCTTTGTGGTGTTATATTAATCTTTTTTTGCTTCTCCTAAAAGCAAACTCTAGACAAGGATTTAGGGACGAGTGGTTTGTTTGGGGGAGGATCTCAGGAAGCACTATGAGGAAGTAGAGAATTGAGCTAGCAGAGGAAGGACAACTGACACATTTGCATTCATCAATAAATTTGCATCAATTAATATTGTCATGTGGCTCAATCCCACTGGAGACTGAATATTTATCCATAAAAGATATCCATGTCCTAATCTTTGGAAAATGTGAATGTTACTTATATGACCAAAAAAAGGACTTTGCAGATATGATCTTAAGGATTTTGAGCAGAGGAGATTATTGCAGACTATCCAGGTGGTCCTGATGTTTGCAGGAGGGAGGCAAAGGGAGATTTGATACAGACAGAAGAGGAGAAGGCAATGTGAGGATGAAGGCAGAGACAGGCAAAGGAGGATGATGCAATATTAATAAAGTAAACTGATATGCTCTGAATATGCTCATAACAAGTAATTACTATGATTCCAGTCAATAATACGTGGATAATTTATCCACAGTGATAAGGGAATGAAAAGCATTCAGGGTTATGAAAATGCATAGTGTAGTAATATCACTGTCTGTCTTCACAGTCTGCTTTAGTCCATTTGGGCTGCTGTAATAAAACACCATAGACTGGGTGGCTTATAAAGAAGAGAAATTTATTTCTCACAGTTCTGGAGGCCAGAAGTCCAAGATCAAGGGGCCAGCAGGTTCCTCATCTGATGAGGACCTGCTTTCTGGTTCACAGACAGTCATCGTCTCTATTTTTAGTTTTAGTTTTTAAAATTTTGTAGCCATCATCTTTCTGTGTCCTTGCATGGCAGAAAGGCTGAGGGATCTCTCTGGGGTCTCCTTCAGAGGGGCACTAATCCCATTCATGCAAGCTCCACCCTCACGGCCTAATCACCTTCCGAAGGCCTCAGCTTCTAACACCATCATATGGGGGATTAGGTTGCCTCATATGAATTTTGGGGGAGCACATTCAGTTTATAGCACAGTCTTTTAATACCCAACAGATTTCACATACATTATGTCAACCAACAATTATTTTTTCTAGTGGAAAAACAGCTGTCACTGGTCGCTAATGTAAGTAATTATTTAATAAAAGATTTGCCCTTTACTTAAGGAAAATGTCATAAAGTTAAAGATAGACAAAATATTGAGTTCTTAGCTAGTTATAAAATAGTATTTTATACCTTAAGAATAAATCTAGTAAGAATTATTTTATTATGCATTTTAAACAATCTTAAATTGTTTTGTTAAACTATGCTTAAAATACAGAATTATATTTTATTTTCCATTCTTGAATTGTTCCACCTACCAACCGTTACACGGTTTAGTCCAGACACAACTGATTTGACTTTGCATATAAACTTTAGCACGTTTCCTCACAACAATTTTCTCAATCATGTTGTGATTTTTTTTTCCTCTTTATTTCCTGGGACTACAGCCCTCACCAAGAAAGAGTTGACTTCTCTGCTGGGGCATTTTTGCTTCCAGAACTTTTAAGTTCTAATACAAATACTTTGATTTGAAATGAAAGTAATTCTTTGATATTTATAAAACTTGTTATTCACCAGATGAAGGGATACAACTATGTGAAATTTCAAAGAAACTCCATCAAATTTTATTCCATAAAAACATGTGAGCAAGTGCAGGTCTTGATGGGATCTACGCATGGCTGTGCTCCAGAGGAGGCAGCTGCGGGGCCCTATATGGGACCTTGTCCTTAAACTTCAGCCCATCAATAAGCAAACTGAGCGAACCACATTCTGGAAGCACATGGCACTTCTCACTCTTCTTGTGAGGGTGCTGCAGCCGATGCTCGGGCTGTTCTTGCACCTGTGGGTCAGGTTGCTGTGGGGCCACTCCATAGCACCTTGCCACATCCCCATTCCCTGAGCTCCTCGTCTTCCTCTCTAAGGGCCTCCTGGTGACTTTGTGGGACCTGTTCAGGGGCCTGAGTCAGGGTTTCCTCCACACCAATTAAGTCTCTGATTCGTTGACACCAACTGGCTGGCCAACAATTCAATTCACTTCTGCCACTACCTGGAGTCAGCCCAGTGAAGCTATTCATAAGTATGGAAAATAAAAATCACCTAAATCTGCAAAAGAGAAGTATTAATATATCAGGAAAACTTTGCCATCTCCACTTGAAGAGCCACAGATTTCCCCTTGATTCCTGGTGTTGACATCAGTTTTGCCTTGAGCTCAGCGTACCCACTGCCACATTGCCCGGTTTGTGGAAGTTAGCCTTTCAACTTCAGGCCTGTCATCTGTTAAAGGAAAAACAGTTTTTCCTGCTAGGAGCTAAATAACTCTTTCAGGGATCTCTGCTTCATTAGTGCTGTGATTTAGGCAACTGAACAAAATGCCTCTGACCATATGTTCACAGACTGCAAACAAAAAGGAAAGCAATTTCTGGAACTCCTCTGCTTTCCTTTATTGCTTTCAGTCTGGGTTTACTTAAACTACTCTAGAGTTGGGTTCCCTTCCAATATTTAAATTACCCAGGCACAGGCACTGGCCCAAGCTCTCTGACAGGTTATGAAGGAGATGCTGTCTGTGTCGTCCACTTCCTCTACTCCCTTTCTCCCTTGAAAATGAGGAGCAAAACGGAGAGTGCTGAGTGGAAGAAATTCACAGGAGACTGTGCAGAATCTCTGTCATTCACACATCTCTTCTTCCTCTTCTACTATTGCCCTTGTGGGACTGGCACAGTGAGTGTACAGGCTTGTACCAAGGGCTTGCTATGTTTAGGCCCTGCACTTGGTGCTTAATTATTTTGTTTTATCTTTAGTTAATGAGCTATGTATTGTTATTTCTGTTTCCCCAGTGAGAGAGTAGTTTTAGAGTGTTGTCAAAAGCCACACTTGGTAAGTTTCAAGGGTGGTATTTGAAAGTAGTTATTTCTAATTCCATGGATGAGAGAAATGAAAGAAAATTAGAAGAGAGACTTTTAGGGTCTTCTCAGGGAAGTATATTGGGTGCAACCACTTAGTTACATTTCCCTAGAGCCCTTGGAAGTTAAAGGAGCCAGGGTGGGTCCAAGAGGAAGCTGAGAGCTAGAAATGTTATCTGGCACTAAACTCTAAACTTTAGAAATGTGAATTAGAGACTTTTAGCATTCTACCCAGATTCTTCTGTTTAGTTTATCAGATCAAAAGATTAGACAAGCTTATCAAAGATGGTGTGTTCTAGAACGAAAAGCATGCATTTGGCGGGAGATTCCCCATTTTATACCTTTCAGAAAATTGAGAGAGAGAGGGAGAGAGGGAGAGATATTAGGAGATTGGGAGAAAGAGAGAAAGAATGCAAACATTCAAGAGAGTAGTATTTGGACCTAAAAACCTTCCCAATACAAGAGAATTCCATTTCCAATTATATAGAATAATGTACAGCAAGCAGAAGCTCCAGCTTAGAGCAAGTAGAAGGGCCAAGTGAATCACAACTGAAAGTCAGATGTCAGAGAGCTTCAGAATAAACAAGGACTAAAGGGACACAAATTCTGGAAAGGGAAGAAATGTTAAAGGGTAAGCCGAGAATCTGCAGATGTCTTTTCGCGGGGCGTTTGCCAAACCACTAAGAATGTGGGTATAGTTTAGGCAGAAGCCACAGCTGGAGGCAGAACAAAACGGTGGAGATGTTGATGCTCACGTGGGGCAAGGATGTCCAAACTGGAGACTCGCAGGTATCGACAGAGCCAGGCTCCCTTCAAGGTGTGTGCCAGCTTCCGAAGCAATGCAAAACAGGAGGCTGAGGAGCTAAGTTAAAAGACAAAACTGTAAAGCAGGAACTATTAGCAAAGCACAACAGCCGCGTGCCTGATTGGGCTGCGGAAATCAGCCCCCACTCTCTCTGCCTAGCAGAAGAAAGGAGATACAATCACATTTATCCTCCACTGCTTTAATACATGGTGTCTAACATTCAAACGAAAATCTATACACATGAATGCATAGAACCCTATGGACAATAATTAAGAGAAGAATATAGAAAATAAAAGTAGACCCATGAGAATACAAATATTGGAATTGGTAGACAAGAACTTTAAAATATCTATTAGTTATATATTCTAAAAATGGAGGAGAAAAACATGCAGAAGAGATGAAAAGATGAAGATTTTAATGGAATTTTAATTTATGAAACCAAGAATCAATATACATTCTATAACTAAAAAAAAAACAAAACACTATTTACAACTACAGACTCAATTGATGGTTACATTGGACGCAAAAGAAAATAGAAATAGTGCCAGAAGACATAAAAAAAAGAAATAAAATCAATAAAACAAAAACAAACAACAGATAGAAAGAAAAGAGAATAATATGGAGGTTATGAAAATACCTAAAAATGATACACAAAAACGTTTCCTAAACTGCATGACATGACTTCCCAAATTGAAATCCCTGAGAGCCCAGCATTCAGGAATAAGACCCAAAATAAGAAACATTATTGTGAAGTTTGAAAAATAATGCATATTAAAAGATTCCAGAGATAAAATATAGGACCACCAAAAGGTGGGGAAGAGATATCAAAATTCTTCACAGCAGCAAAAGAAGCAAGAAAAGAAAGAGGAAATGTCTTAAATTACAGGGTGTCTCAAAAATCACCATACATGGGGAAAATAGGAAATTGTAGCTAAATGTATCTTTATTTACAAAATATTCATATAAAATCTTTCCTTTGTACGGAGACTTTTGGGACACCCTGTATTTAAATTTTATATTCAACCAGACCTCCCATCAGGAGTAAGGTATGATTTGTAAAATGCTGACATAGAACATTTTACCTCCCTCACACCTTTCCCTAAGAAGTTACCAGAGCATTTGCTTCAGAAAATAAGGTAGTAAACCAAGAAAAAGGACGAGGAACCAAGGGCAAGGATGCATCCTGCACAGGAGGAAGGGAAGAGACACCCAGGTGGAGAGCTGTGTGGCCCTCCTGCACAGCACCGGCCCCAGAATGGAACAGAAAGGTCCAGGAGACAGGCCTTCTGTGGGAAAAGAATAGAACATCTGGTACATTGCAGTACTCGGAAAATATTCTTGATAGACATTTAACAGATCTGTTAGAGCATCCCAAATAATATTATTGATGGTGTTAAAAATGCAGTCAGACCAAGTTAGAATTTTAAGAATTTATTGTGCATTCAAAACAACAGTTCGCAAACTGGGAGACCTCAAAACTGAAAAATGTGAGGAATTCTCAGTTTTACAGCAGTTATGGCACAGTTGATAGAGCATAAAAGAGGGAGTATATTTACCTTTCTCATGAGTCATGTATTTTAAGGCAAATAGAGCTGTTTAAGCTAATTTGTCTAAAATGATTGGTTTAATCTCATTGAATCATGCTGATAAAGACAAAAAGATTATCTTTGCATTGTGTTTATATTTAGGGTTAGGGTTTCTAGAAAATCAGGATGACCTAAGCTTTGCTTCAGTGACTACGGCAGTTGACCTTGAAGGATCTAAAATGTTGCCCTCAGTTTTATTTACTTTTTTTAAACAATAGACACATAGAAAACTATACAAAATTGAGGCAAATCTTTACTGTAGGAAAAACAAAAAGGGGCATGAGCCCACTACTTTGTGAAACCATGAACATTAAGAAAATACTGGCTTTTACTTCAAAAATGTAATATAGGCATATTAAAAGCAGGCAAAGAGAAAAATTGTGAGGAAGATACATAGGAGAGTTAAATCTTTATCATAGAAGATAACAATAGATAATACCTAAGTGGATATTTTTTAAAGCAGTGTAGTAACTTGGAAGTAAAGATCTAATTACCCACAGAGCAAAAATAATTGAAATCTATTATCCAGGTGGGGATGAGGGAGGGAAAGTGCAAGTTATTGCTGGTTTTTACTATAAGATTTAATACTATTGATTTTTCAACTACACCAATGTATAAGCTTAATAAAACATAAGAATTGACATTTATTTTAAAAAGTCATGAAATAATTTTATAATTTCCATTCAGAATTATCAAAATAAATTTTCATTCCCAAAGAAGTAAGCTTTCATTGTATGAAAATTGTATTTATGTGGAAGAGCTAAAAGGAATTTTAATATTTGTGGTGTGTAACATATGTATTTACCCGGCATCTGAGAATGGAAAGAATTCTATCTCTTGGATATCAGTGATAATAATGTACGCCTTAAGATTTCTGGGAAATAATTTTGTTTGTAAAATCAACAAACAATCCAAGACACAAATTATGTCTAACAAATCCCAGCTTTTAAAATTACACCAAATAACTGTATATTGAAGCCTTCATTAATTTTCATACATTTGTTCAATAAATATTTATTGAGTACCTACTAACTGCCAAGCACTTGCTAAATACTTAAGAATACAAAGATAAAGTTTAAAAATTGGCCTTGCTTTCAGTAAGACTATAGAAGCTCAAACAGTCTCTCTCAGTACCCATTATCTCAAAGAACAAAGGTTTTAAATCTCCATATGCTGGAATTATCTTACACCTAACCCAAAGCCACATCAACATGGATATCCATGTCTTTAATAGAAAATCTCTTCAGGGTGTTTTGTGTGATGGTTGCAATGGTACCAGTATAATTCCAAAACAACTCTAACCACTGCCTAGAATTCCTAAAGGGATGAGAAGTCCGTGAGAGCTGAGTCACTTTGTTAAATGGAAAACAAATGGGTTGCTCCAGCTGAAATAGAAAACATCAGTCCTTTCAACACCCGTAAAATCACTAGCATTTTTCCACTCTCAAAATGTTTATAAGTACAGACTAAGACCAATCCCTTTTCTTTCAGAAAGAGGGGATGAAAAGCCACCTCAATAACTTCTTGGGCATCGTACATGCAACTGTGAAGGAATAAGACTATTTTCCATAAGCCACATGTGGAAATGAGTGGAATATCTCATAGTTATACACATAGTTAAGGTTGTCTTTTCTTTATTAAAAAAAAAAGAAGGAAAGAAAGAAAACTAACAAGACCCTTAAAAAGTAAAAATAGGTTCATTTGAGGAAGTCTATATATAACATGCTACTATCAGTGGTGTCCTTTCATTTTGATATAGGAAGATCAGAAGGGGGAAAAACAAAACAAAACAATAATCTCATTTCATCTCATTCAACATAATTCTAACTTTAAATGTTTTTCTGTGCAAGGATAAATGATAGGAACGCAATGATGCATTGGTTACAATTCACTTTGGTGTATTAAGGAAAAGAAAAGATGGACCAGTAAAATTTCATTAGGGCCAATCTTCCTTTCTCTTTAAGGAAAATAAACCTGAATCTTATATTCAACATTAGTTTGACCTATAAACTTAGAAAAAGAAACAACCAATTAAATCTTCCCTCATATACTAACAAGAGTTTATAGAAAAAAACATAGAACAATGCCCCAAGGAGATCTGCAATGAACAAGAATCAATCTGCATCAGGACCTATTGACTTGGTTCTCAAACACTTAAGATCCCAGGACGGTAAGTCTCTAAAGTAAAAAGGCTTGATTTGACTGAAAAAAGCTTGATCTTTTTGTATCTGTTTACAGTTTAGTCACTTTAAGAAACTATTGCAGAGTACTTAAGAGCTTTTGGAATTAGACAGCCTGGGTTGCATTCCAGATTTTGTTACTTCATCGCCTTAGGTAGGTCACTTAACTTCTCTAAGATTTAGTTAAAAAGGAATAATAAAAATCTCGCACATAGTGCTCTGTTGAGAATTATATGATAAAATACACAGCAAGTGACCAATAAATGTTAGAGGATGCTAATATATAGTAAATATATATCATAATTATTGTCACTGTCATTGTATTAGAAAAGTTATTTATATGTCCTTATGATATTTGAAATCTACAAATCTGTAGTTACATTTTCTTTATATTTATAAAGTTGTGTGTTTTCTCTTTTTTGAACAGACTGAAAAAGATCATTCATTTATTCACCAATGTTCATCTATTTTGTTGGCCTTTTCAAGGTGTGAGGGGTTTTTTTTGGGGGGGGGTTGTGTTTTGTTTAATGGATTAAGTCCAATATTATTTTATTTTCTAATTTACTAAGTTTTTCTCCTTTACTCAATGATTCTTTCTATGTAATGCTTTGTTTATTATGCTGCTTTTCTTAAATGTTTTTTAGCTGAATGATTAATTCACTTACAGGAATTGCTATATTAACAAATACTGGGAATCTTCCTTACATTTTTTAGAATAAAATGTTGGAAGAAATTGTATGCTTTTTTTTCTAACTTATGTATTATTTTTCACAAGAACGGAGGAAAACATCTCAACTGTGACCAGCCTTGGTCAAATGTCATAAATGGCCTGGTTATAAACAGCTGTGGTCATAAACGGCTCTGGTCAGATATCATGGACCTCTGTCACACATGTAATAATAAAAATGTATGTGGAGAAAAGGCCATCATTCCCAACTCAGGATGCACAATGGAATTATTCAGGGAGCCTTTAAATTACAGGATGTCTCCACTCCCCTCAGAGTTTGATCCAGTTGGACTCGGGCAGGGCCCTGGTAAGAGTTCTTCACATTCCCTTATTGTTTATTTCTAATTCTACAACAATGTGGCTTTGGAATTTGGTCTACATGATTGCAAATTCTTAGAATTTGAGATTTCTCCTTTTTGTAAATGTCTAAATTACTTTACCTTTGTTTATTTGTTGTCTACTTGACCTGACTATTTCTGAGACAGGTATATTTAAAGCCCTCAATGTTAATGCAGCTTTAGCATTTTCTGAGTATATTAATATGTTCTGATGCTATGATGTTCTGAAAATAAGAGTTTTACAACCTATGTCTTTTTAATAAATTTTTGTTCATAAAAATAAAATAAATGTATAGAGTTAAATAAATATCAATAAATGTCTAATATATTCTTCCTGCACCTCCATGAATCATTTTAAGCATTATTTTTAGTAATTAGTAGATGGACATATAGGCAGATGATGGGTAGATAGGGTTTTATTATTTCTTTAGGTTCTTGATTAAAAACAAAAGAAACAAAAGAAGAAAATCTTTTGTTGAAATTTGGAATGTGGGCAGAATATAATTTTGGAGACTTTGATACTCTACTTCTGTCATGACATATAAAAGTATATAAAATAAGATACATAAAAAGACACAACAATCATACGATGTAGTTAATGTCCTTGTTCCCACCATCCAAGTTGCTCTCTTTGCTCTCGCCCTCTGTCCCTGCAACTACACCCCCTAATTTCTTGAATTTAATGTTTATGATTCTCATTCATTTCCTTGCAGTTTTTATGTATATAAATGTGTGTGTATGTATGTCTGTATAGATGTTTGAATATTTTCAAACTTTGGAATATTATTGGGGATGATATTCTAAATATTCGGCAACCAATGTGACATAGGCAAAAATGTTGGTATTTAGGCATTCTTTCTTTAGCTGCCAGATCACCTGCAAGTCAAAGGTATACCAGGACAGTAGCCAGTGCTGCTGGTGGGAGTGGCAAGGGAATACGTGAGCTCAGCACATATCACAGAGAAATATTTCAAAATTTAATAACAAATATGTCTCTATTTTTGCATACTGACTTAACATCAGCTCTAGGAATCAAACCATCTGTGATTTTCTGCAAATTCTTTTATTTTCATTCATCATTGGGTTAATATATGTAGCTCGAATGCATTCATCTTCTTTGCCGTACCATAATCCATTGTATGACTCTGCCACAACTTGCTTATCCATCGTGTTGTTGATGGACATTTAACTATTTTTACTTTCTGCAGTTATAAAGTTGTTCTGAACATTCTTGTACCTGTCTCTTTACCTAGGAGTTGAAATACTGTGCAGTAGTATATTTGCATATTAAAGTTTACTAGTTGAAAAATAAAGTGGTTATGGCAACTCATATTCTCACTACCTAAATCAAAGTGTTCCTGTTGCTTCCAATCTGGCCAACACTTGGTAGTACTAGACTTTTAAGTACTTACCAATTTCCTGGGTTAAATTGTATCTCTTGTATTTCCCTCATTACTTCTGAGTTTGTCAATCCTTCATGTTTAATAGCCATTTTATTTTCTTCCTCTGTGAATTGCCTACTTTATATTTTTTGCCCACTTT
Organism: Indri indri; assembly: GCA_004363605.1. Taxonomy (NCBI): domain Eukaryota; kingdom Metazoa; phylum Chordata; class Mammalia; order Primates; family Indriidae; genus Indri; species Indri indri. The sequence continues at coordinate 42,659 of RJWJ010000705.1, read as the reverse complement.
TCATCGAATTTATCTTTCTCTTGATTTATAGGAGTTCTTTACTCTGGCTACAAATATTTGTCAGGTACATGCACTACAAATATCTCCTTCCTGGTGAATACCTCTCCTTTCACTTTCTTGTGTTTTTTGGTGACTATACGTTTTATTGTTATCATCATTATTTTAATGCAGTTGAGTGTATCAATCTTTTTTCCTTCATGGTTTGTGGGTTTTCTTTCTTTTTTAAGAAACACTGATGAAAAAATTATTCTTCTTTATTTTCTTCTGAGATTTGCTTGGAAGTCTTAAATCTGCTTAAAATTGATTTGGAATAGGGCTTGAGGTTTATTCATGTGGCTGGCAAAGTGGCACACGATGACACTTCCCTGTGTGCGTCAGTCTATATCGGGTTTTCTATACTTTTCCTTTGCTCTATTTGTCCACCTTATGCTGTTTTAATTACTGTAACTTTATAACAAGTCTTGTCACCTGGAAAAGCAAGGCTCCCCATTTTTCTTTTTTCCTTCTAAATTGACTTGGCTGTTCTTACCCTATTGCTCTTCCATTTAAAAATCTCCTTGTCAAGTTACATTAAAAAAAAAACAAAACGTCCCAGTTTTGATTGGCATTGCATTCAATGTATGGAATAATTTGAGGAGGAATGACACATATATTATATACAGTCTTTCTATCATGAAATGTTATGTGTCTTCATTAGATGAGCTTTCTAAGAATTTTTTAATGAAGTTTTACATTTTTTCACATATGGCTATCATGTACATGGTATGTTTTGTTTTATACATTTTCTAAATTGTGGCTAGAAAATAGAAATATAATTGATTTTTGTGTAATGATCTTACATCTAGAAACCTTGTTGAATCACAGATAATAAAATATTTCTGTCGATAGTGAAAAGTTAATTAATATCTAATTTCTCTACCAGAGGGAAAAAGGGAGGCTGGAAGGTGAGTCTGAGACTTCTTTTCCCTTAATTTTCTGATTGGCTTCTTGTAGCTCTACAAATGCCACCTTTGCTATTGGAATTATTCAGAGGTTGCTTTGAGAAAATCCATTTATGTAGATGGCCTCTCTTTTCCCCGTTCGTGCTGCGGATCCCTCTGTTGTGTTGGGTTTTGTACTCTCCCCTCTCTCCCCTCTGCTTTACTGTTACAAATTCTGATTCCAGTTCTGATTCTAGTTTTAAACATTGCAATAAATATTTTATTTCCAAAATATTAAGAACGTAGGGAAGAGAAAGACATAAATACTCCTGTTTGGTCAGCCATCTGGTACCACAATTTCAACACTTCTTCCTAAAATTTTTTTAATATTAAAATTAGATGCTCACAGAGATATCTGCACCTAACTTTATAATCTAGAATCCCACCAACGTGCTTTCCATAATTTCCAACAAGCTCTTTCCTTCAAAATTATAGTGTCTATTTATTCTAGTTAGATTTTTTATAGCTAATGAGGACAGCTGGCACTATGTGATGTTTCTGGCATTCTGTATTATGTAGAAAAAATTTAAGTGTCTGCACCATTATTTTTTCCTTACTTCCTGAAAAATAACTAAAAGAACAAAAACAAACATACTGCATTATGACCTCCTGACACTTTCCACTCAATATCTAGTTTTCCTGCCAGGTAACTTCTAAGGCTTATTTTACCTCCTCTTTTTTCAGAAGTGTGGGAGACCCAGTGAATTATTGAGTAAACCTTGTAAATTTATTTGTTAAATACTAATATTAGGAAGAGCTAAAAATAAATTAATAAGTAAGTATGATGCATTATCATGATAATCTTGGGATAGCAACGATTTCTTAAGCAGTATAAAAACATGCTGGCCATAAAGGATATATTGGACCATATTAAAATTAAGAAGTTCTGTCTATCAAAAGAAATATTCAAGAGAATGGAAAAGTAAGCCATAGGTTGGGAGAAGATATTTGCAATACATTTATTTTTCAAAGGATGCACATTCATCATATATAAAGAGCTTCCATAAATCAATAAAAAGAACAAACAACTCAATAGAAAAATGGGCAAAATAGTTGACTAGGCACTTCATACAAGAAAATATAAATGCCCAAAAATCATATGAGAAAGTGCTTAATTTTATTAGTTATCAGGAAAATGTAAATTAAACCCACAATGTGATATCACTGCATACCCACCTAAGTGACTAAAAAGATGGACAAAAGCAAGCATTGTTAAGGATGTGGATCAAATAAAAATCTCATACATTGCTTGGTGGAGATGCAAAGTGTTAGGACCCCTTTGGTAAATTTCTTGGAAGTATCAATGAAAGTTTAACATATGCATGTCCTATGACCCAGCAATTATATCTCTAGGTATATAGAAATGTATACACGCATGCTCTAAAAAAAATGTATAAGAATATTCATATCAGTACTATACATCATTATTCCAAACTGGAAACAACCCAATGTTCATCAACAATAGAACGGACAGCTTAGTGCAGTGGTTTGTGCCTGTAATCCTAGCTACTCAGTAGCTGAGGTGGGAGGAGTGCTTGAGGCCAGGAGTTTAAGACCAGCCTGGGCAAGACTCCATCACTAAATAATAATAATAATAATATAATATAATAAATTTAAAAACACAAAAGAATGAATAAATTATGATATTTGTTGATCTAGTGTTTTACAAAACAATTTTGCCCATCCCTGTTACATTGTAATAAATAAGAGCAAATCACAACTACAACAACATATAGATGATTCTCCCAACATATTGATGAGCAAAAAAACATCAGACACATGCTGAGTTATTTGCTTTTCATAAAGTTCTAATACAGACAAAGTTAATCCATGATGTCGAAAGTCAGGGTAACAAAAAATCTGAGGGGCAAGGTATGACCAGAGGAGCTGGCTTCCTTGGGTACTGGGACTGTTTCAATTCTTGACCTAAACACGGGTTGCACTACTGTATTTACTTGGTAAATCTGATCAAATTGTACATTTATAGTTTGTGTAGATTTCTATATATGTGTCACACATCAATAAAAGTATTTTTCAAGCTCATTAAAACAAAATGTACGCAGGTTTTTCTGGGTTGTCGTAGTGTGGTTAGGAAGAGACAAAGTAGTATCAGCATAAGCAAAAATAGTAAAACAATCCTGGGAAGTAAAGCCAGATCATAACAAAAAGAACATTCACTTCCAATTCTTTTTTATAGCTAAGGAAAATAAGGCCCAGAGAAGTGATTTGAATAACATACCTGTTTTGTATAAGAGGGCAAATTAGAACCAATAATCCAGTTTAAAAATCTAGCTCTTTTCTTACCACACGACACTACTATTCTCCTCATCAAAGTATAGAAAAAGAATATAACCTATAAATGTGAGTTCTGTGACTTTTCATGTCCAGTTACCATCTCCATAAAATAATTGTATTATAATCTATTATTTTCTTTAAAGCATCAAATATTTAAAAGAATTATTTATTTAGTTTTGATATACCATTTTTTCATATAGAAAGATGAAAACAAAGATTAAAACATTATAATTAACAAACATGTAAATAACATGTTAGAAAACAGAATTTAAGGCAATTTATTTCCTCTCCAAGCCATGAGATAGTTCCCGTCACCATAGCATAATGAACAGGAAAACCCCATCTTTAAGCTTTTAAACATTTAACCATAAAATATCTCAAATATGCATAAAATACTGGAAACAAGATAGCAGGCATCATTTTAGATTCTTAGAATCTTGGATTCATTAGCTGTTAACATTCGATTCATATGTTTCATATATCTGTACTGCATATAGTAAAAAAAATTGTATCTGAAGCCAATAGCCCCAGGTAACAATCCCATTGCATTCCCTCACTCCCCAGAGGTAACAACTAACCTCAATTTGGCATTTATGCATGTTTATATGTATTATTTTACCAATTCTGTATGTACCTATATCACTATAAAACACTGTTTTATATTTTTTAAATTATGTAAATGAATGTTCTGAATGTATCTTTATCTTAACATTATTTAAAATGGAAAGTCCTAAATGACTTGCTTCAGGATAATTCTCAAATGCTCCTAGGACAAAAATCACTTGACTTTCATCCACAAAGTGCTTTGAGAGGTAGATTATAATTGCAATGTCCTGCTCTGCCTGTCATATTTTATTTTGTAAGCTGCCTACATGTAAGTTCAATCTAGCACCTATGTTTATAATTAATTAGATCCCAAAATAGAAATGGCAGCAGAGAATAGAATTTGGTTGGAGGTTGCTTGATATTCCCTTACTGTCTATGCAACCATTTCCTGCTTACACAAAATCTCAATAAAAAAGAGAATTATTTTCCACTTTCTGACTTCAACAAGAAGGTCATTATTCTTTTATTGGGTAGCTTTGCAGTAAATAGCTCTCATTTTTAAAGCTTTGACTTATGGAGCTTTATTTTAATTCTGCTCCATTGTTGGACATGTCCTTTTCTTCTGAGTCATCCCTGAGACATCTCCCCACCTCACCTCCCATGTCCAGTGCAGTCTGGTCTCATGATTTCTGAGCTGGCTCACCCACTAGCCCCGTCCACTCTTCCTAATCCTCATCTCCACTCCAGTAGCCAAGCCTCCATCCACTCCCACCTTGTAACTACACTGATTTACCCAAACCTGCTGCTGTGCCCTCTCAGCTGTTCTCATTACAGCAGCTCTGAAGGAAAAGAAATCTCAGACACTTAACATTCTTTAAAGCCCTGCATCCTGTGAGTCTCATCACACCTCCAGACTCACCGGGGATTAGTCTCCTCTCAGTCTGTGCCCTTGAACCACACGTCCTCTCCCAGTTGCTTGAGTGTTCCATGCTGCTCCATCTCCCCCAAAGCCTTCACGCCACCCACGCCCTCGCCCCAGGACTCTGCCCTCCCCTCCACAGGTGATCCTTTCCTAAGAAATTTCCCTCTGACCCCCTGACCTCATCTCTGGTACCTCGTTCTCTTCCTTCACAATCTTACCAGTGAAGGTGTGTATGCATGTGGGTGTGCACGTGTATTGATGTTTCTCTTTCGCACTAAATCACAAGCTCCATCAGAGCAGGAACCATCTCTATTTTATGCAAACCTGAACATTTAACATTGAACCCCCAGCACTTAGCATACTTAATGAATAGACACTGAATTGTAAAAAATGGGCATTTGTGTCACCTAACTAATGTGGGAGCAACTAGAGGACTGGAGGGTAGTATCCCCAATATCTCACTGTGGTTTGCTTATGAAAAATGAGCTGAGATGTGTATGTGTGTGTAAAGGTAGCACCAACCTTACCAACTAGTCTGTAGCTGCCAACATAGCTCAAAAGTGTCTGCCCTGCGATTGCCTTGGTATGTGACGTCTCCACCACACAGCTCTCTGCTCACCAGTGCAGCTATGCTGCCCCAGACGCTAACTACTTAGCACACCCAATGCATTGGTGTGGTTTAGCTTATCAAGTGAGCTAACAAAACTCCTAAGCACAGGATCCATGGGCCTGTGAGAGAGCACAGGGAGTTGTGATCAGGGCAGGAAACCAGGCAGTCTGGATGCCCAGGTTTGTGAAAGGCTTCGCAGGGTAGTGATGGGGAGAGAGTTAAGTCTTTTAAGTGAAGTATCCCAAGAAGGAAAAACAACAACCACGTGGACTCACCACTAAATTGGAACTAATAGATCAACACTCATGTGCACACGTGGTAGTAAATTTCAATGGAAATCAAGCAGGTGGGGAGGAGGGGATGGTTGAATTCACACCTAACAGGTACAGTGCACACTATCTGGGTGATGGACAATAACTTTGACTCAATCTGAACAAAAGCAATTCATGTAACCAAAACATTTGTACCTCCATAATATTCTGAAATTAAAAAAAAAACATAAATTCAATAAGGGAGCATTTAGTCTGTTTTATTTCTTCCTTAGCCAGTTACACTTCTGGTAGGAAAGTAAGGAGAGAATTAAAATATGAAAGACGTGAGCTGCGTGGCATTTCTGTGGCTCTTTCCATCACCCCACAGTTGCATTGTTTCCTTCCCACTGCTACGTTCCACTATCCTCTCAAAATATTGAGTTCCATCCTTTCCCTATGCCTAGAATCTTTGGTTTTTCCATCTTTAATATATTAGACCATTTGCACCCAAAAAGCTATTGTTGGGGAAATTGTTTTTCCTTATGTCTTTGTACATTGACAAGAAACAACTTAGGAAATGCTCTTGTATTTAAATGATTTAAGCTTGTGAATACCTATGATTGCATCCATAATCACATCTATTCAAAGACTTGGTATAATCATTTGATTTTCCCTTACTATGTATCCTACTTATTATTAAGGAGTCTAAAAAGCAGAAACCCCTAAACTTCCTGAAAATCTTGCTTTCCTGGTATTTTAAGTCATTCTGTCTACATTTAAAGATAATGATAAAGCACTACCCGAGGCAACTTTGACACCTTTTGAAATTGAACAAATAGTGGTATAGCTGTTAGCCATGAAATGAAGTTCATTTTGGAGGTGAAACACTTCTTGCCAGGGGCACAGATGTGTAAAAGCAGATTGTGCACAGATCACATAAAAAGCTCAAGAAAAACCCAAAACCATTAAGGCAAGTATATTATCACTTTGCATTTGCTTCAGAATTCATATTTTTCTAATTCTCTAGGTATATAAAGTACATACTCCAAATAAAAGTGAGCTGAGAATTACTCTTCCAGATATAAAAATTAATTATAGGGTTATAGTAACAAAAATGGTGAGGTTTGGAGACAAACAAACAAATGGCACAAATTGAGTCAAAAATTAAACCAATATACACATATGTGAACTTGGTATATGATAGATACAATTCAGAGGACGTACTAAAAGAAAGTTGTAGAACATGTGCTATCTATATGGGTTAAAAAAATTAATTAGACCTGTGGCAGGGACAGGTTAGCTGTTCACCAAATCTCTTTTCTGATCTTCATGGGCACACAGCTAAACTGCCTTCCTCAAGCTTTGGTGCATTTGTACGTGCCCACGTGCCTGAGATCTGACTGATGGGAGGTAGGCAGAATTAATATGTCCACTTCCAGGCCTGACTCACTAAGGACTCACTGCACAATCACCAAGCCTTCCCCACTCCTTTGGCAACTTTGAATCCATGTGTGGAGATGGCAGAGCTACAATGTGGAAGGAGCCCAGGTCCCTAAGTCAAGTCTTAGAGGAGAGACAATCAAAATCACCCATTTTGGACTTACTTGACAGAGATAAATTTTTATGTGTTTAGACCAATGATATTTGGGTGTTTACTTGTTAAAGGAGCTAGCATTAGATTTTCTAATACAGATTTCCTCTTCATACCATATAAAACATAACTCCTTTGTCATTAAAGATCTTAAAGGTAAAAACGTTTAAACAACTCTACAATGAAGTATAGGAAAATATATTTATGACATCAAGGTAAGAATGGAATGCTTGAGCAAGACATGAAAGCAAAACAACAAATCATAAAGGAAAATTTTCACGACATTACAATTAAAAAGAAATCTATATTTTAAAAGACAACATAAGCATCATAATCAGATGAAAGCAATGCGAAACAGACGGGGAGAAACTATTTACAATGCATGTGGCTGACAAAAGATCAGTACAGAGAAAATAAAAATTTCTGTAAATATTTTTTAACAAAGAATGCAATAGAAAAAAATGAACAAAAGATGCAAATAAGCAATTCACAAAAGATAAAATCTGAATAGCCAATATAAAAATGAAAGGATGGTCAAATTTACTAGCAATTGAGGAAATGCAAATTAAATCACAATGAAAATCAGATAAACATTTCAAAGCTTAATAATATCAAATGTTGGCAAGGATAAGGGGTTATAGCAACACTTATACACTGGCAGCAGGGCTGTGAGTTGGTGCAGCCATTTTGAAGAGCAGGAGGGAATATCAAGTTTGGTTTCATATGTAAACCCAATAATCCAGCAATTCTACTCCTAGGCATATAGTCCAACAAAGTTATCATGCACACACACAAACACACACACACACACATATGAGAAAATTTTCTATAGATGCATTTATACTTGCGGGAACTTGGAAATAACTTCCAAAATCCATCAACAAAGAAAGGATAAATTCTGGCATGGTCATAAAATTGAATGCTATATAATAGTAAAAATTAGTAAACTAGATGCACGTGTTTTAACCAGAGAATGGTAAATGCAATAAGAATACATATTTATGAATTTTTAAAACAGAGACTAATGTTTTATTTGATACTTCATCACTTTCAGAGGGGGGTAAACAGGAAACGGGAGGAGGTGAGAATAGGATGATGGTAGCCTTCATCTTTCAAGAAAGGCACTAAAAGCAAATGTACCCCCAAAATACATTTGCTAAGTCTAAATCAGATGTCTGTTGTGTTATTGCTCTATACATTTAGAATATTTCAAAATAAAAAATAATTAGAAATGAAATAGATTAATAAATAGGATAACTAAATTGTAAGAATAATTTATCCTGTATTCTTTGAATTGGTATCTTCTAGAGAGGACACAAAATCCTTCACACACAGTCCCCAGAAAAAGTGAATGAAAAAGAAAGAAGGAGGGAAAAAAAGGAGGAAGGACTAAAAGGAAGAAGGAGAAAGAGGAAGGAAGAGAGAAAGAAGGGGGAAAGGAAGGGAATGTTCCGTTGTAGGAAGATGTACTGTGCATCCAAATGAAAAGATGACAACCCGCCGAGAAGAAACACTTGCTCAGAAAGTACATTTTTCACCCATCAACATGCCCAGGAATTGGAACTTTAATGTTAAATGTTACTGAATGCAGATGCCTTGGGCTGAGATGTCTCAACCCTGGATGGATCAAACAAACACTTAAGGAGACACTTTAATCTTATTTCATCATTTTACTTCATCCTCATGACAAGCCCAGAAGGTAATAAAATTGAGATTCAAAGGAATAAGTTGATCCTGGTCAAATAGCTAATGACAGCAGGGCCTGAACGTGAACCCAGGTCTTCTGAATCCTAATACACTTCTCATTCCTCTAAACCACAGCCGCAGAGAGAAGAGAGAGAAGATACAAACAATACCAAGAAGATACGACACAGGCTTGTTCTTATACTTCTATGCACTGACATCATTAAAATCACCTTTTATAGTCAAGGCTCATGTTTTTAACCCCAGATTTTCCCACGAGAAAAATAAAAACACTACTTCTCCCCCCTGAGTAACCTCTATAGCTTCAACTAATCTAAAGACTGTTAGGCACTCTGTGAATCCTTTCCACTCAGTAGTTCCTGGTTTAGAAGAGGGAAACAAACACAGGGTAAGTTGTTGAACACCATTTGAGACAGAGATAGAACAAAATGAAACTCCCAAAGTCACTGGAACAACCAGAATTCAGCTTGAGAAATCAAAGTTACCACTTAGGGACAGGTGCTCTCTTTTGGTTAGGTTAAAACTTAGCTAATTTTGGAAGAGAACTGAATGATGGTTGTGATTAAAATCATCAGATGGGCATTTGATGATGTGCCATAAACAGGATCCAGAGCTAACTCAGGGTGGTTTAATGGCCTGGAACGCAGAGGTCATTTGCATTCAAGGCCGGGAGAGGTTGCCGAGCCTGGAGCCTCGGGTGGCCTCTCAGCCTGACCGGCAAGCCGCCTGACCCGCTCCATCAAGCACACACGTCTCAGCAACAGCGCAAAGAGCTGGTGCCTCCTGCTCCACAGAGCTTGGGAACTCAGTTTGCAAAACTGTCCAATGGATGCTCTCCAAAGTCTCTTTCAATTTAGAAAATCTATGGTGTCTTTGCCAACAAGTAATCCCTCTCCAATACAAGAGGGAGGTATGCGAAATACCAGCTACCTGGTCTGTGTTCAAGGAAACGAACTGAACCATGGCCGCAAGGCTCCCAAAGCCTCTCAGTGAAATGACTCTCTTTTTGTGAATGACTTATTTTAAGAATGATTATTCCAAACATGATGCACATCAAATACTCGTTATTCACATCCACTGGCGTGCAACGCACTAATTTCTTTCTTACTCCTGCGCTAAATTTAGAGTGTGTAGCTCCCACAATCCCCTGTATCTTCTCTTTGGCTCATTTGAAGATGAAAAGAAAAATCTATACTTCAGAAGCTTCCAGGTATTCCTCTGTGAACAACGGTGGCCCTTGACCAGCACCTTGCTGCCACCCAAAAAATGCATGAGCAATGGCCTCTCCGTGTGCTGGTTTTCCTCGTCTGTAATCTGGTGCTATTTTTATCAGTTCATTATGCTGCTTCTGACGCTGGCCAGGATCCAGGCCTGTAGATACTGCCTGGCAAAAAGCACTGAGAGCTGGTGTGTTGCCACATGAAGTGCATCTGCCACCCCAGCTCATGCAAAAAACCAAATAAGAAATTCTTTCTAAGGTACAAGGAAGAAAATGCAAATTCCAATGAAGAACGTGGTGGGAAAGTGGGGGTTGGTGAGGTCAACAATTCAAAATTTTGAAAACAGTCTGGTCCAAACCCCAGAGGAAGATGGTTATGGCGCGAGACTTAAGTTCTGTGCACAGGAAGTGAATCAATAGCGCTGAAATTCTCGCTAACCCAGCAGTCTCCTAGTAGAAGCGAACCATCACAGCATTGCCTAAATGCCATACTGTTGTAGTTGTTTCTGTTCACATCAGGGGAAAGGAATTTTAGGAGAAGCTCAGGACAATACAGTTGAGAAATGTGAATAAGATTTATCAAGTAGGAAGCCTGATATTGGCTGCCAGGTTAGTGAACACAGAAAAAAACTCTACCTCTGTCCTTTTCCTCTTATATAAAAAGTACTCTTTACAGTGTCTAGCAGGAATAGCCCATTTCCTCCAGTTTCTGGATGTTTAAGAGAGCTGGATGCTCAGGAGGAGTATAGCATTTCTCATGTAGCTGAGAGCAAATGAAGCTATAGGAGACTTCAGGACAAAGATAAAAAAAAAAAAAAAGGTTGCTTCGTATTAAAAGAAAAGCTGATCTGTAAAAAAAAAAAAAAAGGAGGGGAAAGTGGGGAATATCAGGAGTTGGTGAATTTTCACTTCTGAGATTTTCCTTTGAATAACTATAACACATAAGTATTTGTTTGGAAGAAAGCATTAATCCTGCTATCAGGTTTTGATCAAGCTGAGAATAATATGTATATTCTCCAGAATTCTCTAGGAAGAATTTTTTCTTGGACCATTATTTCTCTATACCTTTATATTACTAATGACTTATCTTACATTCCAGTAAGATGCAACACTTTCCTATTTAAAAAATTTTAATTTTACAAGCCTTAAGGCTCACTGCATTTTTTAAATTTGCATCCCAGGAAAGCCCATTGGCTTTATCTTCAGCTTAGTCAAATGAAAGAGTGTTAGGTTTGCCTAGAAATTCTGTAATGATTTTAATAAATGTATACTCTTATTAATGCCCTATAATTACAGAGCACATGACACTTAAATCCACACACAATCCCTCTGTTCTGTTTTGGCTCACACAGCCTGTAGTAAGCCGAGGAGAGCTGAGCTACTGCAGGAGCAGAGCTGAGAAACGAGCAGAGCCCTGCGCCCTGCCGCCCAGGCTGCGTCCAGTGTTCTTTCCTTTCAAAGTAGCCCTTCAGGAACTGATGCACTGATTTGTGTTTCCATCTCTCAAACCACTTTCAGACCTATTTGGAATCTGCCTTCACAGCTTGTGGATTATTACCCAAGATTCTAGAACAAAAATAGAAATTTATAATCTTTGATATAGAACCTGCTGAATGCACCAGAGGGGGCTTGGAGCCCCTGAAGGCCTCGCCACGTGGGATCTCCTAATACATCTGAGACTGAAAATGCTTTAGTCACGTCTTAGGCACAAATTGACCACATGATGTTGTACTTGGGGTGAGAATAAAAAAGAATATATATTCTGTGTTTTCCTTTCTGATAAATAAGACTGCAGTCTTTACTACTGTAATATTGCACCTATTATCTTAGAACATCCCAGCATTTGCAGGTCTCTGAGGGTTTAGGCTAATTCTTAGGAACATTTAGGCTGGGCACCAACAAGGTAGAAGAGTAGTTTCTTGGATATCCTCTGGCTCCTTCCTCCTCCCTCTGTCTCCCCTCATCCTCCTTCTCCTCCCATCCACCCCTCTCCACACACACACACATTTTCCATCCCCCTCCCTACACAGTGAGTCCCAGTGGCTGGTGCTCCTTGGCAAGTTTGGTCTGGTTCGGTTTTCTCAGTGGTGTTGTCACTGTGTCCCCTGCACACACTCTTTTCAGGTCCTTCCTTCCTTCCCTTGTCCCTCCTCATTTCTCTAGGGGCTCTGTGCCTTCTGGTGATCATCACATGGAGACCAGCACTCTCGCCAGGTCACAGAAGCTCTTCCTTTAGTCCCAGAGCATCTGATCCTTTCACTGTACCAAGTTCTCTTTGAAAAACTTGAGCGGTCTCCAGGAATGGCCTGGAAAGGATCCTCAAATATACTTGCTGCAAGTGGTCAACCTGTTCCCTTATTATTATTACTATTTATTTTTTTATTTTTGCTGTCTCCTACCAGCAATTGGAGGGCAGGGCTTATATACCAACCCATTTGCTAACCCATGAATCTCAGGGCCCAACTGTCACTCCACATCACTTATCACTGTAAGCCCTGAGGCTCTCTTGCAAATAAGAATGTAGCCCACCCTGCCCAAAAGTCCTGTGGGAAACATGACCACTGGGTCTTGGCTGTGTCCTTACAGTCCTGGACAGCTGCCGGAGACTGTGGAGTCTCTGTGCTTGCTACAGAGGCGGGGTCTTTACAGCCACTGCTGCAGCAAGAAGACACATTAGAGCTGATCTGGATGTGTAAGTGATGGCCAAGTTTGCAAGGAGAAGGTTCTGAGGCTGGAGTTGACCTAGATAGGTGGAGGGGAAGGAGGCAGAAAGAGGATGGAGCTGACAGAGCCATCCAAGCAGGAAGGAGAGAGGGAGCGCAGCACAGAGAAGCAGAAGTGTGTGTAACGGGGGCTCCTGATGACAATGATGCTGATGAATGGGAAAAAAATAAGTTAAAGAGACAGAGAGGGACTGGGCTGCTGAGCTTGAAAATGTGAATCAACAATTATTTATTGGATGAGGTAAGGGGAAAAAGGAGGTCATCACGAATTCTAGAACAGGAATGTGACAAGATAAAGGTAGTGCTGCAAAAACATCAGCTGTGCAGAAACATCTACAATGCATTCCAAGTGGGAAGAACTTTCGGGAAACCAAAAAAATAATTCCAACTTTTGGGAGGCCACGAAGATGAGCTTGGATGGTAAAAGCATGCATGGAAAGAAGAGGATAAATCCAAGAGAAACTTTTAAAGAAGCACCTTTCCAACCAACCTACCGTGAAATAAGTATGGGATAGGAAACACTACCACCTTTTAAGTTTAGGGAACGTCCCAAACAACAGTTTTGAATTCATTATGCTATTAATGGGAAAAAGTTTATGCTCATTTTTGTTGGTTGGCCAGACATAAAAGCAAAACTGTTCTTAGAGTTCATATTGCCCACAGGTTCAACATTTCTGGCATTTTCAATATTGCACCAGACATTCTCTATGTTCTATGTTACCTGGAAAACCAAGTTTATTTTTTCTCCAGCTTATCTACAAACGACAAGCCTATTGTATTTACATCTTCAGTTCTGCTTTATTTTCAGGAGGTTGCACCTGAGCATTCATGACTATTCAATCAACACAAGCTGGTGGGTGGAAATGTAATGTCATTTCATGATACATTTAAGCACAGTATTTTCTCCCTCAAAATCGAATAAATAGCACACAAGGACATCCAGCTCTGATTTTAAATTCAAATTATAAACCTGCTGCAATGTGTATATTAGAAAAGAATACACCGTATTTCTCAACTATGGCTTAGATTATTTCTTTTCCTTCATTTCACACCATTCTTCCAATTCACATAATCGTAATATCTTTCATATGACAACTTAGTAGAATCATTCAATTCCAAAGTCAATGGAAATGTTCATATGAAATATCTCTGACTGTAAAAATGCCCTAAAATAGACAATGGTTACATTTGCCCCAGACAAGCAATCGGTTAAGAACTTGAGCATCAGGGTATTTCACTGCTAAAATGTTTATGATAATATCTGGATTTGTGTAATTAATCATTACAAAACCTTCATTTTGTAACTGTGAGGTTCAAAGTAATATGCTACTACCTGATTGTGATTCCTTCCTGATCCTATCACGGAAACAATGGATGATGAAGACAATGACACTTAATTAGAGCTTATTTAGTGGCAGGCACTGAGCTAAGCCCTTTATATGGACTATCTCGTTTATACTCTAAGAACACTACAGTGGGTAATATTTTTTATCCCTCTTTTACAGAAAATAAACTGTACCACAGAGTTTAAGTAGCTTTCCCAAGATCACCTGGCTAGCAAGCTATGTATTAACATAAATCACTAATGTAAGTCCTGTGGGAAAGTTACAAGATGTTCACTACAGGTGCTCCAAGAAAGATGAAGACAGCAATGCACAGGAAGACACCCCAGGGGTGGTGACATTTGAGCTGGGTCCTAACAGACTTTGAATTTCTAGGAAAATACAGCAGTAATCCACATTCTTACAGTTAAGGTCCTCATATTCCTACCAAAAGAAGAAACACACAGCTTCTCCTGGCATTAAACACCTTCTGTAATCTGGGCCTAATATACTTTTTTTGTTTTGTACTCTGCTTCATTCTTAAGCCAGCTACACGATACAGATACCAATTGAAACATGCCCAACCTTTCTTGCCTGTGTTATTTCATTTCCCTAATTCCTTTCATCTAGCGTGTAGTACTAGGTCTGCCCATATAAATTCCACCACGGCGCAAGGCCCCATTCAGATTCACCGTCCATCCTCCATAAAGCCTGCCCTTAAGGTTGGATTTAATTTTTCCAAATAGATTTTGTCCTTATCATTATGGCAAGCCTTCTGCTCTGAGTTGTATTATTGTTACTTACACACGTCTGTAAATAATAAAGAGCATGAAACCGTGCCACACACTAAGCCAGACTCTTAGCGTGTATTCAAGCAACATTTTGAGTCATTACATGTAATTCTTTCCAATGTTAGACTCCAAACTTCTCTTTTGGGTACTTTCAGGTGTTTCATGGCCAGTTGTACTTCTCTAGTCAATGAGAATAGAGCCTTTGAGATAAAATCCATCTATTGTCTTGTTGGCAGGCCACATATCCAGCCCATCTGTGTCGATGCCACAGACAGCTTGAGTAACATCTGTTAGGCACATACATTAATGAGACTCTATGCCCACCTATCCATCAGCATCAGTACAGCAATGAAAGTAATTTAATACACCACATTCTCTATACAAAGACCGCTAACAATGAAACCCTAACATATATTGTGCCCTCGGTTAATTTCTTTCGGCTAACTTTGAAACTTTAAAACAACCCATTCCAATTGTCTCATAAAACTAAGAAATCTAAGCTACATTTATAGATAGCTAATGATATATTTCTGATAGCTTGACCATTTCCATAAACTCAAAACAATTAAACTCATTGAGATAGTATCAAAACCAAAACTAGATATCATAATATCCTATCAGAAATGAGATTTAATAAATTTTACTAAATACAACTATGTTTCGTTATTAAGTTGGGGTATGACAGAAGAATTATATTTTTTCCTCGGATGGTAAATAATGAATCACTTTCTGGCATGAGATGTAAACAGTAGATGTGGCTACCAGTAGGCATGTCACCACAGAGACACTCTTCACTTGTCAATAAATGCATATTGCCTTAGTCCATTTTGCACTGCTATGACAGAATACCACAGAATAAGGAATATATAATGAAAGTAAATGTATTGGCTCACAGTTCTGAAGGCTGGGAAATCCAAGATCAAGGTACCAGCAGTTTTAGTGTCTGGTGAAGGCTCGATCTCTGCTCCCAAGAGAACATCTTGAACGCTACATCCTCTGGAGGGGAGGGATGCTGCTCCTCACCTGTCAGGAGAGCAGAAAAGCTGAGAGAGCTCACTCCTTAAAGACCATTTATTAAAGTATTAAGCCTGCCCGCAAGGGTTAAGCACTCATAGCCTAATCACCT
The DNA here is from genome assembly GCA_004363605.1 of Indri indri. Taxonomy (NCBI): domain Eukaryota; kingdom Metazoa; phylum Chordata; class Mammalia; order Primates; family Indriidae; genus Indri; species Indri indri. The sequence goes on along the minus strand of RJWJ010000705.1, from coordinate 26,579 downwards.
CTTAAAGGCCCATCACCTTGGCAATTAGAATTCAACATGAGTTTGGAGGAGAAAAACATTCAAATCATAGCACATATGTCATCATTCGCTGATGATTATCATTCCAAATGTTCTCAGTAGAAGGTTTAAAATTATCCATAAGCTAATATGAAATTGTTATTAAAAAGTAATAACATATTCATTTTCATAAGACTTGAAAATGCATCCAAAAAATCCAGCAAAATCAGGTTGAGTAGATTGAATCCATGTAATACATAAGAAGGTTGATCTAAAAATTCAGGAAGGGGAATTGACATATAGCAAACTCTAAGTTGTATTTTGTGTAACACGTAAGTTCCGTAAGTGCTATCTCCATATTACTAATTGCCAATATATATGAACTATACCTGCCCACCTGGAGTTCTGCAAATCTACCTACATGTTTGAAAATTGTTTTCATTTCTCCCTTTATTGTCAGCTCTATAGTCATAAAAATATAATGATTCTGTGTTATCGGAATGGAAGTTGGTTTTAGAGCATCCCCAGAACTGTTATGTAGACAGTACTCAGGGATCACGGCAGAATTCAAAGTTTCAGAGGATTTGCCGTAACAGTTTGGTTCTTTAGTTGTCTCCTCCACATCATTTTAAGTAAAGACACAAGTTTCTTGAAGATATTTACCCCTCGTGTACCCTAATTTTTATTTTAATCATTTTTCATACTTTTTTTTCTTACCTCTGTATGAAATCAAAATTACCCTTTAAAAGCCAAAACTCATATTGCTACTTTACGCTGTGAACAATGCTGGTGTCATCATGGGTGTAGAGAGACTGTTTGTCTCCAAACAGGGCACTCAAACAACTCCAAAAGCACGCCGTTTCTGTGTCTTTGTGAAAACGATCAGGGCACTCCTACGTGGTAATTTAATTCTAATGGTTATATTTCTAGGTCTCAGTAGACTATGCTGTCCTTTCAGTTAAACAGAACTAAAATTGGAGATGCATGTTGTGTCAAGGAGCATGGAACCTGCTAATCACCACGGTGTTAGAAAAAGCCAATATAACATTTTAAAGCACAAATGCACATAGGAGAACATCTAGTGAGACAAACATCTTTTGTGCTAAAGAAAAAACAATCTTGCCATAAAAAAGATTATGGCAAGGTCTTTAACTTGTCTGAATCTTTCCTCCCTCATCTGAAAAATAGATGATTAGAGGCAGGGCAAGCAAGTTTCTAGTAGCAGAGCAGAAAATGAAACCTAAATTCTCCCATCTTATTAACTTATGACACGTTTTTAAGATTTCAAATGCTAAAATGCTAAAGCAGTCAATATATTGAATACTTTTTGTATTTGTTTCCTATGGCCACTGTAACAAGTTATTACCAATGTGTGACTTACAACAGTAGAAATATATTCTCGTCACAGTTCTGGAGGCCAGATGTTCTAAATCAGTATCATTGAGACCCAATCAAGGTCTCAGAAGAGCTGCACTCCCTCTGGAGACTCTAGGGGAAAATCCACACCTTCTGTCTTCTACCTTCTAGTGGCTGCCACATTCTCTGGCTTGCGGCCACATCATTACCATCTTCAAGTTCAGTGGTGCCTTGAAATCTGTTTCATATTCACTTCACCTTCTGTGTGTCTGTGAAATCTCCATCTGCCTCCCTCTTTTAAGGAAACTTCCGATGGCACTTAGGGTCCACTGGATAATGCAGGATAATCTCCCCATCTCAGGATCCTTAACTTAAACACATTAGCAAAGATATTTTTTCCAAAAAACCTAACATTTACAGATTGCAGGGATTAGGACCTAATATCTATCACTGGGGGAGTGAGGCATTATTGTACTGACCACTAATTACACAAATTAGACATTTAGCCATACGTAAAAATACCATGTCTATTTGATATTGATTTGTCAACTTTGTCCTTGGCACAAGATAACAAATCTAAAATCACATGAAATCTATAAATCGAACTATAGGAAATAGTTATTGTTTTTGTCTGTCCAACATTCACTTTTTATATGACAGCAAAAGGCAGTTACCTAAAATCAGCCTTTCTGCTTTGCATTGTCCTGCACAACAGATATGTGATGCTGTGGCCTCCAGCCTTTGCAGGCTGCAGTCTTGGCAGCATGAGACTTGGCATCTATCCACAGCCTTGTCCACACATATAAATATTAATACTATAATATGGTCATAGTCCCCTGCTCTGAGGATTGTTCTCTTGTGCTTTGAGTCAGAGTTTAGAAAGGGTCAAAGAATCCACACATGTTGATTTCTCCTGTAATTTCATTTTCCAAAATTCTAAATATGAGTGATACTTCTACTCTGGTCAGCATGTGAACATGGCAATATTTTGGTTGCCTAAATGCAGTCTCAGACAGAAAGTCTATAAGGTTACTCGAAGTGACATCAATTTTACATTGCTTCTCAATCCTGAAAAAATCCATTCCAAGTGTTTTTACACGAACTAAGAAGATAAAGCACATCCTTTTTCCAGTAGCTACATGAAATGTTGAAGGTTAGTACTGCATTAATTTTAAAAGAACGTAAGTTTGCTTCTTTGAACATTTATTGTATCTCCATCTCTTCTACTATGAGCTGTTATTTGTCTGCAGATGCTTTTATACCTACTAGAAAATTTATCTCAAATTAACTTTAAAAAAGCAAAAATTAAATAATATTGCAACTCCCATTTCCCCATCACCATTCACCAGGGGATGCTATAGATAGTAAGTCCTAAGTGCACAGGGATAGGGTCTGAATGTTTGTGTCCCCTGAATATTCCTATGTAGAAATCCTCGCCCCCAAGGTGATGGTATTTGGAGATATAGGCTTTGAGAGGTGATTAGGTCACAAGAGTTCTATCCTCATGGATAGGATTAGTGCCCTTATGTAAAAGACCATAGAGACCTGCCTTGCCCCTCCCACCACATGAGGACACAGGCAGAAGGCAACTTCTGTGAACCAAGAAGTGAGATCTTGATCTTGGACGTCCAGCCTCCAAAACTGTGAAACATAAATGTCTGTTGTGTATAAACTATGAAGCCTAAGGCATTTTGTTATAGCAGCTCAAACCAACTAATACACGTAGTGTTTTTCAAACAGCATGTATTCAATCAACAATCATTTAGTAATTATTAACAAGTTACTCAGTACACAGGATCAGGGCCAGAAGCTCAATTTAAGTTCACCCTCTGAAAGCTTACTGACATCAATTCATGTTAGATTAGATCAGCCATCTGCAGAAATCCCTTTGCAAGCAACCATGTCTCTGAGGTCGGAAGCAGAAAGATCAGATCTAGCTATCCAGCAATGACTTGGCAATGTATGTGAGTGCTTAGTATTTACTGAATTCCAGTGTCTTCTTCCATTGTCTCAGAGGAAAGATGACACAAGTTATTACATGATAGCCCGGAGTCTAGAAAACGATCAATAACTTGTCCCATTGAAGGGAATTTCCCTGCCCAGTTAACACAAGCGGCTCAATTTCCATGACTGTTGTGATCACCAAACAGTGACAAGTTCTCTAGATCACATTCTTCTCTTTACACTCTTCTGTTTCTTCAGACCCTCTGTGTCCCTTGGGCTTCTGTGTTGATCAGTGTCTAAGGAGGAAGCACAGGGGGAGGGCTGACCTCAGCATTCTGATACCAGGGAAGTTGAGTTTTATAATCAATTCAAAAGTCAGCATTCTGCTTCCAACCTCAGGCAAACAATGGCTGAGTTCTGACAGATGCACAACCCAAGTTTAGGAGCCTACAAAATTGAGAACCAGACCTTGGGATATGGTGACCACACCACAGCTGGGCTATCGGTGGATCCCCACCCCAGAGGTCAGCTGTTACCCCAGACATCTGTTCATCTCTGATCACTGATGCTGTCATTTACGCGTCGGAGGTGTGTGCACTGAGTGCCAACTGTGCATAAGACAGTGTGCCAGCAGGTGCAGCAGCAAAGACAGTCTGCATGATCCTTACTCTGGTGAAGCTTAGAGTCTAGTGAGGACAGCAATACTTATTAAAAAGTACTAACTTAAACCTAAAGGATTGAGTAGGAGTTACCCACAAAAGTTAAGATAAAGGTTTACCAGGTGGAGTAATGAGCAGAAAAGAGCCAGGTGCATACCGGGAGAAGACAGAAGTCTGGAGCTTACAGAGAGAAGAGGAGTGTGGCCCAGAGAAAGCAGGAGAGATAGACACAGGCCAGGCCATGCTGAGCTTGGCCAACAGGCCATGTTAGGAATCCTCTACTTTGTTCTAAATGTAATGAAACACTTTGAAGGGACTTAATCCTTGCAAATCATGTCAAGATATTGTTTGCTTGGGATATGCCATCACCAAATCCTAGCCCATCTACCTACCATTGTCCTGGTTTTCTAACAGGCAGAAAATAAAGACAAGGAGAAGGCCATGTTTCTTTCTTGTTCTCTGCAAGCAGAAGTTGCCGTAAGTGGCAACCCAGGACCTATGGACCATATTCAACCAGCAGTTGAGTTGTATATGTAGAACAGAATGCCATTTTTTTGACTGAATTAGGTGCCTTTAAATAGGCTGCCTCTCTCCAAGTTGCCTGCAGGCCCCCACACTCCCTCCTGTTGTGTAGATCACCTGCTTCCACCATTCATTTCACCTGCCTGGCTGCCAGAGCCTTTTGAGTTTGCAATCTGTCTTAGTCCATTTTATGCTGCTATAACAGAATACCACAGACTGGGTAATTTATAATGAACAGAAATTTATTGGCTCACAGTTCTGGAGGCTGGGAAGCCCATAATCGAGGGGCTGGCATCTGTCAAGGGCCCTCTTGCTGAGTCATAAGACGGTGGAAGGCAGAAGGGCAAGGGAGTGCGTGCACAAGAGAGGGAAGGGGCCAAACATATTTTTATCAGGAATCCACTTCCAGGAATAACTAATCCACTCCCAACATAATGGCGTTAATCTCATTAGGCCCCACCTCCCAATACTGCTGCATTTGGGATTAGGTTTCCAACACATGCTTTTCAGGAGAAACATTCACACCACAGCACAATCTGTATTCAAATTATCAGGCTATATGAAGCATTCATCTAATTTTACTGAAAGGAACCAAGCTGAACAAGAATACTTGTAACTTGGATCCCAGAATCCCCTGAAATAATGAAGAAAATGTTTAGATCCTTCTCCCAAGAAATTATGTGCCTATACACACATATTTCTGCCATACAATTTCAGATGAGTACACATAACCTCTAAAAACCATTAAGAAACCCAACTAAGAAATGCCAGAAACTAGCGACTGAAGCCAGCTGGAGATGAACAGGGCAGCAAGGAACGGCAGGTGGGTGAACCCGATGGGGGCCTCCCCCAAGGAAGACACAGGGAGAGAGGATGTGGCCAGGACTTCTAGCCTGTGGTTTTTCTCAATGCTGCTGCTTCTTTTATACATGGCCCAATGTTTCCCAGAATTCATTTTGAAAACTCTATAAAAAAAGAGAACAGTTATACAATTTGTTATTAGTCCTCATAAAGACCGTCAAGAAAACCTATGTACCCTGGAAATATTTACATGGGCTCTCCAGTCTCAAACAATCAGATTTTATATGCTACTAAAGGATGATGGAAAGGTTTTCCAGTGGAGGAAAGAGCAGCAGCAAATCTAAGGACAAGCCTATGTTTGCTCTTTTTTGCAATCTGCCTTTTGCCCACTTTCAGCCACAATGCCATTATTGAGGGTTTAACCTTCTCAAAATAAACAAATTCATTTTCTTTCCCCCTACTTTTTCTTATTATCTCTAGCTCTCACTTTTTTTAGAAACACAATTCAAAGAGTTTCTGCAGTTTTCCAATAAATCGTGTAAATGAATTTGTCGTTGTCATACTGCTGCTGAAAATGTGAAAATGTGTCAAATGTTAGCTTTTCTCAAATGTCACAACCATAAGTACCAGGATTCCCTATTGAAAATCCCCCTTCTGAGACTCCCAACACAATTTGGGCAAAAGATTTTAAAGGAAATGTATGTAATTCTATCTGAATCATGAAATCCATCCCAAGTAAAATTGGCCCCCATCTCAGAACATGGAAAGTGACACACACAAGTGCCTACATGGCTCACTCAAATTGGACAGTAACATAGGCATGATTGACTCCACACTGTCTAAGTAATCTGGAGCTTAAATATCTTTACCTCATTACCATATTTAAACTCACAGTGCTGACAGTTGATGAAACACTTCACAAAACATGTTTCTACACAGGACATGCCCCCATCTAAAGTACTTCCAGCAAGGGAAGACAAGCGAAGAAGCCAAACCTAAAAGCCCACCCAAAAATCTTCTTACAAAGGTACACATTTCTTTTCTATGATGTTCAGATTCTCTGTGGGCAGGAAAATATTGAAACGGACCATCTGTCACTGGAGACGTCACTAAAGAAATACATTCTCAGCAAAATGGTAAGTTTTCAGAAATGATTTCAAAGCAGCTTGCCATGAAGCATTGGAAGCAGAAGTATCTTACAGAGCAAACTTTGGAGTAGAGGACAAAAAGAAAATGTCAGCAAAGACTAAGCAAAGGAAAGAATCATGTGCTGCCTCCAAGATATAGGATTTAGCATAAATTTAATACGGAAAGTTTGAGAAACCAAGACACGTACTTTAAAAGCAGAATTTCAAGGTGAAATAATTGAGAAAGAAGGGGAGATGCACCAAAGACTAAGAGCATTATGTAGCAAAGAAAATGGAGAAAAGAGAGCTCATTCAGTGAAGGTGCCACATGACCAATATTTACCTAGGATTTTCGAACCCTTCATCATTGCAAAACAAAATAATTTAGCAATTATCCATGCTCTTTGCTAAATACTGTACATAAGACTTAGGCAGACATTCTCTTTCAAGGGAATGGCTGTGTTTATTTAAAGAATAGAACAGTTCTGAAGAATGTGAAAGACTTGGCAAGAGGAAGTAACTAAAGTTGATATGCAAAGTACAGATGAGAGAGTGAGATTAAAAATTACCGTACTCCAAGTTTAGGAGATGCATAATGGTCCTCAAGTTTATTAAAAAGGAAGAAGAAGAAGGAGACAGAGGCATTAAGGAGAAAATATAAATCTGTTCATAGACAGGCATCAGACCCTTTTTTTGACAGTTACATTTTCCTTTGCAGAAATGATTAAGAAAATCCCATGATGTGAGTGCACTTGGGTAACAGGATAGAAGGCAGCAATCCCTTTGAATTCGTCCATCTCTTGTCAGAAACCCAGCCCGCTTCACGCTCACCTGCAGCAGTCACAGAGAGCGCGGTGACAGGAGCCTGCAGAGTGAAAATGACGCAGGCACCTGAAGCCCTGGAGGTCACTCACCCACCCAGAGCAGCCCCATTCCAAGACCTGGGTCATCTCTACACACACCCCTCAGTCAATCACAAAACACAGACAAGCAGGACCTCAGGGTGCAGCCCACGGGGCTTTTCCTATTCCAGGGCAGAATTCCATGACTGAGTGACCATTCACTGCCAGGGAGGAAGGGACAAAAACAACCCTATTTTATTAGTACAGAGTAGAGTTCTCTTTACTTCTATCTGAGCCTTCTCACAAACATGTGACCATCTCTTTCTATTGCAGAGTCATAAAATACTAATAAAGTAGTGCACTGAAAAGTGAGGACAGCCATGGATGGCCTTTATATATGTTAAATGACAAAGGGGATGCTCAGAGATCCCAGGGCCGCAGGCAGCAGTGCCAGGTCAGCATCCTGCCTCCTCTCACACCCCAGTGCGACATTACAGCCAGAAAGAACCCCAGCAACTTAAAACGAAGGAACAGGATTAATGGAAGAAGGACAAATGCCTCATTTATATTTGTGTTTTATAGAGAGAGTAGCTGGAGTTTATCTTGAATCCTCAAGGATGTCTTCCTTTACTCCCCATGTTTAGGAAAACAAGTGAAACAATTCATTTCCAAATAAAAAGTGAGATGACTTCTTTCCCAAGGTTAAAAGATTAAAAGAAAAGAAAATGGTATGATTTCACCACTTAGAAGTAATCTAAAGTTCAGTGATATATTTTTCGAACACTACCAGAAAATTTAGCATGAAACTTTAAATGACCATTCAATCACAGCAAAGGGTTACATTCTTGACACTGTATCTGGGCAGTGCTTAACCACAAAGCAGCAGTGGGATGAGAAAAGAAAACCTGTCGCCGATCGTTTCACATTGGGTAGTTTTTGAAAACCTTCTTCTTCTGCAAGGATGGTATACATATTCTCCAAGGAGCTTCAGTGCTGTTTTCAAAAGTTCAAAAAAATTAAGATGATACTCAAATTGAGAGTTCTTCACTCTGCTTTCAGAACTGTTTTTTTGAAAAAATACAAGAAAAGTTTATTTTCTTAAGTTTCCTGGGAAGTACAGTAATGCTTCTTGAGTTTCCAATGGCAATGTTTTAATTCCACCGTCTTCTGCCGCCCCCATTGTTAATATTTTGAAACCAAAGGAAAATGTTCTCTACAGAAACCATATTTGATGCTTTTAAACAGCAACCACAGTGCTGGTGTATAAGGATCGAGGTCACCAATTGATGGAATGTGTTTTATTCTCATCAAGGCCCAAAAGGGATTCAACAAAAGAGGCAGACCCTGGCTGGAAAAAGACAGCAACAGTGCAAGTCCATCTTCTCCCAGATGCCTGTCCCATAATACTATCCTTGTGTCAGTCAGCAACTCAGCAGGAAACAAATGGCAAATTCAAATTCCTTTAAAATGAGAAAAGTTTAGCAAACATTCTATTTGCAATGGTGGGGCAGGGTATGGAGTTTCTCATTTCCACACCCAGGCCTCAAAGGAAGAAGGAAGAGGGTCAGCAGAACCCACAAAAGCCAGGCAGCAGGGAAAGGGACAGTGTGCCCAGACATGGAGACCATCACCAGGGAGCGTGGGAGGAGGGGATGACAAGTTCTTTTCCTGTTTTCCCACTAATCAGTTTCCTATTGCTGCTATAACAAATTACCAAAACACCTAGTGTCTTAAAACAATATGAATTTAGTCAAAGTTCTGAAGGTTCGAAGTCCAAATGTGGCTAAATCAAGTCACTGGTGGGGCTGATTCCTTCTGAGCACACTAGGGGAAAATCTGTTCCTTGCTTCTTACAGTGTCTAGAGGAGCCAGCCCCACTGAACTCATGGCTGCTTCACTCCAATCTCCACCTCCATCCTCACATCTCCTTCTCTGGCATCGACCCTCCAGTCTCCCTCTTACAGGGACCCTTGTGATCACATTGTACCCACCTGGATAATCCAGATAACTCTCCCATCTCTAGATCCTCAGCTTCATCACCTTTGCAAAGTCTTTTTTGCCTATTGGGTAATGCATTTGCAGGTTCTGGGGATGACGATGGGGGCACATTTGAGGGTGAGGCATTATTGAGCCTCTTCTCTGACCTCCTGCTGGTTCTCCCTATCCCCTGAACCCAGTGAAGGCAAGAGGCAAAGGAAGCTGGTGATGAAGTCCTAGGAGGTCGGCATCCCAGGGCACAGAGTATGGTAAGGAAGTCAGAGGCATGGCTCTAGTAAGGCACACAGAGGTCACCAACATGTCTTCTTTACCCCAGTGTCTTCAGACCTACAGCCACAGGTTTGTCTGTCCTTTTATAAGTGCAACTTAGCAGGCTCAGCATGAGTGAGAGGCAATCTCCCTCACTTTTTCTCTGGACTCTGTACTCATGACAAGGTTTCATCTTCAAAACACAAAATTTGAAAGAAAAGGAGGCTCTGTATTTTGCAATGCAGACCCCATCAAGTGGTTTTCAACTCATTTCCACTGCAGAGAAAAAAGCAATGAAGAGATTTTCTGCAAACATTTCAAATATTTGAAATGTTACATTAATTATAGTTTTTACATACATCTTATGTCGACTTAATAATCAATACTTTCCTAAAGGTTACACATGGACTCAGCTGGAATCGGCTAAATCTTTGTTGACAACTTGCAGCCCATCCTGTCCAAGGTATTAAGTGTGTATGGTTTACACTTGTGGAAATTGAGGTTTGATGCATTATCCTCAAATTACAAATCAATGAAGGGTTCAAAGTTTACCCATTGAAATATAGCACAGAACTAGTCATGAGAATGGTAAGCTGAATTCGGAAAATGAAAATTACATATATTAATACATTGCTGTATTGGTCTGCTCAGGCTGCCATAGCAAGATACCACAGACTGGGTGGCTTAGAAAACAGAAATTTTAATTTCTCACAGTTCTATAGGCTGAAAGTCTAGATCAAGGTACACCAGGATTGGTTTCCAGTGAGGCCTCCCTCTCTGGGCCACAGACGGCTGCTTTCTCTGTGTCCTCACATGGCCTTTCCTGTGTACTCATGTAGAGAGAGAAGGGAATCTGGTGTCTCTTCCTTTTCTTACAAAAACACCAGTCCTGTCAGATCAGGACCCCATTAACAGTCATCACCTCCTTAAAGGCTCCTTAAAGACTGTCTCCAAATACAGTCACATTGGGGGTTAGGGCTTCAACACAAGAATTTTGGGGGACACAATTCAGCCCAAAACAATTATGAGCAGAACTTCCACGAGGGCATAGAATCCGAAATTATTTGTTGGGACCATTCCATCCAAAAGTGTGATTTATACCAAAAAGTTGAAAAAAAAAAGGTAGAGAGAATAATAATTTTTAAAAAGTCCAGTAGCAATTATCTAAAAATAAAAATTTAATACACCAATGATCTATTTTTCCCTACCTCCCAGTGAATTGAAAGTTGTGAAATTTTTCTAAAGAGTGGCATGAAGCCATCAAAGCATTTACATCATTCCAATGAAAGTACAGTAATCTCTGTGATTAACCAGTTTTCTCCAGGAAGAAGACACATACAATGTCATCCATATAAAACTAGTCTTCCATCTGGGAAAAAAAAAAAAAAAAGGCAGAAAAGAGAACAAACTCTAAATCCATTTAGAGGATAAAAAAGTCACTGTATAGTGGGAAGAAGAAGTCACTTAGGAATCCAAGTCCTGCTCACTAAGCACCTACTATGTCCTAGGCATGGAAATAGAGCTGTATATACAATCCATCCCTGAGCTGTGGATCTCACTTTCAAGTGGGAAAACACAATAAACAAGTAAACAAACGAGGTCATTATAGATTGCAGTAAACACTAGGAAGGAAGTAAACAAACGAGGTGATGAGATAGAAAGTAGCTGTGGGGAGCCACCTTAGAAAAGCCAGTCAATAATGGTCTGTCTGGAGAGGTGACATTTACAGTAAGAGCTGAAAATGAAAAGAGCCAGCTGTGCGAAGAGCTGGGAGAAGACAAGCACAAATGCTCAGGAGCCAGCAAGTCCTAGAACACTAGGTCCAGAAAGGCCAGTGTGGCTGGAGACGAGGAGAGGTCTGATCTGAAAGGAGCTTTTCTTCTCTTCTTTTTTCATTGCAGCAAACGTGGTGGAATATTATGAGACATCTTTTGAAATCACATTGCAACACTATAATTGAACATGAAAAAAATTAATTTTTAGGCCCAAATGTAGCCCCAACGTGAATTAGGGATTCATTCCCTGCAACCTTGAAAGCTGAAACATTCGGCGAGCTTCTAAGTGCAATACATGCTCATCGATTTAGTGTCTCTGTGTCTGAAAGTTTTCTTGACTACGAAAATGTTCTGTAATTTCCAGGGCCATGTTTGATAAGATATCCAAAATTGTATTACAGAGCCACCAAACAATTGCTGCCATTCCTGACAACCTATAATTGTGAGTAAAGATTTTTCATTCCGTGGAAATAAAAAGAAAGTAAAGAAACTGGACACTTGTGGAATCTGACCTGCCACGCAGCCTGTCTGCCTGTGAGGATACTGCAGGAAGAGACTGCAGTAGTGGTCACCCCTTTCCATGATAATAACAAACTATAAGAATTATCAGTGTTGATTGAAATATTTTTTAATTTTGTTACTTTAAAATGATGATGATTCTTTTTGTGAATATACAGACCACAAATCCTGATAGTTCGAGAAACTCCATTCTAAATATAAACATGATTTTCAATTATTAATAATGAGCAAATACCATCTGTACTTTCTTCCTGTCTCATACATGCTAATTTGAGTCGCTTCAAGTTATGAGAAATTATATGTTTCATGTCACATCTTTATCACTTGTCAAAGATCAAACAGCGCTAATAAGAGGAAGGATGCCACAGTCTTGTAAGAAAGCCAATATGTTACATGATATCTAAGATGTGTTTTGTCCAAAAATAAAAGGTCATAGAAAAAAGTGAAAGCCCTTTAAGAAGAGAGTTGATGAGTGTTGAATACAGGTAACACCAAACCAAACACTTTCACACTTGTAAAAAGTTTCAAAAGACAGACAGTGGCTATTTTTGCTAACATAGAGAGGAAAGCACTGTTTGAAATTTCTGATAAACCAAAAAGAGGGATGGAGGGATGAGAAGAGAGGAGGACTTGTTTGTTCACAAATAAAAGTAAACAAATCATGCTAGTCAAAGGACAAAGGGCACATTTGTCTTAAGGATTTAGGGATGTCTCAGAGAACCACTGGAAGAAAATCATCCAGGATGCAGGAATGTATGCGGACCAGCGGGACCACTATGTACAGTTGTGGACACTGTGCACTGCACAAATGCATCTGGCCAAAGAAGTAACTGGGTACAGGGGATGGAGAGGAGGAATAACTGAAAACCCACCTATAATCCTTTCTCCAAGCTGTGCAGTCTTACATGAAGCTACATTCATTTAAGTGAATAGTTCTCACAGGGGGTGATTTTGCCCACCAAGGGACACTTGACAATATCTGAATACATTTTTGATTGTCACAACATGGGATGGGTGCTACTGGTATCTAGTGAGTAGAGGCCAGGAATGCTACTATAAACATCCTACATAGGGCAGCCTCCCAAGAAAAAGAATTATCTGGCCCAAATGTCCATAGTGCTGATGGTGAGAATCTCCAACCTAAAGGTGATGACATTTTCTAATTCATATCAAGAGGCAGCCCAGTGGGCAAACCATGGACCCACAGGGTGCAGCTCCCCCAGAGACAGAAACTTATTCTAATTCACACAAAGAGCTTTATGGAAAGCAGAGACTCTAAATCCACTGCCTAGTATCTCAGACTTGTCTCCTTGCCTCTTCTTCTGTCTGTCTGTCTCTCCACCTTCCTCTCTCCCCCTCCTTCTTCCTCTCTCTCCCTGTTTCCCTGTACCCATCTCTGTCTCTTTCTCCATCTCCCTCCCTCTCTCTCTCTCTCTGTACCTGTTTCCCTCCCTTACTCCCTCCAGCTGTGTCTGCCCTCGCTGAAATATCCATAAATAGGCAGGAGCCCGTCCCTAATCGGCAACAGTGGAGCCACATTTCACACGATGGCTGCGAGAGCCCCTTTCGCCTCTTCCCACCGTGGGAGGCAGAAGGGGCTTAAGAGAGATAACTTGAGCTGAGCAAAGGTCCCACTGTGCCCACCATAACCACCTTCATTCTTCCATTTATGAAAAAGTTATTGGAACAGTTTTGTGCTATTCACTGTACCAGGAGACGAGAAACAGAACATGGTCCCTACACTCTAGGAACTGGACTCTTCCAAGGGACATGACATGTAGCCAAATACGGACCTGTCATGTGGTCACTGTGATTCTCCTTGGCATAGTCTGAGAAGGGAATAAAAAAGCAGAGAGAAGACAGAAAAAGAACAAGCTGGAACTGTTTTGTTTACAAACAGAAAAAGTTCTGGAATGAGACATAACTGATCGTTTCCACTGAAAAGACAAATAGAGTTACATTGAGTGTAGTGCAATATCATTTTTCATTTTGTTATGTCTTGAACATAGAGCTGGATTAAACTAAGAATCAGTTGTCATAGGACAAAAAGCGATGCAACACCACCAATTCCTTATATATATATATTGCAATGGCTTTGGAGTTCTAAAGAAAAAAGTACTGAGAAAAGTATAAGCAGGAGACATCATACTGTAAGTAAAACAAATAAACAAAGGATGTGTAATTGTGATGAATTTAAGTTATACTAGAGAGAGGGCATTCAATAGTTCCTAAGTGTTATTGGCATTTCTTTATAATCTGCTTTAAGTAGAAGTTTTGCTTTGTGTCTATATATAAATGCAATTAGCCATTTTTAATCAATAATATATCCTTATTCCATTAATATTAAGGACATATTATAATAGAACATCAAGAGTGTCTTAAATTGTACCTATTCATTTCAGTTCCTTAAGCATTACCACCTAATAGCAGCTTTAGGAATGGTAAGTATAAAGTCTGAAAACAAAACCCAGTAGCCCTAAGCGGCCAGGTAGTAGAATAAGCTGGGATCCTGGGTTCCTGGGTTTCTGGGAAGCCGCCTCTGAGCCTATGGGCACACAGGGTGTTTGTTAAGTTGTTAAGAAGAGCAAGAGGGAAGGAGGTGGGTGGGACAGAGCAGAAGTCAAACTGGGAGCAGGCACAGAGCGGCCTGGTTACCCTTCTCCTCGGTCTCTGCACAGCTGGCCAGAGCGGGGCTGGAGCTGGCTCACATTCCTGTGTCCCTCAGCCCAGGCTCAGGGAACCTGGGAGGGCAAAGCCGGGGCCAGGAAGCTCTCTGCAGCTACGGTGACCCCAGAGGGGGCTGAGAGCGGGAGACCGCCCAGTGTCCCCACCCTTCCCTGAAGGGATCAGGACAGCACCTCACAGGCTCCACCACACCTGCTGACCTGACCCCTTTAAAATACTGCAATAATTGAATGGAGTAATTTTGGTACTTTCATATCCATGTATTTGCTCATTCGACCAGTATTTATTAAGCACTGACTATGTGCTGGGAGCTGTGCGAGGCACAGCTATCCATGAAGGAGACATTCAGTGGCCACCTGTCTGCCATCCCACTGCCTTAGTCAGTCCTGAATACCACAGACCAGGTGGCTTGAACAAGCACTTATTTCTCATGGCTCAGGAGACTGAGAGGGCCAAGACCGGGTGCTGGGAGATCCTGGGTCTGGCTTGTAGGCAGTCACCTTCTCACTGGAGGAGAGCAGAGAGGGCAGCGAGCTCCCCTGTCTCTTCTTACAAGGGTGCTGTCCCCATTCATGAGGGCACCACCCTCCAGACCTAATCACCCCCCAAAGCCCTACCCCCAACTCTGCCCCACTGGGGGTTAGGATTTCAATATACGCATTTCGGTGGGGACACAAACATTGAGCCCATGACACCCACCCACCCTACCTGCACCCAAAGAAATGTAAGTGCTTTGTGCTTAAAATACTATGACAGCAAGGATAATATTAGAGCTTACTCAAGATTAAAATATCTAATTATAAAATTAAAAACTGAATAAAAGTCAGGAGAGGAAGCGAAGGGGAAATGGGGAAGAGGGAAGTTATTGCTTTACAGGAAAAGGCTGTAGAATAAGGTGAGTAGAACAAGCAAGGCCTGATGATGACTTCAAATTTCAGTATTCTTCCATGTAAGCAATGTGTCCTGAGCTTCCCTTAACTTGAGCTTTTCATCACATTAATATTATACAATGAATCCTCCCTCACCTGATCTTTGGCAGGGTTAGCTAAGGTCTGTGCAGGTTAGGGGACTGGTCCCGCACAGGCATGCAGCCAGCGGTGACCTCAGCCTCTTCACCAGATCTGTCACCAGCTTCCCCAGCACTGTTCCCAGAGCACTGTCACCATATGCCACACGCTAGCAGCGGCCCCTCTGTACCAAGAAGCTTGTCAGTATGTGTCAGTTACAGAACGGGCCCAGTGATGGTGCACCAAGATCCCAAGAACTATGTTTCTGCTCCATGGAAGACTCTACATTTCCAACGTAACCTGGAATTTACTCTCACCAACAATGGACTGAGGCATAGCCACATCCCACCACTGACTCATGAGCAGAAAATAAATGCAGCAGGACAAAACCCAACAGCCCTTGCAGAGGGACCTGGCGCAGAAACACAGGGGCCAGCACGGATGGGATTGAGGTGTCCTCAGTAATGAGCATCTGGCAGTGTGGGTTTCACAAAGGATATTGGAAGGAGGAGAGCCCTTCTTTGAAATCGGTTGAGAAAAACACTTGCTTAAAATCTTAACTTTGAGAAATCACAGCTGCTTAGAAGTTTCTGCCAACTATATTAAGTGCCTCAAAAACAAGAAGCAGCAAGCTAGTGTACACTTGCATAGGAACCAGACCTGAGACCAGCAGAGATTCAAGGAAGCAGACAGTGCCGTTCCCCCTTAGACACGCTCAGTCAGGGGCATTCACCTGGTCCTCAGGGCTGGTGTGCGGGTGTGTGAGAATGCAGATGTGATTGTTACTCTAAAGTCACTTCCTGTGGCATAAGTTTCAATGATTTTGCATATATTTCTTATCTCCACAAATATCTAAATTCTTAAAGACCTACCAGGTGTTGTAACAGAGTCTGAGACAAGGACGATGGTTGTGTGTTGCCAGTGAGGAGTCAGACACGAAGCTCGGTTGTACCCACTACAGGGATCTACTTTGTGTCTGACACTTTTGAAATGTTCTCTCTCATTGGTCTTGCCAATCCTCACAGCGGGGAGGCCTCAGAATCTCTTCCTACAAGAAAATAAGGTCATGCGAGGGACAAGCAGCTGTGCTGAGCTGGAGGGGCTCCCATGGCCACCTGCCTCGAAGCCTGTTCTCTTCCGATTCTTCCCACTTCTTTAGCTGTTATTTCCCACGAAGAAAGTTCATTCCATTAAAAGTTCTGGTTCCATCCAGGGAAACCTCCCTTCACATGGGTCTTGAGGAGCAAACACTGACCATCTTACTCAGATCTCTCTTTGCGTGTCTCAGCCACGCTGGTAAACTTCCTGCCCTCTGCCTCTCACTGCTGATGGGAGGCTCTGTGAATGAGGGACTCCTGCGAACTCTTCCAGCCAAAATCCTGGCCAGAAAGACTCAGGAGCTCTACAGGACTGAGCCTAGTTATCCACACAATAAATGATATTTCAGTCTCAAACACATAATTTGTTCCTATGTGTGAGAATCAACATCTCCAAGTAAACATTGAGCTGTTCCTTGAACTGATTTCCAAGTTCCCATTTAAGGAAGGAAATAGTTAATATGACAAGAGACTTAGAAAAACACCTATGAGAATTCAACTGTTAAAAGAACAAATTGGTACTCAAAAGAACTTAACAGTCTTATATCCTACCTTAGCCACACCTGTAAACGTTACTAATGTGAAGAAATTAGGTGTGAGTATGACATTTTGGTGTCATGGTGCTCAGCATGAACCATCATTTAGAAGGGACATAACTCTTGAGCCAGATTTCTTTAAATGTTGCTCTGCCGTGGAGTGGCACAGGAGTTCAGAAGAACTTTAAAGTAAAATTTCCATTACAAAAGTCCAGGTTTCAAGATGGTTCAAACCCCAATCTTTGAAGATGCATAGCTCATTAAGCATTTCAATCATGTTCAATAGTTCCTTGCATTGTCTTCTTCTCAGTACATCAATTTTTTCTCTAATTATATTGATTTTAGCAAATTCCAGTGTCCGTCTGAGCTGATTTTCAAATATGACAGCAAAAGCTTTCAATGTAAGCGAAAAAACAAATGCATTGTGCACCACCACGATGCATTATTCCCTCAAACTTTCCAGGAGAAAAACAGGCATTATAAGGAAAGTAAAAACTGTCTGATGAAATGATAGGATTCTGAAAAATAAACAGCCACTTCAATTCCAGGCAATCATAGTTATACCTCTTAAGTGTTCATTATTTTTCTTGCCTGAAAACTAGGTACAAATCAAGGGTGGAATCTATATTTACAATTTCAAGTTTATGCCTCAGAGGGTGATCAGGTGACAAATCATAAACTAAATGATGTTTTAAAAATCAAACTACTGAGGACTTTCATCAGCCACAGAGAAGAGCAGCCTCGGCACTCTACCGAAAACCCCTGCTTTCCTTTCTAAGGGCAGAATGCGTTTCAGTATGTGTTCACTGTTACCAGCAAAGATCTTAGCTGCTTCCAACACTTAACTCTGGGTGAACTCTAACTCTCTCTCCAGACAAGACCTCAGTCTTGGGTAGCAGATCCATCTTTCCTGCAGTCAGAGTCATATAGCCACCCCAACATCATTTGTTCATGCATGCATGCATTCGTTTATTTTAAAATAGTTAATAAATATTGAGCAGCAAATCTTTGCCAGGGGCAGTGCTAGGAGCATGACGATGGAGCGAACAGAATAAGCACATTTCTCACCACAGTCTCCTGAACTGGGGTTCACACTCTTCCTCCCTTACCTGTTCTGTTTCCATCCATGATACCCCCATTTTCTCAGCCACACAGACAAGACACCTGGCACATGGGCTGGCCTTCTCTTTATCCCCTATGTCTCCACAGTCACCAGAGGCCCAGCTGCTGCCGCCCCAAGGTCTGGGTCCCCGTCTGCCTTTCACTAGATTAAGTGGGTGGTTCTCGCACTGGTTTCCCACTTTTTCTCTTTCTCCACTGACGTAACATCGGAGGGAGTGTTGTGAAATGGGAAAATAATCTTATAGTCTCGGGTTGTAAATGTTCCCTGCCTCTCCCATTGCCTACCACTTGCACACAATTCCAGGTAACCTCTTCCTGTTGGATGAAAGGGAAACATTTTATACCTGGTAGGAGGGGGACACAAAAATTCCACCATTCCCCTAAATAAGCCTAGTTTGTCCAGCTCAGAATAGTCCAAGGTGGGGCCCTCCCTGCAGCCAAGGGTCATTCCTCCAGCCAATCAGTTGGCTTGCTCCTGTGTCTGCTCTGCCAATAGTCGGGGCAGCGTGACAAGAGCAGCCAGATGTCACGCATCTGTAGACCCCAAAACCCACTCTCTAAACCCATGATCAGTCTAACTTCCTTCAGGAGTGGAGAAACCCAACAAATTTCTAGTCCCAATCCCTGAGAATTAAAATCAACCCTTGAAAGAAAAGTTTTTGAGTAATCTTACAAGATCATTCCCACTGTTTCATCAGGAGTTTATCTCACATTATGCATAATTTTGATTCTTAATCTCTTAAAGCTCCAGATGGTTTCGACAACTGTTAGAGTTTGGAAAGGTCACGCCAGCATTAGCACCCACTAATCCCAGTTCTATCCTCACGTAAAGGCTCAAGGATGTTGTTATAACCTGAGAACTAATAGAAGCACTCCAGGATCAGATACGAAAACTCCCAGTTTTATGCTCTTACACCCTAGTTCTGCTTGAACTGGGTACATCGATGCGTTCCCCCAGAGGACAACAGGCTGTATATCAGGCAGGATGGGCGAGGTTATGGGATCCAGTAACAAATTATTCCAAACTTCTCGTGGGTTTGGACAGCAAAGGTTTATGTTTTGCTCCCACTGCATCTCTATCTTGGGCTGGGGAAGGTACCAGGAGGGCTTTTCTTCCCCTGGTCCTCATTCCTGGACCCAGGCTGCTGGAGTACCTGCTTTCTGGAGCCATCCTGGTGCTGTGTCAGAGGAAAGAGAAAGCAAGGAGGTTCACTCACACACTCCCTCTTAAAGCAAATTCACACTTTTTGGCTGAGGCCAGTCCCACGGCCAAGCCCCACTTCGAAGGTGGGCCAGGAGAGGAGAAGCAGGCGATCCTGCCAAGAGTCAGGGAGGAGAACCATAAGTTATGACTGACATCACCATGGCCACACACACTGTTGTTGAGCACTGACCTCCACTGTGCACTGACTCCTGGATTTCCATTGCTGAGGTACAACTGTCTACCTGGACACTTGCCTCTTGAGGCATCTCCCACTCGTCTGAGTGGGACCTGCCAACCTGGAAATGTCACCTAATTCCTGCAGCTTGGCCCAGCTTCCCCCACTACCTGTGACTACCCACCCTATCCGTGACAATGGCCGGTTTCCAGATTGCCACTCAGAGAAGGTAGGTTAGCATCTAGGATCCCAGACTCTGGAAGGAGCACCCTGAGTTTGAATCCTGCTCTACCACTTATAACTATAAAGTTAACCTGCAGGCCTCAGTCTCCTCTTCTGTAAAGTGGCATTCACAACAATACCCACATGATTGAACTACTATTGTACTGTTTTAAAGAATAAATGAATAAATACACCTATACCTACACCACCCTGGCTCATAGTAAGCACTATATGAGTAAGTGTTAAATTATTAGTAGTATCATTATTATTATTATTCCTGTTACCAGGTTAGCCCATACTATTGTTTATGGGCTTGAGTTAAATTGAATTAAGCCTCAGAAGCTTATTCTCTGTAATCCATACTTTAGCAATGAAAAGAAAAAGAAACATCTTCTGTTCAGTTCTCTTGAAAATTAGATACAGGCCTAGGATGATAACACAAATATTCAAATACCCACTATATGCCAACCACATGCTTTTATTATATAATAAAGATCTTTGGAGATGTTTTATTCTACACAAACATGTACACTTTTCCATGGTGTATTCAAAAGTTCCTAACCTTCAATTAAGGTAAGATGAATTCAGACAACATAACAAAATTCTATTCAGTTCTATTCAGACCTAACATGCAGAAGCAGATCCAGAGTATAGGAGGCAGAATTTTAAGAATAAACTGAAAATTGTATAACAAAATATTTTTATGGCCTAAAGAATACGTAGACCAACCAAATGTGTACTTTATAGAAATTGTCAGATATCATATACAATCTGTGCAAGAATGTTTTTAGGTTATAGGAAGTTATTCTACAATGATGAATTTTCTAAACAAATTCAAGATATTGATGGTATCTTGTATCTTCCTAAGAATTACAAAGCCCAGCAATATCTTCTACTCAGCTGAGCCTCCCTTTAAACTCCAACACAAAGGCCAGTGAAAGATGCTGGTGCCTGCCCTTAAGGGAGGAAGGCCTCACAGGCCAGGGCCCCTTTCCATCAGAGTTTCCATTAATGTCTTGGACCAGACATTCTAAGGAATGAGACTGAGTCTAGGAATGAGTTCATTCTATGGAATAAATTGTTTTTAGACTCAGTGCAAGCAAGAATCTCCCTGATGACCTAGACTGAGCAGAAAAGCCACAGGACCTATAGAAGTTTTCAACAGGGCCAGGATTTACTGTTTGGTAAAAAAACAAACAAACAAAAAAAAAAAAACTATTTCAAAAAAAGAAAAAAAACTTCACTAATAAAATTTTACACAGTTTCTGAATTATGTGTCTACTAATACTTTTACTTAAAAAGGCAGCTATTAAGGATGTTTTGTTTAAATTCAAAAAGCTAAAGATTTTTTTTTTCTGTTTTTTGAAACGCCAAGCTTTTTTTTCTTTTTTCAACCCAACAGTAAATGTTATATCTTACGTGCTTATGTTAACCATACTTTTTAGCATCCCAAAGCAGGCTATGTTGTCATTCCACATATGGTTAAATATTTGTTCACACACAAACACTATCCCTCCTTTTGGGTAAAAATATGTCTTTTAAGTGAGTCTGGGTGAGAAGTTACAAATTGGTGGCTGGCAGGCTGAATCAATCCATAGAGGTATGATTGTTTGTCTTTCATAGTAGTATTTTTTTTATTTTTTAATTTTTATTTGAATTACTTGAGATAAGGGACACACTTTCTGTCTGCCAGCATCCTTGTACATTCCTTTGCCCTCACTTCGCCTGATTCATACATTTGCCTCAACTTCCCGATCCTTATATGCACGTGGGATTTCGACTACTGCTGTAGGTATAATAATGATCTATGCGGGCTTTATACATGGTTTTGAAAGATAGTTAAAACTTTCGCAGACTTAATATACAAGGAACAGCTGTGTTCACCTACGGAATAAGTCATATCAATGATTTTTGTTTGTTTGTTTCGCTTTTTATCAAAACCAACATGAAGTACATTGAGAGTGATTGATCGAGCAGCCCTCCTCCAGATACACGAAGCAGGACGTGGTGCTGAGTAAACTGGCTGCCGGATCAGAAACATCTTTCACCGATCCACTAACAAGTTAGGAGAGGACCACTTTAATATATTGTACCAATTGCCACAAGAATCCCTTTGAGGATTTCTTGGCATGTCTCTCTTTTTTATTATTTTGTTATTTCTTTAAAGAATGCAATTAATTAGGTGCCTCAGCACCAGGGCCTGGGCAGAGCGTATTTTCTCTCCCAGCACTTTCTATTTGGCTTTTTTCCCTCTTTGACTTCATACATTCTTGAGTGATTAATAGTTTTACCTCAGTGTGTTTTAATCATAGGAAACCTGATAAACTAATAATATTTAGTGCTCCTAAGGCAATTCTCATTTTCAAATCACATGGGAAGGCTTTGCTAACTGATCCTTCATGCTCACTGGCATGAGAGTTTTGGGGTCACCATCTCTTCCCTCTCCCGGCACCATGGGAGGCTTCCTGCAGTGTTTTATAAGAGGTCACTCATGACCTCTTCCATTCTCTGCTCAAGATTACTTCTTGGCACAAATCAGCCTCTATGAAAGAGGAGTATCCTTTTGAATGATACGCAGTATTACTGTGATTTCATAATTGGTCGGGGAAATTGAGGTCGAGGGGGTTTGCTGGACTTTGAAAGCTCAGACTATATCTGTAAAAGTGCCATGAATGGGAGGACAAGCAATTAGACTTCCTCTTGTTTCTGGGGGATTAGGGGGTTAGGGTGCTTCAAGTTCATGACTTATTCATTAACATCCAATTAACTGATTTAATATTAGGCACAGTCTTTTGAAGGCAATCCAAGTGTGATAACATCCTCTCAACTGTCTGGATTCTTCCTAGTTTTGCCAGTGTTGGCAGTGTTTGGGTACTGTTACAATTGGGCATGTTTTATCACCAAGGATTGCCATCACTGGTAATAATACATGTTAGCCTTTTAGAAGGCAATCAAATAAATGAGATGGCAGCCAAGTGTTTTAGTGTCCTAATACAGTCATCCTGAGAGCTGGGCAAGGCTATATTCATAAGGAAATCCAGGCAAATTCCTTTCCCAGCCCTGTGCTCTCTCTAATTCATTTTAAATTCATAAACTTTTGAATATACAATTGTGTTTGATTATCTTTCATACATTTTATGTGACAGTTCTTCTGAACTTGACTCAAAAAAGGGTTGTGAATACTGTTTTAATTTTTATAACACATACATATATATAACAACATTAATGTTTTTCTTAAGCCATCACTTTAAGAACACTGTAACACTGCGATAAACATTTAAAAGCATTCATCAAATGTCCCCAAAAGCCAAGTTGAACTTTGTTTTTATATACTGTATCCTTTCTTGAAATTAAGGGCTATAGAAGGTTTCTTGATTTTTTTAAGGTGCTTCTCATATTTCACACAGAGTAATAATAATGATCGTCATGTACTGAACATTTACAACAATCTTCACAACAATGATACAAGTTATTCATGGTGTCCATTTGGGTAAGAGACTCTGAGGTTGGGCAAATTAAGAGAAAGTCAGGACCAGTGTTTAAATTCAAGTTTATGACCATGCTACAATGTTGCAATGCCTCTCTACCTCAATAAAGAATTAGAGAACAAAGTAAGAGAAACAAAACATAGTTAAAATTACCAAACTAGACAAAGTTTACAATGTTAAAAAAAATAAAATGTAGCCCTGATGGAAACGTTAGATTAATTTTAGTTGCACTTTCTAGCTATAGCACCACTTGTTCATATTACCCGTGATACTGCCATGTTCTGTTTATTTTTATTTTAATGTCTCTCATTTTGGCTTGCAGCCAAAGTCACTTTTCTTATCCAAGGATTAGTTCATCCTTATATTTTGTGCCAGGAACCAGTGATAAATCCACATAAATTTTGCAAGAAATTGCCTATTTCCATATATCAGATTTTTATACAAATTGTTAAGCTTGACCAAAGTGGCCTTAATGTGCTCCTCCACTGGATTAAACTTTAGAGAGGCTTCTTCGTGACTCTTTTCTTAGAAAAGAATCATTTACTTCAGAATACTTGCCATTGTAAGTTTTTTCTATTCCCCTTTGAGATGTGAATCTTCTCCCACCCAGCCTTTTGGCAGTTATAGGACTGTCTTTCTTAAGGACCTAGGCATCATCCCTTTGAAATTTAGTCATCCAGAAGATGGAGTCCCTGTCTCCCAGTCTCATAAGTGCCAATTAGCACCCACAGATGGCCATCTCCCTGCTAAGGTCCCCCAGGACTTCCCAACTAGCTCACCCCGGTGCTTACAAATTCTCCCCGCCTTGTTTCAACAGAGTTGAGCTGTATCTCTCAAGACTTCCTTGCCTGTTTAACTCTGTCCACTGCAATTTTTCTTTGACAAGCTGAGGGAATCTAGATGCCATGAGATTCCTGTAAATAATGAAGGTGAACGCACCATCATGCTAGAGAACCTACTGGACGTCAAGTGCCCACTGGCTTTGCACCCATGTGAGATGCCGATAGTTAAACTTGTTCAGTCACATGTTCTACTCTTTACTAAGTCATATTTATAACAACAACAAAAAACTTCTAAAATGCCCATCACTATAAATGTCAATTCATTTGGGAAACAGACAAGCTCATTTTAAATCCCCATAGAATTTATTATCAAGCCATTGTGTCTGCCAAATATTTTAAGTCATTTTGTTAGTAAACCAACACCACACGTCACAGTCACACCTATCACATAGATATAGAATCCAGGGGGAAAGAACCAAATGGAGGGAAGGGGATAGATATATGAAGGGATATGGTGAAGTGTAAAAATTTAGATCTCCCCTCCCTCCTTACCTCCCCCAAAATTATCCTTTTAACAGACAAAAAGGAAAATGCCAAAGAACGAATGGGTTGCTTGGTCTTTTATAGAAAGAAATAAAGGTTCCTTCTCGTAAGGATCTTGCAGTTCCAGAACACACTGCTATATTATATACAGCAAAGAGGTGAAAAGAAAAATAGGGGAGGAAGGAGAAGTGATGGCTATTTTTCCAAGGTGACCAGGGAATTAGAGACAAGGCCAGAACAAGAAGCCAGGGCTCCCGATTCAGCATCTCGCTCTGCTCCACGCCCCCCCTTTATGACAAAAGAGCTAATTACCGAGCTTGGTAATTACATTCTTCCTCCCTAAGTTTCCTCAGCAATCACAATTACATAAGGTGTCATTCCTCTGAGTCAAGTTCTTGCTGATCATAAATAAAGCTCTTGCTGATGATAAATAAAATTCTTAATAATCTTGACCTGAAGTGAGATGCAATCTTGTCCCCTTGTGATTTCAAGAGCCCTGGAGAGTCAATTTAATTCTCGTTGCTCTCCAACAGGAGGATACTTTTGTACAGATAGAGAGTATTGTGGCTTCCCCACTTCTAAACTTGTCCCTGGGGTGTCCCTTCTGAATAAATCTACAACTCTTTGGGTTTAGGTTCCACTGTCATCAATTTAAAATGCATATATTACTTGTGGACTGCTGAGTCAATGTATAGTGAAAAACTCAATTTGATTTAAGAGCAAAAAGAACAAAATTCCCCCCAAAAGATGGGTGGAATGATAGGCAGCATAGAAACGTAGAGAGATTGGAAAGGGTCCTAGGAAGCTTAAAAACAGGGAAATTTAGCTTAAAGAGGTCTACAAAACCCAAACAGTGCTTTGGGAGAGAATTTCCATCATAGAATACCTGATTTCTTCCATTTTGATGGTCCCAACTGAGACCCAAGGCCCATTCTGACCTTAACTGTCATTATAGGGAAAAGGTGGGTTTTGCAGTTGCTATAGCAACTTTCCCTTTCAGTATGTTCCTCAATTCATCTTCTGTGAGTTGCTTATCTCTCCTCTTTATCAAGTTACCAGCTCCTGTTCAATTATTTTTTAAATTTGAGTTAAAGTCCCAGCTGTATTGTTAGAGGGTCTACACATGTTAGTAAAATAAAATCCCTTCCTGTCACAAACCACTGGCTCATGGAGATGGGCTTTATTAAACAGCTATCACCCAAAGCTCATCTGGGTTGTGAGTTAACACCCCCAGTGGAGTGTGTGTGCATGTGTGACAACGTCGGGAGAGGAGAATTCCAAATGAAGGGCCCATTTATTTGAAAAAGCTTGCCCTCCACAGTTTTACTAAATAAGCCCCAATTTCAGCATTTCTACAGACAGATCCTTCCTCTTTGCATTTTTCTCCTTGTGGATTTCAAGAGGAAAAAAGTTAGAAGAAAGAGGTTGCCAGGTGAGGAGTGCAGACTCCACTTTGCTGCTGGTCAGTTACGTGATCTTGGGAGGATCGGTTCACCCCACTGTACCTCGGTTTCCCATTCTGTACAGTAGGGAGAGGAGCAGCTACTCCACCTGTGTCTCAGGGAGGCTGCAAATGTTCGAAAAGACACTGCACATAAAAACGTTATACCAATGTAAGCTATTATTATGTAATTTAGATGTTTTCTACACCCATCAAGATTCATTTCAGAGTGCCGTTGGCGGTTCTTCAGTGACAGCCATGTGTTGCTTTAGTGAGTATAATTGGGCAGTGAGCCATCCCGCTTCCTGGATTAGTGAGTTTTTGTTTATGAAGAAGTTTTCGATGTTTAGAATTTTTCCTCCATACTTGCTAATTGGCTTTAAATGCTAGTAAAGAAGAAACTGCTACTGACAGTAAATTAAAATTGCCTTCATTTCATTCCTTCTGAAGCCTTGTTTACCCAAGCCAGAATTTATTTTTTGTTCAAC
>RJWJ010000704.1:0-186723 GCA_004363605.1 Indri indri | reverse complement strand
GCTGGCTATCAGATTTAAACCTAAGAAATGAAACTATTAGAATTCTAGAGGAAGAAGTTGGAAACACTCTTCTAGACATTGGCCTAGGCAAAGAATTTATGAAGAAGACCCCAAAGGCAATCACAGCAACAACCAAAATAAATAAATAGGACCTGATCAAATTAAAAAGCTTCTGCACAGCCAAGGAAATCATCACAAGTTCTATTCCCTTTTTGACTAGTATTAAATTGTATAGATATACTACAACTTATTACCCATTCACCATTCAACAGTCAATGGATATATAGGCTGTTTTCAGCTTTTGCTTGTTATGAATAAATTGTCATGGAAATCTGAATACAAGTCTTGGTATAGACATCTCTGTTTATTTTCCAGCTAATTTATGTGTAACCTATATGGGTCATATGGTAAATGCACCGACACATTTCTGTAAAAATACCAAACTGTTTCTAAAAGTGGCTGTAGCATTTTTTATTTCCAAAAGTAATGTATGTGAGCTTCAATTGCTACATATAGTCAACAAAATTTAGTATTATCAGCTCTATTAATTTTAGCCATTATAATATTTGTGTATTGTCATTTCATTGTGGTTATATTTGCATTTTCCTAATGGCTAAATATTTTTATGTGCTTATTTTTCATCCATACATCTTCTTCAGTAAAATCTCTGTTCAGAAGTTTTGTCTGATTTTTATTGGGACGTATGTCTTATTTTAGAACTTCTTATTCTTATTATAAGAGTTTTAGATATTAATTGGGTAATATCGAATTAACAGGACAATATGCAAAATCTATGACTAGGCAATTCCTTTCCTAAGAATCTCATATTAATCCTAGGTGTTCATAATAGCTCCTTTTACTATGAAAATTAACTCATTGTCATTCATAGTGTCAACATATTTGTTATTTTTATAATGAAAAGATATACATTTTTTAAAATTTCAGAATATTATGGGGATACAAATGCATTGGTTACATATATTGCCTTTGCACCACCCAAGTCAGAGCTACAAGCATCCCCAACCCCTAGACATCACACACCACACCCATTAGGTGTGAATTTACCTGATGCCCTATGAATGTTACTTCCATAAGTGCACATAAGTGTTGATCAATTAATACCAATGTACTGGTGAGTATATGTGGTGCTTATTTTTCCATTCTTATGATACTTAACTTAGAAGAATAGTCTCCAGCTTCATCCAGGATAGTACAAGGGATGCTAGACCATCTTTTTACATGGCTGAGTAGTACTCCATGGCACTACATTTGGAACATATATATATACCACATTTTATTAATCCACTCATGTATTGATGGGCACTTGGGTTGTTTCCACATCTTTGAAATTGTGAATTGTGCTGCTATGACCATCCACGTGCAGATGTATTTTTTACAGAATGTCTTTTTTTCCTTTGGGTAAATACCCAGGAGTGGAATCGCTGGATCAAATGGTAGTTCTACTTTGAGTTCTTTGAGGTATCTCCATATTAATTACCACAGAGATTATACTAGTTTGCAGTCCCACCAGCAGTGTAAGTGTTCCCACCTCTCCGTATCCAAGCCAACATTTGTCGTTTTGGGACTTTTTGATAAAAACCATTCTCATTGGAGTTAAGTGATATCTCACCGTGGTTTTGATTTGCATTTCCCTGATGATTAGAGATGTTGAACATTTTTTTAGTATTTTTTTTTTTTTTGGCCATTAGTCTGTCTTCTTTTGAAAAGAAAATATTTAACTTACAGATAATCCAGTTTCTACCCTTATTGTTACCAACATTATGCTGCCTTTGCAAAAAGACTTTGGTTTCTTTTTACTTTACCCTTTGGAAAGAATTAAATTGGGTTGAAGTTATCTATTCCTTTTATATTAGTAGCTTCACTCATGACAGGGTTTAGAATGTATTTATATTGTATTTGGCAAAATAATTTCTTGTGATTTTTCTAATGTATTCCGTAGATGCATTTTTCCATTCTCCTTTATTTTCTTTATTTCCACTAAATTAGTTCAGCTAGTGATTTATTTATTTTATTTTTTCTCATTCACATTTTCATAGAATTACATCATTTATTTATTATTTCTAATTTTCTCTCCTACAGTTCATTAATTTAAGCTTTTATATTACTTAGTTTCTTCCTCCAGCCCTTTTTTGTTCTATTTTTCTTCCTCCAGCCTTTTTTGTTTTATTTTTTTGTACTTCTACTTACTTCTTGGGTTTAATGGTCAATAAATTTTCATCTCTTCTTAGTACTGTAAATATTTAAAACTATATATTTCTTTTTGCAGAGTGCAATCTATTGATTCTACTACATAATATTTTCAGTATCAATATTTTCTAGATATTCTGAAATTTGGGTTTTGTTATATTGTTTTATCTAAATGTTTTTAAAAGCTATTTTAATATTTTTTATTGTTCTCTTTCATTTTCACCATGATTTTTAGTTTTATTGCACTGTGATCAGAATATGTCATTTTAATTTTTGAAAAATATTTTTATTTTCTTTGTATTTAGGTCATTGAGATGTTCTTTTGTACTTCTGAAAAGAAAGTCTGCTTTCTATTTCCATAGTATAAATTCTGAAAACCAATTCAGCCCTTTTTGTATTTACTTTTTTTTTACTTGATTTTTTCTTTTTTAAATGTGCTGATAAAAATAATGTCTTCTAATTATTTCTTGTTTCTATGTTTCTCCTTACATTTCCTAGAGTTTTTAATTATGAATATTGAAGATATACTGTTTGATTTTAAAGTCATTATAAAATCTCATTATAATTATATTGATTCTATCTCAACTTTTAGCTTTTCTTATTCTTTTAAAATTTCAAAATTAATATTGGTACTGGGTTATTTGGTAGAAAAATACTTACAATAGATATTCATGATTCACTTTACTCTTAATTTTGAATGCCGTTTCTCATCTTGGGAAAAGTTTTTTCCCCCCTTAAATTCAAACATAGGACTATGCTTCTTTTCTTTTTACTTGCATTTTTCAGATATACCTTTGACCACCTTTTTCCTTTCAGACTTCCTATGTCGCTCAGTTTTAGCCATATCTCACATTTAACAGAGATGTGTTTTTTTTCTTTGAACAGGTATCTGATTACTAACATTGTGTGTGTACATGTGTGTATATGTGTGTGTATACATATAGATATATGCTTGGCTTGATATGCTTGGCCTTATTTATGTCACCTTGTTTTATGTCTGTAATATTTAATTTTTCTCATTTTAATTTTTAATCTTTCTTTAAAATCTTTGATTTGCATTGGCTTTATCTTGTTTTCTATATTTGTTTCCCTTCTGGCAAGGGGGGCTTATACCCTCATATTGTATTTGTTACTGTATGTGGCATGTCAGCTTTTATATAATGCTACTAATTGATGCTTTGATGAGAATGATTTAAAAAAAGGGAGAATTAGCAATGTCTATTTTTCACTCTTTCCCATCCTGTCTCTAGTTTTGGTTGATCCTATTGTTTTTTTTTTTTTTGTAGTTCTTTTAACACAATTATTTATGTCTGGCTTCACATTAGAATTTCCAAGGGTTGAGTGTATAAGAAGAATGTTTAAAAATATAGCCATGTCTGGTTCTTGCCTCCAGGGATATAAATCGTCTGTATTGATGCATGTGTGTTATTATTTCTAAAATCCCTCATGATTCTAATGTGTAGCTAATGTTAAAAACCACATTCAATGGATAATTTTTAAACCCTTAAATAA
This sequence comes from Indri indri, assembly GCA_004363605.1. Taxonomy (NCBI): domain Eukaryota; kingdom Metazoa; phylum Chordata; class Mammalia; order Primates; family Indriidae; genus Indri; species Indri indri. The sequence goes on along the minus strand of RJWJ010000704.1, from coordinate 183,003 downwards.
TGCACATCCTCTCCAGCCTCTACTTTTGAATGTGACTCTGTTGCTCCTTGCAAGTGGAAAATCTCTCTAGTTCACAATGAAGCCACAGCAGCTGTAGTTTATTTGTGTCCACTCATCTGCACATGTGTATGTGTGTGCACCTGTCTCTATGTTTGTGTATAGACCTTTTTCCCCTAGTATGATTTAGCCTTCAGTGACTGTCAGATGACAAACACTTGTAGTCCAGTACTTCTGGCTACTCAGTTTCTTCTTCACCCTGCAACCTGCTTTTTGCAGAATAGTTTGGCATTCGCTTGTACAGATACACCCAGCCCAGTCCCTGTCTCTCAGTGATACTAAACAAGGTTTGAAGAGGCTATCACAGCAAGTTCATATAACACAACCTGGGACTTGTAAGCCTGAAACCTCTGATTTTTGCTCCTATTTTGGAGAACTTTGGGTATATTTGATCTGAAAAATTCTGCTGGTTCTGAGTACTCTGTTGTAGTCTCAGCTGGTGCAGTAGGTTGCCTTTTTCATATAGAGTGTCAGGGTAATAGGTATCTGCTAGTCCATTAAAGATATGTTTTTCTTTGCTTCTCATTCACCTTTATTGCAGTTGGTTTCAGATCAGGGTGAGGACAGACAGAAAATATTTCAGTCATCTGAAATATTTAACATTCAGGAAAAGTGACTTTTTCAGCACCTCCAACTGTAATAAATTCTTTCGGAATTCCTTCTCCCTCTCACTTTGATCACTGTGTAGTGTTCAATATCTGTTTCTTGTTCAATAGCCAAGGCATATTATCATGGTTAACGTGTGGAATATAAAAACATTCAAAATCCTGTAAACATTTATCAAATTTAATTTTTAAATCAATCTTAGCATCCCTTTATTTAGAAACTCATGAAAAGGAAGGCTGTTCATGGGTTTTACTTATTTAGCCTAAATAAGTAGTGCTATTCTTTAGGAGATATTTTCCCTTAAATGTCTTCCACAGTAGCAACAATGTGCAGTATATCATAAGAGGATTAATATGCTGTATATGTTAATAAAGTACTCTCAAAAAATTAAAATAACATGTACTTGGTGTACCTCTGACTTCTATCTTTATGAGGGCAAACATAATCATTTATTTATTTATATTTCCAGAAAGAAGAGGGTCATGGAAGTTATAATAATACCATATACAAAATTGCTAACAAATATTGGTCATTACTATATGCAAGCATTATTCTAATGAATATGCTTATTTGACTTTTTTAGCCTCCCCAACAATAGTTTAAGATAGATTTGTATACTCTAACAAAATATTAACCGCTACTCTGTTGAGGAGGGAATGAATTTGAAGATAAAAACATACATTTTAAACAGGGGATGAAATAGTTGTTCTTAGATTTGAAGTATATTATTCTGGCTATGGAATTATAGCAGATGTGGTAGAACAAAATGAATCCCGGAGAAGAATTAAGCCAAATTAAGAATTTAGATTACTTCTAAGGATGATCAGAAAACTTGGTTTTTTTAAATAAAATGTTGTGAGAAACAGATTGATGTAAAACAATTTTGAAAATATTCTCTTTGTTGTGTAGGTTATGCTTCTCTGGGAGACATGAATAGAAACAGAGAGACAAGTGATGATGCTGTTGGTATATTCCAGGCAAGAGATAATGGTGACTGGACTAGAATTAAGGCAGAGAAGTGAAAATAAGTTAGTCACATGCTTTCAGATAGGGAAGAAGGTGAATGTAGAGCACTTTCTTGAGTTAATAACAAGAAATTGGGTGAGAATAGTGTTTTGCTGTGTTTTTTTTTTTCTTTTCCCAAAATGGGTTTGCAAAGGTAGAAAAATTGTTTTCTAGGCTACTTAAAATACATGTGACTGTGAGATCATCAAGAGAAAACCTTAAGTAAGTAGCAAATTTAACAACAGGAGTTTTCATCTCTTAGGACTGAGCAATGGTTCTCACTCCTATCAGGTGATTCCATTTATGATGTGATGCCAGAGTGCGCCATTTTGTCACGTAGAATGTCGTTGTATTTCATACTTTGTACCATCTCTTCTTTCAGTTACATTATTGTAGCCTTTATTTACATGTAGGAAATTGTTTTGCTGCAAAGTACATTTTGGTGTTTTTCTAGAATCATTATCACCCTACTGTTTGAAATTTTGAATATTAGATTCAGCTGCAGTCATGTCAAACATGACCAGAATAAAGCTTCGTAGTCACCACATTCAAATAATCAATGCACATGTGTGTGCTTCTGGAGTTTGCCAGTGATGAAATTTCAATATATTCCAGAGGTAACTCCTCATCCTCCAACCAAATCAGATCTTCTACATATCCTACTTCTGTTAATTGGCACCTCCATATGGTCATTCACATTGACTTGAAACCTCAGTATTATCTTTGAATACTTCCATGAGTATAGTTTTTATCTTATATTCTAGCTATATTTCAGGGCACTATTAAATGTTTTTCATCTTTATTTTGTCTAAATAGAATTTTCCCATTTCCTATTAAGATGCTTGAAAATTATGTTTTTTCAACCTTTCCTATTCCTATATCTACAATTATAAAAAACTTAACGATCAACATAAATATCAAAGGAGACACAGTTTTGGTGACAATGTAATCTAGGTTTCTTTCTATTTACCGCTAGGAACAAAGCATTTCTTCAGATTCTAACATGATAGCCTGCTTCACTTTACTGCCCCATAAAATTGTACTATGTGTGGTTAAAATACACCTGTAAGACTGGGTGCAATATAATTTCTACTTACTAAAATGAATTGTTGAAACAGGTTTTGTTATGTACCTTTTTATTTGATGGAAATATCAGCTTTTCTGATCACGGTTCCTATAAATAGCATTTAGGTAAATTACTAGTAAGTGGCTTGATGGTGTTTTTTTATTCCATGGTTTCTGCTTAAATAAAAAAATTATACGTGATTTATTTAGTTAAATATTATAGTTTTCTTCATTGACAGAAGAAAATTAGATTTGTAAATATTTTTGAACTATGAACAGAAAGAAAATGGGACATTTGAATGATTGACTATATCATTCTTAAATTCATCTGTGATATATCTGAAATTTCTGCCCAAGTCATTGCAAGTAGGACAATGAAAGACGAGATAATTTATGGCCTGAAAACGAACAAGAAATAACCTCTTAAAATTTTGTTTTATGTAATGTTGTAACTTTCAAAGTTGACATTATTCTCACAAATTATTGATTTCTTAATTGTATGCAGAAATATTTCATAAATCCTGATCACTTATATTTTTAATAATAAATCTACTCCATTTTCCAATTTGTTTATATTTTTGCATTAACAACTAATTTTTTGTAACCATAATAGAAAAAAAAAAAACTGACTGCTGCTGTGAACAATGGCTTTTATTCTAAAATTATAAAGTAACTATTTTTTTTTTTATTTTTTAACTTACATAGTTTATTTCCATGGACTAAAGTATTAAAAAATTCCAAGAGATGTTGAGCATTTTTTCATATGTTTTTTGGCCATTATTCTGTCTTCTTTTGAAAAGTTTCTGTTCATGTCCTTTGCCCACTTTTCGATAGGGTTGTTTGATTTTTTTCTTGCTGATTTTTCTGAGTTCTAAATAGATTCTGGTTATCAGCCCTCCGTCGGATTTGTAGCATGTGAAAATTTTCTCCCATTCTGTGGGTTGCCTATTTGCTCTTGTGACAGTTTCTTTGGCTGTGCAGAAGCTTTTTAATTTGATCAGGTCTCATTGATTTATTTTTGTTGTTGCTGTAATTGTCTTTGGGGTCTTCTTCATAAATTCTTTGCCTAGGCCAATGTCTAGAAGAGTATTTCTAACTTCTTCCTCTAGAATTCTAATAGTTTCACTCCTTAGGTTTAGATCTGTGACCCAGCGTGAGTTGATTTTTGTGAGAGGTGAGAGGTGTGGATCCTGGTTCAGTCTTCTACATGTGGCTCAACATCTCTAATCATCAGGGAAATGCAAATCAAAACCACAATGAGATATCACCTATCTCCAGTGAGACTGGCCTTTATCAAAAAGTCCCAAAACAATAAACGTCGGCGTGGATGTGGAGAGGTAGGAATACTCATACACTGCTGATGGGACTGCAAATTAGTGCAACCTCTGTGGAAAGCAATATGGAGATACCTTAAAGAGATACAAGCAGAACTACCATTTGATCCAGCAATCCCATTACTGGGCATCTATCCAGAAGAACAAATGATACTCTATAAGAAAGACACCTGCACCTGAATGTTTATAGCAGCACAATTCACAATTGCAAAGATGTGGAAACAACCCACGTGTCCATCAATACATGAGTGGATTAATAAACTGTGGTATATGTATACTGTGGAGGACTATTCGGCTTTAAGAAACAATGGTGATATAGCACCTCTTGTATACTCCTGGAAAGCACTGGAACACATTCTACTAAGTGAGGTATCCCAAGAATGGAAAAACAAGCACCACATGTACTCACCATCAAATTGGTATTAGCCGATCAACATTTAAGTGCACATATAAGAATAACATGTATTAGATGTTGGGCAGGGGGAGGGGGGAGGGGGAGGAGGGGACAGACATATGCACAAACAATGAGTGCGATGCGCACCTCCAGGGGAATGGACACACTTGAAGCTCGGACTTGGCGGGGAGGGAGGGCAAGGGCATCATACATAACCTAATCATCTGTACCCCCATAATATGCTGATATAAAAAAAATACCAAGAATGTCATACTATTTGTACTTATTTATTTGTTTAGTTTTAGTGCACTCATTCATAAGCTATTTAACATTCATTGAACATTCATTATGTATTGGTCACTTCTGTATATAGGGGTTAGAGAGATGAAGACAGTCCAGTGGAAATCAGAGAGAGATGAATGAGCCATTACAGCATTCTATGATGAAGTCTATACTGGACTTAGTTCTATTATAGAACAAAAGAGAATCTCCTGGGCCAACCTCTCTCGCATTGCACTTAACTGCCAAACTCTAAGTTTTAGAAATAAAAGCATCTAAATATTCCAAAATAGATGTCTGTTAGTTTTCCTTTTGAATAAATAATTTAAATACTTGATCTATGTTATGTTTTTATTATCTTAATTACCTATATAAAATTACATTCTAATATTAAAATGTCTTTCTAAATGTTTCAGTTATGAACATCAAGAGGTCTTATTTAGCCTTTAGCCTTGTTTTCCTTTTGTTTATAGAAATATCTAGGTATTAGTTTTCTTTCTTAATAATTAAAAAAGCATTTAGAGAAGACATTCTATTATACTGGAGACTCCATGCAACATTACAAACGTACAAACAGGCTAAGACGTTGTCCTTGTATTCAATAGACTTACAATCTAGTTGGAGAAATAAGACATACACCAAAAGGGAGAATAACAGCTTTGCCAGCCTTGTCAGTGTTTGGTATAGATGGTGCTTTATGTATTCAAAGAAGATCCTATATAATCCACTCCATTTTTACTTCTGTGACCTCACTTCCCCACTTCTTCCTGCTTTACTACTACTTCTACAAAACTGGCCTCCTGAATGTACCTTGAATATACCCTACAGGCTCCCATTCCTGGGTCTTTACGCATGTGATACTCAGTCCTTCCAATGCTCTTTCCCCAAATTCTGCAGGGCTTCCTTCGGTTCCTTCAAATCTCCGCTCTCCCCTTGCATACTTAGAGACCTTCACTGACCATTCTATGTAAATTAACTTTCTCACTCTCACACTCTCTATTAAAGTAAGCCTATTTTATTTTTTTCATAGTATTCATAACCAGTTGTCATAGTAATTTATTAAGTTTGTTGCATTCATTCATTTATGTATTTACTGTCTCTTTATACTATAATATAAGCTTCATTAAAGTAAGGACATTATCTATTTTGTTTGTTGACATATCACCAGGACCTGGGGATATACACTAATGTATTATATTCTAAATATTTATTAAATTTAAAAACAAGGGGGGGTCAGATGCCTTTTTCATTTTTTTAACTTTTGACATTTTTGTAGAAATTATAGTTTTGTGGTAGAGTAAATTTTGACCTTTTCTTGAACTCTAAAGCCAAGACATAATAATCCATTGTTTTTCAAATCTCTAACATTATATATCCCAGAGAGCTGCTTTGCCCTTTCCATCTCTGAGGACACAGAGAGAAGGTGCCATCTATAAACAAGGAAACAGGAACTCACCAGACACTGTATCTGCTGGTGCCTGGAACTTGGAATTCTTAGCTCCAGAACTGTGAGAAATAAATTTCTGTTGTTTATAAGCTACACAGTTTATGGTATTTTGTTATAGCAGCTCAAATAGATTATGACATAAAGATATATAGCTTAATCATGCACCATTTGAAGACATGCTTCAGTGAAAGAAGTATATGATTATAGATACGGTGCACTGGGTTAGTTCTAGATAAATACAAGGGAATACTTTAATAGAATATCAAAGGCTTTATCTCTGAATCTTGGCTCCATCATTTAAGTTGTTTAAGTCCTTGGTTAAGTTATTTCACTTCTTAAGTTTGTTTTCTTACCTAAAAAATGTGGATGATAAAAGAACTCATTGTGCTTATTGTGAAGTTATTGTGAGGACAAATGAGATAAAATAAGAGCTTAGAACAGTACCTGTCATGTATTATAAACTCAATAAATATTATATGCTTATTAATTATTATTCCATACCTGCTTCCAGTCATATATGAATTTTTCAAAATCTTGTTTGTTACATAGGTCTCTCAAACTTACTTACAAATTTTGGGTTTATAGCTGCTTCTAGATACAGTAGTTTTGGGGTAATTGTCAATCTAGGCCAACGTAACTAGTCCAAAAGAAATTACATATGGACAAAGAGATGATCTTAGCTGGTTGTTAAACAAAGTAAGATCATCTTACTTTGTGATAGATCTATTTATATTTATATGTCTATATTAATACTGATACCAATGATAATATCTCTATGCAGGGCAGATAGCTTGTATAAACCAACAATATTGATTGGTTAATGTTGATGTCATTTTTGATTAAAGGGTTGTGCAGTATCAACAACTAAAAATTGTGAATATTACCCAAATATAATATATATAATCAAGTATTTCTGAAATGGAATCTTGTGATGGAAATGACTTTATTTTTATGACTCTATAATAACATTTTGGTATTTCAAAATGCTAATTATTGTTCTCATGGTTATTATTATTACACATTTACTGATATTATTATATAAAGCAGTGCTAACTTACATACCCTTATTCTGAAGGCAGAAAAAATGTAATGAAAAATGCACAGGTCAAAATTTTTATAAACATTAAAATAATAATTACCTATTTAAGGAAAAATTTTTATTCCTAAGAGCTAAAAAACTTGATGAGAGCTACACTTGGTGCTTTGTAAAATACGGCAATCATTTTTTATGTCCTAGAATATCTGTGTGGGGTGTGGTGTTTGTGTGTATATGTAAGTGAGTGCATGCTTTTTTTCTCTTTCTTTCTCTCAGCATTCATATTTATATTTTAAGAAACATTTGATGTCATTCTTATTTTATAAACAATGAATATGAAATTCAGAAATTATAGTAATCTTGCAGATGAAAGAGAATAGTGCAAGTACATAATCAAAGAAACAACTATATGGATGTTTTATTTTTGTGAAATAATAAAGGTAAAATCCAATTTTAACGAACACCATGCTGTTTAATTATAGCCAAATTTCATTATACCTATAATGAGCACATTGTCAGAAATTATAATGCATTCATTGCTATAGCAGCTGATGATGAAACATGGCTCAGGCCAGCTTTTCTGTAATGAATTCAAATGAAAATTGCTTTGATCTCAAGAAGGAAAGCAGTGCCCATACATAACCTTCATCCTTTAAGCTCCAGAACTATTACAAGGATCATTTTATTTTCCTGAGCTACTTATAATTTAGATTTTTAATGGGTTGACAGATTTTGGAATTTTGTAATAAAGAGTAAGATTGAAAGGTAATGGAATTTTTATAGGAACTTTAAAAAGTCAAAGCTAGAGTTCAATTTACTTTTGCTTTTTGCCTTACCAAAAATGCCATATCATAGAATTGTAAGTCAATGAAGCATTGTTAATAGAGAAAACTGCTACTATGAGATTGACAGAGACATCTTGTGTTGTACAGGATTTTTCTTTGAGTTGATTTCCTCAAGAAAGTCCTGTTATAATAGGGGCTCATCGGTACGGTTTATTAGTGATATTCAAGCGGAAAAGATTTTACCTGTACTGAAAAATATTTATTATCTTCTAACAGACTAACTATTCAGGGAAACGAACAACTTTCAGTAATGTATCTTGTGGTATTCAAGAGACCTGGATCACAATCCTAGTTCGGCCACTAACTGATTGTGACCTTGAGAAAGTATATGTGTTCAACTACTACAATTGCCTTTTAAATAAGTATGTTTCAATATTTGACATTTTAATGGAAAGTTGATAGAGAGATACCATCTGCAATTTGTATATATTACAGTAATGGTTACTGTGATCATTATCAGAAATTGTGAACCCTTCATGTATGTTATGATTCTTGGATGAAGGTTTTTCTATAACTATCAGTTAAAATTATTATTATTAATAGTAATCTAAAGGCATTTTTTCATATTCGAGTGTATTGTAACTCTAAAATTTGTATCTCCTTATTATTATTTTCAAATATTGTTAAATCTCCATACACAGATTCTTATGTTCTGGTTTGCTATTTTCAAAAGTATTCAACAATTTAGTTCCAACAGGGGAATCTCAAATTTGCTTTTGGACCCAGTAAATTCAACAGAAAATAACCAAACACACACGATTGCTCCACCTTTTCATCATATAGACTCTTCCAAATGATTTTTGTATTTATGAATATATACACATTCCTGCAATAAATTAGTATTATTTGTAAAGAAAATGTTGACATACATTTATCCCACTATTTACCTTTTCTGGTAGTCTTCATTCCTTTCTGAATTTCTGTGTTTTATCTTTTCCTAGGATCACTTTCCTTCTGCCTGAAAAAGTTATTTTATAATTTATTATTGATTTGTTGGCAACACATTATTCGGGTTTGTTTTTCATTTTGAAAAAAGGATGTGTTTTTTCTTCACATTTGAAGTATATTTTAACTAGGTCTAGAACTCCTGGTTGGCAATAGTTTACTTTCAGCATTTTAAAGATGTTATTTTATTGATCGGTAGTTTTATTGCATACCTTTGAAGAAAGCACATTTTCCTGCCTATGACTGCTTTAAAAATATTTTTTCTTTTTTTCTTTAGTTTTCAGCAATTTTACCAAGAGGAGTTCAGGTGTAGTTTTCTTCTAGTTCATTCATGTGGGTTTTGTAAAATTTTGTTTGTCTGTGACTTGATGCCTTTTGTCAGTTTTGGGAAGTTCTTGACTGTTAATCTCTTTAAATATCTCTTGTTCTCCTTTCTCTCTCTTCTATAGTCTAGAACTCTTGTTTACTCAATGTTATCCATTTTAACGTCTCTCTTATGTTTCTACTCAAAGATAATCTAAACTGTTACTTGCCAGGCTCAGAGGAGTAAATCATCCCATTTTGGAGTCCTTCCTTTCCTTTCCTTCTTCCCTCCCTTCCTCCCTTCCTTCCTTGTTTCCTTCCCACCTTCCCTCTTCCCTTTCTTTCTCCCTCTCTCTTTCTTTCCTCTCCCCACCCCCTCATTTTTTGTTGTTTCTCTATTCTTGGATTTGCCCTCACTCCTATCTTGTAGTCTTCCCAATCCCCAGTAGTTACAAATGTGTATTACGGAAATTCTGCAGCATCTCTCCTATAAAGTGACCTCTGGACCTCAATTTTTGTGTTCTAATTCTGTGAGCTACCCTAAATCTCTCTTCCGTATTTCAGATATTTTTTACTTGGCCTCTTAGTTCCTTACCCTGGACAAATGTCTTAAGGAAAAAAACTGTGAAGTGTCTGTTTCACTTCTCTGTGTCTTGGGCATCTCAGTTCTTCAGTTGCTGGATTATCTTGGTTATCTTAAACTCAGTATTTGCCTCTGAGGTTTCCATCGATTGCTTTGAGCTCTGCTGTTTTTGTTGTTGTTGTTGTTTGTTAGAAGAGGTCCTTTGTAGCACTTCTCAGCCTTTTGTTCCTCATTCTAAGATTTGACAAACATCCTAAGGGCAAAAGTAGCATGAAGAAAGTTGAAGTTACCTTAAGGTACTTTCCTATTTTCTAGGCTCTGACTTCTAATGACTAGCTGTATTAGGAGCTATCTAGTGCCTTCAAACAAAGGCTGGGCTGATTGTAATGATTTTAATGGGTTATACAACACTGAACCCTAAACAACGGCAATGAAAGAACAGCACAAGCAGAGCAGCACTCTGGGCATTGTCTAAACAAAGTGGAAGCATGAACTATTAATATGCGTAACATGCATGATGGAAGGAATGCTTTTGCTTCAATTGGATCATGATATAAAAAAGAGGTGGTGTTACACATGACAAGAGAAAGGATGGCCAGAACCTGTGGGGAGTTTTATGCCACTTTAAAATGACAACATTGTTTTCTTAGCCTCTCTAAGTATATTATACAGAAGTTTAGCAATCTAGCATGTTCACTGAGTATCTTCTCCCATACTGAGTCTGTAATACTCTCTACTTTTTTTCTTTCTCTCTTCTATTCGTTTATTTATTTTTGGTCATCTTACCTCACTCTCTAAGCTATTTTTCTTGCTCTGTGCTTCAGGTAATTGACTCAAGGTATTGAATTAGTGCAAAGAAATCAAGAAATAAAAAAATAAAGAAAAAGAAAATATCATTACGGGAGAGTATTTTATTATTTTCTCCCATTGCATTTTGGCTATAGGCATTACATTTCAAAATTTTTGGTCAAATTTTATGCTTTAATACTTATTTTCACTTGAATTTCTCGACAGAAGACTATTTATGAAAGTACAAAATGACAGTTTATGTACACATATGAGACATATAATGGAATATAATATGTGGTCTTTCTATTAAAAAATATTATGCTGGAAATAAGAACTCTGCTATTGCTTCAGTAAATAAACCATATTTGCTTTTCCCCTGGCAAAAGTTTTAAACTTTTTTCAACTTAGTTGTAATCTTTCAGCTGTTCTATATTGTAACTTTCTAAATTTGGTGATACAGGCTTCCATTTAAACAATAGTATATAAACCACATAAACAAAGTCTGGTGCTCACAAAATGAGTAATGAAGGATTATATTTTTTTGATTTATAGACCCTTAATTCTTTAGATCTATCACAAATTCGAATCATTTTTCTCGATGTTAAGTTCTGTGCTGGGGTCTCATCAATAGACAACAGAGCTATAAGATTACACTCCATGAGATGCCTCCCTGGAGGACACAAGGCAGCAGGTGCCAGAAAGCAAAGCATAAGCTGCCCAGATTTTCTGCATTGCATTAGATTAAAATGATCTCTGCAGACATTTCTCCTCAATATCAGGGGTTTCATTGGCAAATTATTTGATTTCCACTTATTTTTGTTAAAATTACATAATTTTCACCATTTGTTATATTTCAGAAGATACAAGTTTCTAGAGTTAAACTTTAAAAAAATGCATCCTACAATCACCTATAAAATACATAAATACATTTGATTTCATGGAGATTATGTCTCATGGCCTATATGAGGTACTAACAAATGGATAATCCTGAATAATGAGTGCCACATTAAATCATGGTAAGGGATATTTTAAAATATTTACTTGAAATTACTAAATAAAACTTTGTATGTGGCTTGAATATTACAGGTATTTTCCCTAATTTTAAAAGGCATAAATGTTTATTAATAAAAAATTTTAGAATATAGAGTAACTCTATAAACTCAGTCAAACCAAAGAAAGAAATCCTGCCATTTGTGACAACGTGGATGAATCTGGAGGCTATTATGTTAAGGGAAACAAGCCAGACACATAAAGACAAATACAGCATACTCTTTCTCATATGTGGAGTCTGAAAAATTGAGAGCAGAGAAAACAGTGATTATCAGGTCCTGGGGGGTTGGGGGAACTTTCAGTTGTAAGATAAACAAGTTCTGGGGATCTGAGCTACGGCATGGGTGGTAACGAATGTGCTAATCAGTTTGACTGTGGCAATCATTTACATAGTGTGTATATATATAAAGTCATCATATTGTACATTTTGCATGTATATATTGTTTATCTGTCAACTAAACTTTTAAAAAAGAATAAGTATACTATATATAAAGTTATCACTCAAAGAAAACTGAAGTTAATATTTGAATAATTTTATTTTGACATTTGCTAATTTGTTAAAACCAATGATTTTTTTCTCTGCATACAAACAATATATATCTCTTTTAATATTGTCATATTGTAACTGACGTTTTTATTGCACTATTATACTTAACATTATAGTATTTGCACTTCTGCATGCCATTAAAGTTTTATTTGTTAGTATCATCTTAACAATGGTATAGTTTTCCATCATAATCATTTAATATAAATTATTTAATAATTTTCCTCTTTTCGGACACTTAATTTCTTTTATATTTACTATATTATAAAATTATAGAATAAGCATCTTTGTATCTCTTGTTGTATTATTATAAACTCCTAGATGTGGAACTGGTAAAAAAAAACGTTATGGATATTTTTAAGACTTGGTATACACAGCTAAACTGGTTTTTTGAAGTTTGTATCTGTTTAATCTAATGGAAGCAATATATAAAAAGATGCATTCCTTGCTTTCCTTGATTTACCAGCTTTTAACTCTATTATTCAGAAATTCATCACTCAGAAAATACAGGAATACCTATGTCATATTTCAGCTTCATTTAGAAGAGACACCTTTTTTTTTTTTTTACTTCAAATAAGGAAGGATGTCAGAAACTTCATGCTACCAAGTTATTTGGTTTTCAACATAGGTAAGGCTTTCGACTTTGCGGATATTGGTGCTCTATATCCTAAGCTTCAGAATGTCTGTTGAACGTTTAGACTATTTCAAACTTTAGTACAGATGGATCTAATCTTATTCAGTATCTAGCAGAGTAGTGTTTCCTAGGCAGGAAGATCTTGATGGCATTTAATATCTCATAGCAACCTTCCTGGGGGGTGTGGGAAATGGGACTCCTCTAAATGGGTCTGATTTTCTATGGAGTTCCTTAGAGATAAACAGCTTTTCCCATGGTATAGTCTGGAAAATACCAGAGCTGGCCTCAGGCTGCAGAAGACCAACTGGTGCTGGCAGCAAACTGTGATGCACCCACTGGCCAGTCTTTTAGGTCTCTGTCCTCCCCAATGCGCTGTGACCTGTGTAAGATTATCACCATTAAAGTGGAGAAGAGACTGGGACAAGAGTAAAAGAGAGAATGCTAAAGCCTGTAGAGTTGAATATTTGAAGTTTTCAAGTATTTTTTCTGACATTCAAAGTTCATTTGAAATACTTTTAATTTTTATGGATTCATAATAGTTGTGCATATTTATAAGGTACATGTGAAATTTCGATACATGCATATGATGTGAAATGGTCAAATCAGGGTAATTGGGATTGCTATCACCTCAAACGTTTATCATTTCTTTGTGTTGGAAACATTCCAAACTTTCTCTTTTAGCTGTTTTGAAATATACAGTAAATGACTGTTAACTATAGTTGCCCTGTTGTGCTATCAAACAGTAGAACTTATTCTGTCTATCTGATTGTATGTATATTTATACCCATTAACCCACCCCCCTCCTCATTCCCCCTTCCCACTACCATCTATTTGCTACTTCCATGAAATCACTTTTTTTTAGCTCCCACATATGCGTGGGAACATGCAACATTTGTCTTTCTGTGCCTGACTTATTTAACTTAACATAATAACTTCCAGTTCCATCCATGTTGCTGCAAATGACAGACATTCTTTTTATGGCTGAATAATATTCCACTGTGTGTACATACCACATATTCATTATCCATTTATCTGTTGAGGGACACTTAGGTAGGTTTCATATCTTGGCTATTGTGAATAGTGCTGTAATAAACATGAGAGTGCAGATATCCTTTCGATATACTGATTTATTTTCTTCTGGATATATACCCAATAATGTCCTGTCAAAGATGGCCCAGCTGCATACTAAAAGAATTGAAGGCATCAAAACAATTACCTTTTAAATTGATGTATAGTAAAACAATTTCTAAGAGTTCTTTCCAAAACACTACTAGTGATTTACGAAGAGTAAAAGTACTTGCCTATAACTAGTATTGGAAGCATTATGAAAATGTGACTAGTATGTGAAATGATGTAATGGACATTCTTAGAATTCATCTTGCCCATTAATAGAATACATTTGTATGAATAGAAAATCCACAGGTATAATTTGCCATGATCCTGTACTAAACAGTGAATATGTGAAAAAAGATTTTGGGAAAGGTGTGGCCTAGGTAGGAGCCTATCACCTGCTCCTTGGCTTTTCCACAACTGCTCCCTCCTGGATGTCTAGGCTTGGCTGTGACATTTCTACTCTTCAGTCTAAAGGAGGATTGGAAGCATGATTAAAATACATAAAAATATATTCTGGGGATATATTTTTCTTTAATCATTATATATACATTATGTAATAATAAAGAATAGTAATAGAGTATATTATTTTTGTTATAAACAATTTTTCTCTAAATCTAAAGATTGGAAATCGTACAACCAAGCCTAGGAATCCAGGCATGGAGTCCCTCTGGAAAAGCCAAGAATAGGCAATAGAGCTCCTCAGGCCATATCTTTTCCAAAAACTTTTTTGACATATTCACGTAGGACGGGATTGGGGCAAATTATACCTGCAGATTTTCTATTCATGCACATGTGCTCCAAAGGGCAAGATGAATTCTAAGTATATGCATTACATCATTTTACTTACTACTCAAACTTTCTTATTGCTTCAAATAATAGTTACTGGCAAGTACTTTTACTCTTTCTAAATCACTAGCAATATTTTAAGAGCTCCTAAAAACTGCTTTCCTAAACATAAATTAAAAATGTAATTGTTTTTGAGACCTTCGGTTCTTGTAGAATGCAGGTCATCTTTGGCAGAACACATCATTCTCTTTACCTAAAAAATGACTGTCTTCATTATTTTCTTCTAAAGACAGGCAATAAACAACCCCATCATTATTCTACTCGAGCATACCTTGTTTCTTTTCTTTTCTACTTAAAACAATTTTTGTATTAATAATATCAAACTGTAATAAAAAAGAAAACAGAACTGTGAACGCAGAATGATAATTGAAGAAAACACCACCACTGTCACTTTGTATTCCTCTCTTCATCTTCTTAGCATAGATACAACGTTCCATGTAAATTGTTTCAACTCTTGTCTCCTCTATACTACGTGAATTCCTTGACAATAGGAATTAGCTTTTATGTCTGAATTCTGAGCCCCTAAAACAGCATCTAATGGATGTGAGTGGAACAAAAGGAAGGAAAGTAAAAGAAAGGAAACTTTTATGATTGAAATAAAATCATTTTGCATTAGCATTCCAAGACAAATTTATTATTGTTTAGGACTGATGCTCTATGTTATAAATCCCCAGTTTGTTCATTACATTTAGAAAGTGGGTATGTGTAGTTGAAGGAAAAATAATTAGATGTGAACTGGGAGACTTTGGGTGCATGTGCCATTTAAGTATCAGAATACATTTTCAGTTCAAAATATGATACTATTATACAATTTCATATTTAGTAACAAGAATAAAAATACTGAATGTTCTGTGTAAAATCACAAAGATAAAACAGTTCAAACTGGCTGTGCAAAGTTTTACTTGTGCTTGACATTGAAGTCACCACATTATATGCATTATCTCAACCTCCACACCCATCCTATAATGCCTACAATGTAGGTTTAGTGTTAAATGACCTTTTGCCTTTAAGATATGGGGGATTTAAGTAAATCAAGTAAGTGATGGAGTCAGGATTTGAATCTGAGCAGTAAGAATCTAAAGCCTACACGTTTAGATTATATTTCTATGCTATATGAATAAAAGCTAAGCCTTAAAATGTTGGGAGCAATTAAAAATCACAGAAACATTTATCAAATTATCTTTTAGTTTCCGAATATAAACCTTCAGTTTTAAATTTAATATTTCATGTATGTTATGTGAAATTTCAAGAGCAAACAAAATATTTGTATAAAAATGAATGTATGTGTTATTCAAATAGGTGCATAGGTGTGACAAACATTTAATTGATAATTTAATAGCCCTCAATCAAGTAAAAATATGACACATAATTAGCTTTCTTTATTTAAAGTATAAATGCTTTGCAAGTATTTGCAAAGTGCTCTCATATCAGACATTAACATTTTTATGATGACTATATAGAGAGGAAAGATATCTGCTGGTAGGAAAGAGGCTTTTGGAAAACTTTTGACTACTGTTTCTTACTGTGGCAATCTAACTTTTAGTAGACCATTTCTCTCTGAGTACGATTAGGAAAACTGGGTAACAGAATTAACATAAAACAAACAAAAATCTATTTTAAAGTATTAGAGAATTCAATTTGAGTTGAAGTGAATCAGACGTTTTTTAATTTCTAAGCAGTGGAGTTTTGGAATGAGAGAAGTTAAGAAGAAAGTCCTAAAAAGACCAGAAGCTGTTCAGTTTTCTGTGGGATGGTCTTCCCCAAATTACGTTAGATTCATTTATAACTATTTGATGCCTTTGATTACTATTGTAAATGATATTTTTAAGTCAGTAATAGAAAAACAATTCATTTTTATACATCAATATTATATCAGTAAATCCTTACTGATTTTAATACTTATCGCTAGAAAATCTCTAGAAGACTTAGCTTTCTCTGTTGTCTGCCAAAAAGGAAAGTTTTTATTTCTTACTTTGTCAACATTATGCCTTTATTTCTTTTTCTTTTATTATTGCTGAAGCTATGACTTCCAGTTGAATGTTTATTAGACATGGTCATAGGAGACATCCTTTTCTCCTTCGGGAGAAAGGCTTTCAATATTTCACTATTAAATATGATGTATGCTGTAGCTTTTTTTTCTTTTTATAGATACCTATATAGAGGAAGTTTGTCTCTCTTATTAATTTTATACATATTTATAAATAAACGATGTTGAATTTTAGGAAATGTTTATGAGGTTACATGATTTATCTCCTAGATTTTAATTGTCAATAATTTGTTTAGGGTATTTACATATCTGTACCTCAGAGGGTTTTGCTTGTTAGTTTTTTACCTTGCAGTATTCTTTCTTTGGTGTTGGTATCCAAGTCAGGGTGGCCTCCAAAATTAAGTTGGGGAGCCTTTTCCATTATTTCAGCTGTCCCCAACTTTTTTGGCACCAGAGACAGATTTCATGGAAGACAATTTTTCCGGACCGGGGTTGCGGGGGAAGGCGGAGCTCGGGTGATAACGCTAACGATGGGGCAGCTGAGTGCCCCCCTCCACGTTCCTAAATTTCCTGGAAGACAATTTTTCCGTGGATGCGGCCGGGGGTGAGTTTGGGAACCGGGAGCGGGGCAGGACGGAGCTCTGCGGCAGGTCCCTAACAGGCCTTGGACCCAACGGGCTTGGGGACTGCAGCTTTGATTTTCCCATAGGCGTATATGTAAGACTTGATTAATATATTTATTCTGTATTTTGACGAAATCGCCATTAAAAACATCTGAACAGATTTCTTGGTTTAGAGTCTTCTCATTATAGCTTTATTTTTAACAGATGTAAGAATATTCAACTTTTCTCAAACTTTTGAAATTGTTTTTGTTAAATAGTTCTTCATATAATTGTTTCATCTGAATTTTCATTTTTTTGCATAAGTGTTTTATAACCTGTCATATTTTTAATATATTTTAATTTTTTATTTTAAAATACTAAGGGGGTACAGATGTTTTTGTTACATGGATACCTTTATAATGCTTTAGTCAGGGCTATAAGTGTGTCCGTCACCTCAATATTGTTCACTGTACCCGTTAGGTTTTTACCCCTTCCCTCCTCTCCCTGCCCCGCTTCTTGATTTACAATGATTTTTACTTCTTTCTGTGCCGATATATGCCCACCAATTAGTTCCAAATTATTGGGAGCACATGCGGTGTTTGTTTTTCCATTCCTGAGATACTTCACTTAGGATAACCTCATATTTTTAATGATTGAAAAATCCTTAGTGATATTGCATTTCACATTTTTATTCCTAAAATCGATATTTTAATTTTTTTATCATACTTACTAAAAGTATATAAATTTATTAGATCTTTTGAAAAAACGACTTTTAGCTTTGTTTATTTTCTTAATTGCAATTTGATGTACTTCATTAATTTCTGCTTTTTATTATATTTTTATTCTATTTCATTGGGTTTCATTTTCTAATTTTTTGAGATGGATACTTTTTCTTTTTCTATCTTTTTTGAGATGGATATTCAGGTTATTTTTGTTTAGTCTTTGCTCATTTCTAATATGCATATTTAAGGTAAAACATTTCCTTCTAACTATGGCTTTAGCTGCATCCTCTAAGTTTTCATATATCATACTATATCATACTTTAAGTATCATTCAGTTAAAATATTTCTTTTTGTTTTACACACATATGCATATTATATTTAAATTCATATAGAATATTTACATTTTAAGTTATACTTTCGAAATTAGAAGATGAAATATAGCTTAAGTTTTACAACAAAGAAAAATATACAAGACAAAAATAGAGTTAGTAATAAAAATACAACTATCTCTTCTTGATAATGTGGACACTTTTGTCAGAAAGTTACATCTTCTTAATTTGCTTGTCCAAATCATTAAAATAGAGATGATATTTTATGATTATATTCAGTGCCATTTTGCTAGAAATTCATTTGGTGGGATCATAGACTAACATTTTTGAGCAAATCTAAGTCATTTTCTTCCAAGTTTTTGACATGGGATGCTAGGCTTCCCGGTTTCCACTTGGGAAAAGTATTCTTCCAGAAGTGGATTCTTACAGTATTTCTAATTTCAATTTTGGTCTCTTTTGGATCCATGAGATATTTAAAAGTACATTCCTTGGTTTTTATATCTAGCTAGTCACGGAGCCTACTCGTGCTTATGACTAGTGTGACTAGTCGTGCAATCCCTCCATGTGACTAGCCCTGTGTAGCTGCATCTTATCGATATGAATCACTCATTATTTGATAAGAGATGAGTGGTGTGGTATTTAGTCCTTACCTTAGATTTGGTATAAGTAAACTAGTAACAATTATTTGAATCACTAAGTTTCAAAATCTTTAGGCAAACCTGAAGCTGGAGGAAAACTCACAAAACCACTGGAAATTTTTCTCTTCTACTGTTGCAAAACAATTCCCCTGGGTAAGGGAATTAGAGCATTTTGGATAAAGGAAGATAAAATCTCATTGAATAAGAGAGGAAAAACTTTTTCTCATATTACTAATTCCAAAGGGCAAGACTGCTGAATCATGAGTGTATGCTTTGTTTCGTAGAATGACTTGAAATCAGCAAGTTTTCAGGATCAACTTGCAAGGTCAATCTCCAATTCCCAACTTCCTAATTCATCTTGTCCATAGCTTCAATCAGCACGTAGAGGCAACCAGGACAGAAGTTTAGCATCTTATTAATGTAACTAACAAACACTGTTGATGATAAACAAGTAACACTAAACATAAAATTATCAGTGAGCATGTTACTACAGTTATTCTATTTTTTCAGAGAATTTAACCTACTTGCTCATATTGATAATTATTATGATTCACCTACTCAAAAAGATTAGGCATTCTTGAATGACATAACAAGATGTTAAGACTCTATCCCTTAATTGATAAAGCAGATTTAGCAATTACTTATGGAATATGTAATTTTTCTTTGATATCATGCACATGTATTAACACTTAAATCTTGGGATTCTCAAATCTTCAAGTTCATATTTTTCTTTGCTCTAAAATGAAATATTCAGAACTCTTTTAAATATGTTTAATAATTTAAATGTTTATGTATCATTTTGATATTATTCAAATTGTAAGTGGCATCTGTTTTCATGAGACAATAAAACAATATTTCTCTTTTAAATATAGCATTTATTTTTATTTCAAATTTTATATCTCTGGAATTTTGAACATTTTACTCTCTAAATTATTTCAAATATCAGTATTTAAACTCATGTATAGAATCAGAGCATTCTGTACATAGTGGAGAAGGTGACATATTTCAGAAGTAAAAATGCTGACTATGATCCTGAAAAGAAACAAATAGGAATTCCACACTAGCAGGTCACTGGGAAAAGCAAACAAGATCATGTTGTATTTTATAGTTGGCAACATGTAAAACATCACTTGCTGTCTTCATGGGATTTCCACTGGGAAGATCAGCAATGGCTTTCTGACAACTCCATCTTGTAAGATCATGGAAATATCCCAATTGTTTACAGGCGTCATGTAAAAGAGTGCAGCTGTGGTTTTTCCTGTGCTTTCCACCTGTCACACTGTATCTGCCTCCGAATTAACATTCTCTAAAACGAAACAAAGATTCTTAAGAGATATATTTGGCCCCAAATTAGCCAGAGATGTACATAAACCTGCTCATTTTCCCATTAAGAAAAGAGCCATAAAGAAGTGCTCCTCTGCTCTTGCCAGATGGCAAGAGAAACTCAGGAGTTACTCTCAAACAGGCTTGCTATAATCCTAGGGAAAAAAATTAGCATCTACTTGTCATACTGACAACATTTAAGTTATGATGTCTTTTAAGTAAAGGCCAGAATTATCATCAGGGAAAGATGGGTTAACTGCATCAGCCATTTTGTAACCAAACGCTGAAGGTGAAATGTTGCCTTTAGAATTTCAAATGAAATAACGAAGCTATAAGATTTAGGTTTCATCTCAAATTATCCAATAAACTCATTAAGCCTTTTGAGGAAGGGTAAAAGTATAGATAAATAAGCAGACTGGCAATAATTATAGCTGTATACATATACTTAATTGGAATGAAACTCTTAAATCATGCATCATAAAGTAGCATGATTTAAGAATTTCATTAAATGTGCATTTTAGGTTTTCGTGTTAAGTGTGAACATTAAAGTGCAGCTAAATGTTATAAATTACTGTGAGAATTAACATAGATAAAAAGAAAAAAAATAGGCTAGTTTTATAAGGAGAATATTCTCCTTGCTGTTACTTCAGTTCCTAAGGTAGATAGTTGGAAAAACACCCCTTTGTAAATACATCTTGTACATGTATTTAAGTAGAAGTCTGTCAAAACATTTCCAGTGCAAAATAAGTTACCTAGCTAGTTCTCTCTGTGTGTATGTGTGTGTGAATGTATATGTATAAATTTATATTTTCAATTTTATGATATCTACATTCTACAGTCTAGAACTAAGATGAGAATCAATCATTATCAAATTTATATCCTATACCAGATACATCCTGTCTTTCTTTCAACCTTTGATTTCTTCACTTTTTCTATATTTGAAAAGTATATCTTCTTCCACCAAATAAATATAGGGTTCCCCAAAGATCATTAAGTGTTTTTGTTTACTCTCTGTATATTCTCCACTTGGAGATTTCATATGATAAATTTGATGCTCACATTTACAGGAATGATTTGTGAATTCTGCCATAATACATTCAACAGGTATCCTCTATCAGTCAAGCTCATTAAAATTTCTGACACTGAGGCTGCTGTATCTAGCTTTTCCATTTTCATCAATGGCTCTGCAATTCTCTTAGGTTTGAAAGTTTGCAGAGTCTCTACTTTTAAACATAGACCAATTAAATAAATCAAATATTCTTTAATATCTACCATCTACATTGTCATTTTGGTCTGTTCAAAATAGTAGAATAGCATTCATCAAAGAATGAAAAAAAGAATGATAAGATACTGGAAGAAGTCAGGCTTAGCAAAGATTGTATTTTTTTTAAATTTTAGAATATTATGGGGGTACAAATGTTTTGGTTACATAAATTGCTTTTATATCATTTAAAAGGTTTAAATAAATGCCATGTGAATATGGGACAGCAGATTTGGATTCAGAGAAACAAGGGTAACTTTTTAGAGAATGCACTGTGTGAGTCTGGCTGGCGAAAATTAAGCAAAATTTCAATAGCCAAGGGAAAATTGGGAAAATGTTTCAGGTAAACAGTGTAGTTTTAGCAAAGCTCAGAAGCGTCATACCATCTGAAATATACTGGCTAGAGCAAGGAGACATTGAGAGGCATTAACAGAAAATGGGATGAAAAAGATACATTGAGAATAGATTGAAAACAACCTTAATTCTTTCCTAAGAAATTGGGCTTTCTTACAAGTAATAGGGAGCAGATGAAAAGGATTTTTTATAGTGATATCTTTATGCATTTGTTATGGGTTGAATAGTGTACCCCACAAAAGTTGTTGAAGTTCTAATCTCATTACCTGTGAATATAATTTTATTTGCAGATAGTGTATTCTGAGTCACCTTTGGCTGCTATACACTGGGTGGCTTGAAAACAACAGAAATATATTTCTCACAGTTCCGGAGTTTAGAAATATGAGATCAGGATGCCAGCATGGTCAGGTTCTGGTGAGGCTTGCAGACTGCTGACCTTCCTGGTATCCTCAGACCAGAGGGTCTCTATAAAAGGGCATTAATCCCATTTATGAGGGCTTAACCCTCATAACTTAAGTACTTGCCAAAGGTCCACTTCTAAATACCATTCACACTGGGGTTTAGATTTCAACATACAAATTTTGAGGGGATCCAAATATTCAGTGCATGACAGGGTCATTGTAGCTGGTCAAGTTAAGATGAGGTCATTAAGGTTGGCCTTATTCCAATATAACTGGTATCCTAAGAAAAAGGGGAAATTTGGACATAGGAACAGACAGAATAGGAAAGACAAAGTGAAGACACAGAAAGAACATCATTTCCAAGCCAAGAAACACCTAAGGCTACTAGAAACTAGGGTTGCTGCATGGAATATTCTCCCTCACAACCTTTGGAAGGAACTCACCCATCTGACATCTTGATTTTGTGCTTCTAGCCTCCAAAATTTTGAGACAATAAATTTCAGTTGTTCAAGCCCCAGATTTGCGGTACTTCATTTTAGCATCCCCAGGAAACTAACAGCAGTAGTGTAGATTACAACTGTAAAGGCCAAAGTGGAGACAGAGAAAGCAGTTAAACGGAATCATGTGTGGATTAATGACAGGGATACATTCTGAGAAAAGAACATTAAGCAATTTCATCATCATGTGAACATGATAGAATGTACTTACAGAAACCTAGATGAGTAGCCTACTATACGTCTAAGCTGTATGTTATAGCCTACTGCTCCTAGGCTACCAAACCGTGCAGCATGTTACTGTACTGAATACTTTAGGCAATTGTAACACAGTGGTAAGTATTTGCGTACTTAAACACATCTAAACACAGAAAAGATTCAGTAAAAATATGGTATTATAATCTAATGGGATGACCGTCATATATGCAGTCTTTCATTGACTGAAATGTTATGTGGCACGTGACTGTAATTTTAATACAGTCTCTGACTTACAATGATTTAACTTACAATTTTTCAAACTTATATGGTGAAAAAGAGATACATGTTTAGCAGAAACCATACTTTGAATTTTTTTTTAATTTTGGATATTTTCTTAGGCTAGCAATAGCCGGTGCAATATTCTCTCGCAGTGCTGGGCAACAGCTACGGCTCCTAGTCAGCTGCAAAATCACAAGGGTAAACAACTGCTACTTGACAGTGTACTGTGTAGCCAGATGATTTTGCCCAACGGTAGCCTAATATAAGCATTCTTAGCACATTTAGAGTAAGCTAAATTAAGCTCTGATATGCAGTAGTTAGGTATATTAAATACATTTTTAATTTACAATAGCTTTATTGAAATACAGTTCCATCATAAATTAAGGAACATTTATGATTTAGGAATAAGTGATAATATGACAAGATGTAGGAATGGAAAATGTGGTCCAGATATGAGAAACATTTTTAATAAAGAATATTAAGACTATCAGTAAATTAATTGTGAAGGAGATGAAGAAAAGGATGAATATAAATTACTTCTAGGTTTCTAGTTTGATCCGTTCAGTTCGATGATGAAAAAGTGTCAAAAAGGAGACATTCAGAAGAAATCACATTGAAATGGAAGAATAGAAGTTGTTTTAGAAAATGCCTGAATTTGAAGTTACTCTGAAATATTCAGAGTAATTCAGTTTGTTGATTTAAAAGAAACTTAAAAAAAAAAAATCTTGGCAGGATGAAGATTTGAGTTTCATTGACATTTGAAGTGATGAGCTTGCATAATACGGACTGGAAGTGACTGAGGCTAGACCTCTAAAGAACAACATTTAAAGACCAGCTGGTAGAGAAAGCACTTAATAAAGAGACCCAAAAGTAGTCAGGCAAATAGGAGGATTTTTAGAGGAAAAAAAAAAAAAAAGAATAAAAAGTTCCAAGACAGATGGAATGGAAAACATTTTAAATAATATACAGAGATAAAGACAGAAAAGTGTCCATTAAATTAGGCAAGTGATTATTCATGTCTTTTGCCCATTTTTAAATTGGATTACTTGGTCTTTTGCTATTGAGGTGTTTGAGTTCTTTATATGAATATTAACCCCTTGCCAGATGCATAGTTTCAAATACTTTCTCTTGTTCTGTAGGTTATCTATTTTATTAATTGTTACCTTTGTTGTGCAGAAGCTTTGTAATTTGATGTAATCCCATTTGTCTATTTTTGCTTTTGTTGCTTGTGTTTTTGAGGCCTCAATATGATAAGTGAAATAAACCAGGCACAGAAAAAGAAATACCTCACGATCTCACTCATCAGTGAAATCTAAAAATGTCGATCTTGTAGAAGTAGAGAGTAGAATAGTGGTTAACAGATGCTGGGATGGTAGGGGTGAGGAGAGATGGGGAGAGGTTGGTCAATGGATACAAAAATACAGTTAGACAGGAAGAATACATTATAGTGTTATATTACACAGTAGGATGATTATAGCTATTAATAATAATGATGCAGTATATATTCCAAGATAGCTAGAAGAAAGGATTTTGGATGTTATCACCACAAAGAAATCATAAATATTTAAAGTGACGAATATGCCAATTGCTCTGATTTGATCATTATACAATGTGTTCCTGTACTGAAACATCATACTGTACATCACAAATATGTACAATTATTATGTTCCAATTATAAATAATGTAAAACTTAATCACATCTGCAAAGCCTTTTTTACCATGTCAGGTAACATATCCATAGGTTTTAAGGATTATGATGTGGACATCATTGGGGGATGATTATTCTGCTTATTAAAAGGAGTGAGCTATAAATTAATTTCCTTTCATTTTACTTGACAACTACCAGGCATTACTTAACAGGTTGTTCTTTCCTCTGTGCTTTATGAAATATAATTTTATTGGTAAAATGTTTATCCTTCAAAATGGTTAAAATATCATTTTAACAAATAGTTAAAATATCATTTCAAGTTGATAAACAACCATACAATCTGTATCTTATATGTAACTTATCTGAATTAAAAAAATTAAAACAATATTTCCAAAGTCGCTGATATTTTACTTTACTATTAGTATGCTTTATTTTATTTAATCTTTTTCATCAGGTATTTGTTAAAAATATACCATGGAGAAGGATGAAGTTGGAGAAGTGACACTAATTGAATTCAAGACTTACTATAAAGTTATGATAATGAAGAGAGTGTGATATTAGCAAAAGAATAGACAAAAACATTGATGGAATAGAATGGAGAACCCAGAAATATATCCAAAGCGATATAGACAACTGATCTTTCACAAAGGATCAAGGGCAATTCAACCTAGAAAAAATAGTCTTTGAAACGAATGGTGGTGAATATTTACTTGTGAAAAAGTAGATCTAGAGACAGATTTTATATCTTTTACAAAAATTAACTGAAAATGGTCATGGACCTAAATGTAAAGTATATAACTAAAAAACTCTTAGAAAATAACATAAGAGAAAATGCAGGTAGGCTGAGGTTTGATGATGACTTTTTTCATGTACCACCAAAAGCAGAATCCGTGAAAGAAGAAATGGATGAGTTGGACTTCATTAAAATTAAAAATCCCCATTTGTCGTATATGGCTTGTATCATTTTCAGGTAGGCTCTGTCTATGCCTATTTTGTTAAGTATTCTTATCATAAAAGGTTGTTGAATTTTGTCAAATGCTTTTTCTGCGTCTATTGAGAGAATCATATGGTTTTTGTTTTTGCTTCTGTTTATGTGGTGAATTACATTTATAGATTTGCGTATGTTGAACCATCCCTGCATCTCTGGGATGAAGCCCACTTGGTCGTGGTGGATTATTTTCTTAATAAGCACCTGGATTCGGTTAGCTAGAATTTTGTTGAGAATTTTTGCATCTATATTCATAAGGGATATTGGTCTGTAGTTTTCCTTTTTTGATGCATCCTTTCTGGTTTTGGTATCAGAGTTATGTTGGCTTCACAAAATGTGTTGGGGAGGAGTCCATCCTTCTCGATGTTGTGGAATAATTTCTGCAGGATAGGCACCAGTTCAACCATCTGGCCCAGGACTTTTCTTTTTTGGAATGTTTTTTATTGCTGTTTCCATTTCAGTCCTTGATATTGGTCTGTTCAGGAATTCTATTTCTTCCTGGTTTAGCCCAGGGAGGCTGTGTGTTTCTAAAAAATTGTCCATTTCCTCCACATTTTCCAGTTTGTGTGCATAAAGGTTTTTGTAATATTCATAAATTATATCTTTAATCCCCTAAGCATCAGTTGTAACTTCTCCTTTTTTTTCCTGATGGAGCTTATTCAAGATTTTTCTTTTCTGTTTTTAGTTAGTTTAGCCAAAGGTGTGTCAATTTTGTTTATTTTTTCAAAGAACCAACTTTTTGTTTTATTAATCTTCCGTATAGTTTCCCTGTTGCCAATTTCATTAAGTTCTGATTTGATCTTATTAATTTCCCTTCTTCTGCTGGGTTTGGGGTTGGTCTGTTCTTCTTTTTCTAGTTCTTTGAGTCGATTTATTAGGTTGTCTGTTTGTGATCTTTTTGACTTTTGGATATAAGCATTTATGGAGATAAACTTTCCTCTCAGGACTGCTTTCGCTGTGTCCCACAGATCTTGGTAACTTGTGTCACCTTTGTCATTTAGGAAAAATTGAAAGCATTTCCACTTAGAACTGGCACCAGACAAGATTGCCCACTATCTCCACTTCTATTCAACATAGCGTTAGAAGTCCTGGCCACAGCAGTCAGGTAAGAGAGTGGAATTAAAGGCACACAAATGGGAACAGAAGAGATCAAACTCTCACTATTTGCTGATGATATGATATTATATCTTGAAAACCCCAAGGATTCAACCAAGAGGCTATTGGAATTGGTAAATGAATTCAGTAAAGTCTCAGGACACAAAATCAATACACACAAATCAGAGGCTTTCATATACGCCAACAACAGTCATACCAAGAACCAAATCAAAAACTCAATTCCTTTCACGATAGGAACAAAGAAAATAAACTACCTAGGAATATGTTTAACTAAGGAGGTAAAAGACCTCTATAGGTAGAACTACAAAACATTGAGGAAGGAAATAGCAGATGACGTAAACCGGCAGAAAACCATACCATGCTCGTGGGTCGGCAGAATCAACATTGTTAAAATGTCTATACTACCCAAAGTGATCTACAGATTCAATGCAATCCCTATTAAAATACCAACATCATTCTTCACAGATGTAGAAAAATTAATTTTATACTTTGTATGGAACCAGAGAAGACCCCGCACAGCAAAAACTATTCTAGGCAATAAAAACAAAATGGGAGGCATCAATTTACCAGACTTCAAACTCTATTACAAAGCTGTAATAATCAAATCAGCTTGGTACTGGCACAAAAACAGAGACATTGACCAGTGGAACAGAACTGAGAACCCAGACATAAAACCATCCTCATATAGCCATCTAATCTTTGACAAAGCAGACAAAAACATACACTGGGGAAAAGAATCTTTATTCAATAAATGGTGCTGGGAAAACTGGATAGCCACACGTAGAAGACTGAATCGGGACCCACACCTTTCACCTCTCACAAAAATCAACTCACACTGGGTAACAGATTTAAACCTAAGGAGTGAAACTATTAGAATTCTAGAGGAAGATGTTGGAAATACTCTTCTAGACATTGACCTAGGCAAAGAATTTATGAAGAAGTCCCCAAAGGCAATCACAGCAACAACCAAAATAAATAAATGGGACCTGATCAAATTAAAAAGCTTCTGCACAATCAAAGAAACTGCCACGAGAGCAAACAGACAATCTACAGAATGGGAGAAAATTTTTGCATGCTACAAATCTGATAAAGGGCTGATAACTAGAATCTACTTGGAACTCAGAAAAATCAACAAGAAAAAATCAAACAACCCTATCAAAAACTGGGCAAAGGACATGAACAGAAACTTTTCAAAAGAAGATAGAGTAATGGCCAAAAAACATATGAAAAAATGCTCAACATCTCTAATCATCAGGGAAATGCAAATCAAAACCACAATGAGATATCACTTATCTCCAGTGAGACTGACCTGTATCAAAAAATCCCAAAGCAATAAATGTTGGTGTGGATGCGGAGAGATAGGAATGCTCATACACTGCTGGTGGGACTGCAAACTAGTGCAACCTCTGTGGAAAGCAATATGGAGATACCGTAAAGAGATACAAGTAGAAGTAGCATTCAATCCAGCAATCCCATTACTGGGCATCTACCCAAAAGAACAAATGATACTCTATAAGAAAGACACCTGCACCCGAATGTTTATAGCAGCACAATTCACAATTGCAAAGATGTGGAAACAACCAACCCAAGTGTCCATCAATACATGAGTGGATTAATAAAATGTAGTGTATGTATACCATGGAGTACTATTCAGCTTTAAGAAACAGTGGTGATATAGCACCTCTTGTATACTCTTGGATAGAGCTGGAACACATTCTACTAAGCGAAATATCCCAGGAATGGAAAAACAAGCACCACATGTACTCACCATCAAATTTGTATTAACTGATCAACACATAAGCGCACATATAAGAATAACATCTATTGGATGTTGGGCTGGGGGGAGGCGGAGGAGGGGACTGGTATATGCATACAGAAAGAGTGCAATGCGCACCATCCAAGGGATGGACACACTTGAATCTCGGACTTGGGGGTGAGCAGGGTAATCATATGTAACCTAATCATCTGTACCCCCATAATATACTGAAATAAAAAAATAAAATAAAATAAAAATCCCTGTTTGGCAAAAGACAGCTAAGGAAATTTAAAAAACAAACCACAGACAAAGAAAATCTTTCCAAAACACATATCTCATAAAAGGCTACTATCTAAAATATATAAAGGATTCTAAAATGCAGCCATGAGAAGATAAACAACACGATTTAAAAATGGGGAAAAGATTTGAACACCTATCTCACTAAAGAAGACACATGGATAGGAAATAAGCATATGGAAAGATGCTCAAAATCATATGTCATCAGGAAATTGCAAATGAAAGCAACAATGAGATACCTCCACATACCTGTTTTAAGGTCAGAAAAATACGAAACAGTGTCAAGATCAAATGCTGGCAAGGATGTGAAGTAGAGGAACTCTCATTCATTGCTGGTGAGAATGCAAGATGATGTAGCCACTTTGGAAGATAGTTTGTCAGTTTCTTATAAAACTAAACATACTCTTACCTTATAATTCAGCAATCGTAATCCTTGGTATTTACTCAAAGAAGCTGAACATTTGTGTCCACACAGTTTCATAATTGCTGACATTTAGAAGCAATCAAGCTGCCCTTGAGTAGATGAATGGATAAACAAAATCTGGTACATCCCTACAATGAAATATTATTCATCAATAAGGAGAAATGAGATATCAACTCATGAAAAGACATGGAAGAACCTTAAGTATGTATTGATAGGTCAAAGAAGCCAATCTTAAAAGGCTATATCCAGTACTATTCCAATTAGATAACGTTCTATGAAAGACAAAGCTACGGAGACCTTGAAAAGATCAGTCTTTGGAGGGAGGGATGAGTAAATAGAAAATTGAACAAAGGCTATTTTTAGGGCAGTGGAACTAAATTTGTATGATATTCTAACAGTAGATAAATGTCATAATACATTTGTCAAAACCCATATAATGTACAACACAGAGTGAATCCAAATGTAAACTATGGACATTGACTAATTATAATAATGTATTGATATTGTATTATCCATTTTAAAAAAGTATCACATGAATGCAAGATGTTAATAATCATGGTACATGTACAAGGGTGATGGGGTTTATGAGGACTCTGTACTCACTGCTCAATATTTCTATAAACCTAAATGTGTACTAAAAATAAAGTATACTTATTAAAACAGAACAATACAAAAGCCTAAATATACTGTATCTAAAGCTGCAAAAAATACAAGAGATCCTTTCATTGTCCCTTTGTGGTTTCCTTGAATAAAACCTAAACCAGACATGTGCACATCAGATAGAACAGGCACTGTGTGTATGTGTGTGTGTGTGTGTGTGTGTGTGTGTGTGTGTGTGAGAGAGAGAGAGAGAGAAAGAGACCTTTTGAAAGTCAGACTCTTCTAAGTCAATTTAGTAATTAATTTGTCCAGTAATGCATATATTCAATAATGTTAATCAAACACTCCTATGAGTTTGATGGCGACCACTGTGGATACACAAAAATGTGTGTGTGTGCACTCAATGTTTATGATTTATGTACCATTATACTCACATATATAGATAGATAATAAAATGATATTCACATGGTAAGTATATGTAACACATAGACTTACATATATACCTATTAACAACTCAAAAGTGATAGAAAAAGAATACTTAATCATTAACTATTTGTATTACTGTTACTCAGACGTCATTTTTTCAACATAACACAGCTAGAATTCACTTCTGGGGTATCTCAAATACTCAAAGAGACTTGTCAACTATAATTAATAGTTAAAACAGCTAAGGACAAAGAGATCAAAAAGCACTTGGATGTTTTCCTCTTCCAGGGAGACAGCTTGTCTTTGAAGGCAGTGCCTTCATAAGATGGATTACTTCATTTGGCTTTTCCTGTGGCCTTCAAGGAGAGTTGGAATGAAGGACACTAAAAAAAAAAAAGAAAAAAAAAATACAAAGACTCAAGTATTGGAGTGTTTTTAAAGGTAAAGAATAGGCATGCCAAAGTACCTATGACAGAAAAACAGTAATGAAACAGAAATAGAACTTCTGTTTGAGAAAATATTTGCAGAATACTTCTTCTTTACTGTTCAGTAAAAATCATGATGGTGTTTCTGTTGTTTGTTTTCTTTTAATATTTTAAGAGAATGTACATAGAATATATAAGTTAAAAAATCCTGGATGCTTTTATTTCTCCCCCCTCGATTTGTTGGAATCCAGTAGACATCACTGGGAGAAGGCGGCCAGCATTAGCATTATCCATGGAAACTTTAGAAATATATCAATACTTGGACCCTGTCCCAGATCTACTGAATCAGAATGCTCAGGAGATATTTAAAACAAAGAAACTCTCAAAATATTTCTCAGCTTTTTTCTGATGCATAACTCAAGCTAACAACAACTATTGCTAGCAACAATTTTATAGCCATTCAATGAGGTGAGTCTTAAGCCAATCACAGAAAATAATGAAGAAAGAAAGTAGAGAAAGAAGAAATGATTTAGGGGAACTTCAAGGAAATAAATTAACCCACTTTTGTGTGTTTGTAACAAGAGGCCAAATAGTCATTTATTTTAAAAACCAACATAATGAAAATCTTTGAGTATAACTTTCAAATATTCTGCCATTGAGTAGATAAGGACTCCAATTTACTTTTTTTTTAAAAATTTCAGCAAATCATGGGGGTACAAATGTTTAGGTTACCTATATTGCCCAGTCTGAGTCGGAGCTTCAAGCACATCCATCCCCCAGATGGTGCACACCTCACCCATTAAGTGTGAATATACCTATCTCTTCCTCTCCCCTCTCACCTGCCCGACACCCAGTGAATGTTACTACTATAGGTGCACATAAGTGTTGATCCATTAATACCAATTTGATGGCTGGTACATGTGGTGCTTGTTTTTCCATTCTTGTGATACTTCGCTTAGCAGAATGGGCTCCAGCTCTATCTATACAAGAGGTGCTAGATCACCCTTGTTTTTTTGTGGCTGAGTAGTACTCCATGGTATACATATACTGCATTTTATTAATCCACTCATATATTGATGTGCACTTGGGTAGTTTCCACATCTTTGCAATTGTAAATTGTGCTGCTATAAACATTTGAGTGCAGATGTCTTTTTTATAGAATGTCTTTTGTTCTTTTGGATAGCTGTCCAGTAATAATCAACACTTAAGGGCACATATAGTAATAACATTCATCTGGTGTCAGGCAGATGGGGGGGTATGGGATAGGTATATTCACACCTAATGGATGCGGTGTGCACCATCTGGGGGATGGACCCGCTTGAAGCTCTGACTCAGGTGGGGCAAAGGCAATATATATAACCTAAACATTTGTACCGCCATACTGTGCTGGAATAAAAAAAATTAAAAAAAAAATATCTGTATGAGGAAAACTGTCAACTTCAGTAAAAAAAAAAAATCGGATGCTCCAAATAGATGGAGGTATACACCACAAATATGAATAGGAACACTCAATGTTGTTAAGATGTCAGTTCTTCTCAGCTTGATCTATAGATTCAATGCAACCACAATCAAAATCCCAGGAGGGTATTTTGTGAATATTGACAAACTGATTTGAAAGTTTACATAAAATTGTAAAAGACCCATAATAGCCACCATCATATTGAAGACAGAGGAACAAAGTCAGAATACTATCCAACTTCAAGACTTACTATAAAGTTACACTAATCAAAACAACACAGTGTTAGCTAAAGAATATATAAGTAAGTCAGTGGAACAGAAGATAAAGCCCGGAAATACACGCATGCATATATAGACAACTGATCTTTGACAAAGGATCAACGGTAATACAATGCGGAAAGGTTGTCTTTTCAATAAATGACACCGGAACAATTACACATCCACATGTGAAGAAAAATGGATTTAGACACAGAGCCTACATCTTTTTCAAAAATTTACTCAAATGCATCATAGAGCTAAATGTAAAACTACAAAATACCTAGAAAATAAGATAAGAGAAAATGCAGGTGACTTCGAGTATAGTGGTAAATTTTCAGTTACAACACAAAAAGCATGATCCATGAAAGAAAAAATCGATACGCTAGCTGAACTTCATAAAACTAAAAATCTTCCATTCTACAAAAGACACTGGTAAGGGAGTAAAAAGACAAGCCACAATTTAGGAGAAAAAGGACTTATATCCAAAATATACAAAAAACTATTAAAACTTAACAACAAAAAAAACAAACAATCCAATTAAAAATGGGAAAAAGATCTAAACAGATACTTCACCAAAGAAAATATAAAGACAGCAAATAATCATAAGGAAAAATGCTAACCATCATGTGTCGCTAGGGAATTGTAATTAAAACCAAGTGAGATATCATTACCTGCCTATTACATTGGCTAAAATCTAAAATGCTATCAACAACAAATGCTGGTGAGGATGGGGAGCAACATAAACTCTCTTCCATTGCTGGTAGGAATGTAAAATGTTACAGGTACTTTGGAAGATCGTTTAGTAGTTTTTCACAAAGCTAAACATAGTTTTGACCATATGGTTTGAAAATCAAACTCTTTGGTATTTACCAAATTAGTTGAAAACTTTATGTCCATCTGAAAACTTGCACACAAATATTTATAGCAGCTTTATTCATAATTGCCCAATCTTGGAAACAACCAAGATATACTCAATAGGTTAATAGATAAATAAACTGTGGTATACCCACATAGTAGAATATTGTTCAGTGATAAAAAGAAATGAGCCGTTATGTCACTGAAAGACATGGAGGATTGCTTCCATCTCTTGGCTATTGTGAACAAAACTGCTGTGAACATGGGTGTGTGAATACCTTCTCAATACCCTGCTTTCAATTTTTTTGAATGTATACCCAGAAGAGCAATTGTTAGATCATATGGCAATTCTATTATTAGTTTTTTGGGGAACCATCATACTATTTTCCATAACAGTGGCACCATTTTACATTCCCACCAACAGTGCACAAGGGTTTTAATTTCTTCATATATGTGCCAACACCTATTTTCTTCTTTCTTTTTATTTTTCATAATGGGGGTGAGGTGATATTTTATTGTGGTTTTGATTTGATTTACCAAATGTGCACTGATGGATCAATGGATAAACAAAATGTGACAGATACATAAAATGGAATATTGTTCAACCTTAACAAAGAAAGAAATCTTGTCATATGCTACAACATGCATGGATTCTGAAGACATTATGCTAAACAAAATAAGGCAGCCACAAAAAGACATATACAGTTATCTTAGATCCTCAAAATACAACTATGAACAAAATAGACAACCCACAGCTTGTGTTTTAATTAAGGAATGTTGATAATAAACAAAACAATGAACAAAAAATAAAAATAAATACCAGATGACCATAAATGTTATGCAGAAAATACAAGTGGGTGATGTACTAAAAAAGGTTGAGTGCAACGATAAACTGGTTTGTCAGAGATTCTCTCTCTGAGGAAGCATGGCAAACATCTTCAGATGCAAACCTAGCAGTCATTCTCTTGACACTTCTTTCCTGAAAGAATATTGACTGTATTCACCTATTCACCCCTGGAAAAGATGCTTGAATTAGCTGAAACTATAGTAACCCAAAAAGAAATTAAAGAGAATGAGTACAGCAACTGAATGAGTGCTTTGATATCCCTGGACTACATTCTTAACTAACATTGTAATAGCCTTCCTTCCAGAATTCTTGTAAGTGAAATAATTTAACCCATTATAAAATTACACTTACGTGCATCTTTTATTTATTGCAGTATAAACATTCTTACAGATATAAAAGCAGCATTTAATTTGAGACATGAATGACAAGGAAGAGCCAGCTTTAACAAGCCATCTATAACAAAGTTAGAAAGAAGTATTTAATATATTTCACACAGAGAGAGCAGCTAGTCCAAAGGACTTATGGCCGGAATGTGCTTTGTGAAAAAGAACTTGTGTCTAAAGCTTAATGGGAAGGGTGAGAGTAAACAAAGATAAGGTTGGAGACATAGTAGGAGCCAGTTTTGTGGGGCTTTGTTAGTCAGGATAAGGTGTTTGATATTCTAAGAGTAGTGCATTAAGTGTTCTAACCTAGAGAGAGACATTCTCTGATTAACATTTTAAAGAAATCACACTGGAGAAGCAAAAGTGAAAACAGGTGATCCACTGGTACAGAATATTACAGAGGTCTAGGTGATAGATAATGGTAGTGTGGTTTTGATAAAAGAACAGAAGTGAAAAGATTTGGCATATATTTTGCTGGGTCTATAAGACCTACAAGCGGATTGGCTATGTGAGTTAAAAAAAGAAAAGAATAAAGGGTGACTCGTTAGTTCTTTGGCTGGCCTTTTAACTAAAATAGATACAAA
Organism: Indri indri; assembly: GCA_004363605.1. Taxonomy (NCBI): domain Eukaryota; kingdom Metazoa; phylum Chordata; class Mammalia; order Primates; family Indriidae; genus Indri; species Indri indri. The sequence goes on along the minus strand of RJWJ010000704.1, from coordinate 147,475 downwards.
TGTGTTTAGATATAAGAAGAGCATGTAAATATTACATAAAATATATGTATCTAGTATGAAAGAAATAAAACCTCTGCTTATGAAATTCAAGCATTTTTATCATACAAAAACAATGTTTTAAATACCTACCATAAGTTTGATTTTGTGTCATTGATTGGAGATTAAACATATGTATGAGATATAGCCCCTACCTAGAAATTACTCAAAAACTTGAGAGATAGTTATGTAAACAACTACCTTGAAGTGTAAAAAAAAAAAAGTTTTAGAAGTATTATGTGTAAGAATTTAAGAGTACCTAATATAGTAACTGCATATTCTATGTATCTTTTGCTCAAAGTCTAAATTGGAAGCTTAATTAGAGTAGGTTGTGTTCCTTTTAATTCTTTGTTGCCCTCATAGAACTAGGAAAACTGCAAAGCATATAATGATGATCGAATATACTCATGGAAGTTTGGAAATCTATATATGTATATTTAACCAATGTGCGATTTCCAGTAGAGGCATAAAAGCAAATTCTGAATACAAAATTCTTCGTGAAAACTTCCTTATTCTTTCGCAAAGCCCAAAATAATCATCTAGAGAAGAGTGGCCTTTTGTTCAAGGGAAGAAGCACTACAAAACAGTAGGTGGTATCAAATACATTTCCTCCATCTACGAAACAAGGTAAATGACTAATGATCAAGTATTAAGTAAAAAGGATGTGTTTTAGGTATTTGGGTAAAATAAAGTCAATTTAAGCATTTATCCATTTGAATTATAACATTTTTCTTTGAAAAGAGTTCTTCTATATTCTAGTTTAACTCTTCGTTTAAATGGGTTAAAATAAAACTGTTCAAGACAATGTCTCTGTATCTCACTGAGACCAGAACCACCAGCACAGCTGTCCTGCAAAACAAGAATGCAGCCAAGTATGCAAATACCCACTCACACTGAGAGAAGACATGCGAGTGACCCAATCCTCTGGACAACTGGCAGTTGTCATGTTGGTAGGTTCATTGATTTTTTTTTTTTTCTCTCTTTTGCTGGGAGGGAAAATAAGAATATTCTTTATATGTGTATATGTAGATATATATACACATATATATACACACACATATGCTATATACATAGTAAGATATATATAGGTATATATGCTGCTGGATAGCTTGCTTGTTAATTTTAGTAGAAGAAAAGCCTAAAGTTAATCAGCTCTGTCCTCATTATTGTAGTCAGTGAAAATCATTACAGTTGGCTGCAGGGGAAACAAGGATGATTTGTCTGTCCAGGAAAAGAAATTACACATTGCAAAACAAAAATCATAACCCTGCAGTGTAATGGCATGAAGAGACAGACTAACCCTCTTAAACTGTACAGAAACGTTTTGGTTCTAAACAAGAAATGTACAGAGTAACTAATTTCTAAATTAAATTTTAATGTTTCTTGTATTTTAAAATTCAAGTTAGTTGCTTTTTTAAGAATGATGGTATTGCTTGATGACTTGGGATACAGGAGAAAAAAAAGAATGATGGCATTTGTCATGACCTTAAATTTATGATTTTATTATTCTCCAAATGCCTTTCTTTCTTTTGTCTTAACATTTAAACTCATCCCTTCATACTTTACTATAAAAGACACTTACAAAGCAGATACTCTTTGCAAGACTTTTAGACAAGCTCAAAGCCTGAAGCACTGAACTCCATTTGGTAGATGCACAATGGAATGTTTTAGTGTCTAACCTGAAGCAGCTCACCCAAAGATTTAAAATGCCATGGGGATTAATCTATTGTTGAAAATGTGCTTTTCAGACAGACCCACTTAAGAATACCCCTGATGAATAAATGCAAGGATTTCTGTTGGGCCAATCATGATAAAGCAAAAGGCTATTTTTGCATTTCACCCAACTCTGGCTGAGTATCAGCCTTAACCAAATTCCAGTCTTCCTCTATTTAAAAAAACATTCTTCCTCTACTTAAAGACAATGTTATCTAAGTGCCCTTGATGAATACATTTCTCTCAAATTCACATAGTTCCTCCATAAAGTATCATGAAAGTAACCAAATACATATGTTCTGAGATATTTCATGATAACAAAATTAGGTAAGGACTACAAATATGAGTATCAAAATCATATATATATAAATATATATATGGTCATACATGAATCTTGGATTAGTCACATTTCACTGGATTTGGGGCTGGAAGAATAAATCTGAATCTTGGTTCTGCACCTACTTGGTGTGATGACTTCAGCAAGTCTAGTTTTCTCTAAGATTTGTATTATCATTTTCTTTCTCCTCTTTTCTCTTCCTCTCCTCTTTTCCTCCCTCCCTCCTTCCCTACATATTCTAGTGTAGACAGTTGGATAGTGAAACAGAGGGTATATCTGGTGATGATAAATACTATGGAGACAAATACAGCAGGGAGAGAGATTGAAGGTGCTGGGAAGGAATGCTTGCGATTTTACGCTGGGGGATCAAGGACGTCTTTGCCTATTAAAAAAGGGACAATGGAGCAGACCTGCAAGAATCAAGACATGAAGACACGAAGGTTATTGGGATATCTGGCAGAAGATCATTCCAGTAAGAGGGAGCTATAAAAAAATCTTTGAAATTAGAAGATGGTTAATGTGTTCAAGAAGGAGAAAGTCAATGAGGCTAGAGTGGAGTGTGCTAGGCACAGAATATGAACAGATGATGCCAGAAGTTAAAGTGTATGGAATCGTGTGGTACCAAATCATGTACAGTCATGTAGGGCGCTGTGATGACTTCAGGTTATCCTGCTCTGATTTATAATCCATAGAAAGATCTTGTGAAGAGGAGGGACATGTTTTAAGTGACTCACTCTGGCCTCTACACTGAGAACACCACATACAGGAGCAGTGAAAAATGAGGATAGTGGTGGCTGAAGGGGAGGTGGTGAGAATGGGCTGGATTATGTTTTCATTTTGAAAGTATTTCTTTTTAATTAATAGATTTTATTTTTAGAGCACTTTTATATTAAAAAATTGAGCAGAAAGTACAAAAATATTCAATGTACTCTCTCCACACCATGACACTTTCCCCGTTATTGACATCTTGCATTGGTATAGTACATTTGTTAAAAATGGCAAAAAAGATTGAAAAATTATTATAAAATAAAATCCATAATTTGCACTTATGTTTTTAAGTCCTATGGGGTTTTGACAAATGTATAATGTAATGCGTCAACTATTACAATATCATATACTAGCTTGATTACCCCTAAAAATCCCCTGTGACCCATCTATTCTTCCCTCCTTTCCTCCCTCTGATAATCAAAGATCTTTTAATTGTTCCAATGGTTTTGCCTTTTCAATGATATCATATAGTTGGAATTACGTCGTATGTAACATTTTCAGACTGGCTTCTTTCACTTAGCAATATGTATTTAAGTTTCCCTCATGTCTTTCCTTTTTAAACAGTTTTATTGTGGTATAATTGTTATACAATAAACTATGAATATTTTAAATATATCATTTTATAAGTTTTTGTTTACCATGTTAACTATTTTTAAGTACATAGTTTAGTACTATTAAGTACATTAACATTGTTGTGCAATGAATCTCCAGAACCTTTTCACCTTGCAAAACTGATACTCTACCCATTAAAAAAATATTTCCCATTTCCTCCTCTACCCAGCCCCTGGGAACCACCATTATACTTTCCGTTACTATGAATTTGACTATTACATATCTCCTATAAGTGTAATCATATGGTACTATAGTTGTATTTCCAAACTCTAGGAAACTGTCTAGTACATAATAGCTTCTCAATTAATAAATATCAATTACATGGTAATTACTAGAGTAATAATGAGGGAATGATACTAATAAATATGGGTGAAAAGACTTCAAATAATACATACTAACATAATTTTCAGAGTACCGATACTTAAAAACATTTTTTAAGTTTAGAAAAAGGTTTAATTTTTCAAAACTTATAGTAACAAAAAACAAAGAAATAACAACAAAAAAGAATAAAATAGGTCAACCCAGTAGCATATTTGTTAATCAAAAAAGTACCCTATAAGTGGTATCACATAGTATAATAATAAATCTGATTTTTTTACTCATTTTCTTAATTCATGAAACCTAATCTCCATAATGTTAATTTCAAAGTTCCTTTTAGTAATTTCCACAATATATGGATGACTATTCAATCTTTTCTTTTCTTTTCAACTAAGGTTTGCTGCTAGTGGGAACTGTATGTTCTTAAAAAAGAGTATTACAAGGCAACGGCATTTAGCAAAAAAAGTACATATCCAAGAGTCAACATGAAAGTTGTATGAGGCTCCATAGCACTTGCTTTACGACTTAATTTAGTCATAGTTAGTGCTGTCAGACAATATTAGCACATGAATTTGGTGCCAAATGCTTTTTATTGAAATCCTAATAAAAAAGTTGTAAATGTTCTTTCCCATTAGATGCTTGGTGTAAGTTTATGTGCATATTTTCAATGGTGACTTCTTCATAAATAATGTTATAGTATGTTGACATAATAACATACCATTTTGAAGCTAGTTTCAAAGTGATTGCCTAGTTAGAAGTACTAACACATTTCCACAATTATTTAGCTTTTATTAGAGATGGAAACAAAACCTAAACATGTGTACATTAATATTATCTCTGGCATTAAAAGTAGGTTCAATAGTTGAAGTAGAGCAATTATTGCAGTCATATTGAGCCATGGATGGCTTGTAGATTTTATTTCAAAGTCAGTTAATGCACCAGTGAGCAACCATACTACCTTTGCTACAATCAGAAAATGGATATTTGTTACAATTGGACTCCCAGAAATCTTTTCCTTCTTTGCAGCTATTATTTAATAAGGTTTAAAAAATAGGGCTTATATTCCATCGAATGTCTCATCTGTAGCTTATTTTCTTCATAAGAAAGTATAACAGCTCTAGCAAAAAGAAACTAAATAGCAATGTATAAAAAATGTAATAACAACATTGTTCTTACTCAAATTTGCTTTGAATGTTAGTTTAGAGGAATGAATGACAAGGAATGAAAAAAGATTCTCATTAAAAATGCAAATAATTCATGGTAGAAAAAATTGAAGGGAGAGAAAAGAAAAAAATGTTTATTTAATAGGGATAAGAATAGTAAATTATTATTCAAAAAAAGATTGTCTATTTTTTAAAGTGTCATTAAAAACAGCAAATGCAGAGAAGCAGTATAGCATAGAGGTTAATAATCGGGGTCAAAATGATCACTTCCTGGTTACGTGACTTTTAGACATGTAAAATCTTTCAGTATATTAATAATTCTGTCTTATATGTATTTTGAGTATTTACTGTATAATCACATGGAAAAGCATAAAACAGATTGGATATATGGTAAATGCTCATTAAATGTTAGGTATTAGTACTCTTAAAATGCTTTGAATGCTTAATTTTTGGAGGGGTAGAAGAATACTACCTGGGTTATGAATCTGAGAATATAAACAGCCTTCACTTAAGTGTGTGCACAGTAAGTGGTGTTCTCAAGAAAAACCCAGGTCTCAGGAATACTGAAAAATAATGCTGAAGATAAGACAGTATGTGGGAGGAGGTTGGGTTCCCTGTGTAATGATGTGGATGTTATAGAAGTCACAGTGTTTAGGTTTTTGTAAACAGAAGTGTTGAGCTCTGGATTAAGGACAAGAAAGCCCAGAGCCCTGTGATGATAGCAGCATATATCAGGGACTTGCTTTTTAGGCGTTGATCAAGGAAAACAAGTGTATTGACTAGGATGGTCTATTTCCTCCCTAACATTCTTTGGGGGAATAGTGGCCATTTGAATTTACAGAACGTGTCTGAAGGCTGGAAGAAATGTGCTTTGGTTAGGAGGAGAGCCACACATTTTCCTTGATGCATAGGCATTGGTTACAGACATGGTCCTGTCTCAGCTAGAGACAGAGATCAAATGAGTCCGAGGGAGCGTGGTCTCAGTTGGAGAGAGTGGTTTCAAACAAATTAAGTCTGTACTCTGTTCAGTAGCCTGCTTACTGGCCCTACAAGATTCTAAATTTCAAGGTCCCCTTTTGAAGAGCGGTTTAATGGTAGTATTTTTTGATAGCATGTTGGGATGATTAAATGAGTTAATGTATATAAAGCACTTTAAAAAGTGCTAGAATATTATAAGCTGTCAATTAAAAAAGTATGTGCCAATTTTCTTTCTTTTTTTTCTTTTTAAATGAGATCAATGAATAATATAACAAATGTTCCTATCAGATACCATCAGGGAACTACAACCCTATGAAATATAAACTTTTCAGAAGAATCAGGGAACTAGTATAACAAAAAGATCACTGTATTTACTATAAAAAAGACCCATCTTAATCCTGCCTCCATTTCTAAATTTGAACATTATCTGGAACAAGTAACTTGAACTTTTCCGGCTTCAAGCTCCTCATCTGTGCCTGTGAAATGACAATTGTCACATATATCTCTACTTCCATAGGGATTGTTAGGGTGCATGAGCCTTGTAAACTGTAAATTTGTATTTATTAAATATACTTATAAATCATTCAATGCAATACCATTACTAATCATCGTACAGTTGAAAAATGTACTTTTTCTTCTTATCTCCCCCCGAGTAGTGGGGATGGCAAGCAAACTGCTAGATTGATAAAGATTAACTGCTTAAGATGTTTAACAGAATAAAGATTGCTAAATAATGCTATAATAAAATGTCCTTTTTCTTATACATCATATATTTATATAACTATATATTTCATTTACATGGTGCTTTATGATTTTATTTCTACTGAAATTTTATTGATTTTATAATCATCTCTTCAAATGTTTAGGGCTTTCATTGTTGTCAATAGAAGATATCCAAAGAATGAGCCATTTAAATGGAAAATATGCAGGACAAATAATGCTCTTCTTATATTTATAATCCTGTTTTAGCTTTTCGAAAAGGTTTTGTAGATAATGTCTTACACCATCTGTGAAATGTTAATGGCAATGCTTAGAACGGTATAACTTTTACTTAATTCATTTTTTACTTATTTCTCCCTCTGAATTTTATGGGAGCAAAAAATAGAATAGGGAGAAAATATTTAAGTAATCCTGGGATAAAGGAAATTTTCTAAGCAGGACCTCTGAATCAGTACCTACCTTTTTCACAGGAAATGCCAGGAATCTCAGCTAAAAGACAATGTTACTATATTCATTTGAAAGAAATTTTTTGGATTTTGAAAGCTGACTTCAATGTAGGTCTTAACATTAGACGTGCATTATGATAAAAGGAAAAACAAGGAAAAGAATAGAAAAAGAGTAGACTCAGTGAATCACATGAGGTACAAGCATGGTATTTGGGTACATACCAGCTCATAGATCAGCTTCCCACCATTGCAAAAATGTAGAGGAAACAAACAAACAAACAAAAAACCAGAATGGCTTCACAGAGATAAATTACAAAAAAATAGGGCTAACAAGAAAAAGTTGTGGGAAATAAGAGTAGAATTAGCAATTAGTTTTCAAAAATGTAGCTTGGAGACAAAATTACCTCTGAGGTTCATCTGGTCTTCCTCACCGTTTCTTACTCTGGCAAGGAGTAAAGAAACTTCCATTTGTTCAAATCTCCTTCTCTTCATTTAAAAAAGTTTCATTTCACTTTCTGTATTCAATCTGCTTTAAAATTGAATCAGCTCTCATTGTGCTGTTCATAGGCCTCTGCAATGATGATGTCTCTTGTCTGTCTAATCATTTCTTGTTCTGCTGGCAACTGCTGCTAGCTGGTGACCTTGTGAAGGCCTTTCTCTCTTGTTTTTCTTTTAACTTCTTGAGTATTATTAGTGCAGTTATTTTAAAATCTGGTTCTGGGAAGCCTAATATTTGAGTCTCCCGTGGGTAGTGTTACCAGATAAAATACAGCTGAATCTCAACTTCAGATAAAGATTGAGATTTTAGATCAACAATGGATAATTCTTATTAATAATATAAATATTTCCTAAATATTACATGGATATTCAATATTTATCTGAAATTCAAATTTAACAAGGTGTCTCTTATTTTATTTGGCTTGTATGACTATCGCAATGAATTTATATTTATGTCTACTTATTACATTGATTATTTTGGTTCATATACCATTGTCTTCTTCCTCAGGCATATTCCCTTTTTTTTAATACTATGTGCTACACATATTAGCAAAATTGTTTGTAGAAATAGTAAATTATTATTTTTTATTTTTATTTTTTTATAAAAGAAAGAGGTTTATTTGGCTCATGGTTCTGCAGACTGCACAAGAAGCATGGGGCCAGCATCTGTTTCTGGCGAGGGTTTCGGGGAGCTTCCAATCAAGGCAGAAGGTGAAGAGAGAGCCAACATGTCACATGGCGCGAGGGAGCAAGAGTGAGAGCGGAGGTACTGCCAGACTTTTTAAGCAACCAGCTCTCACATGAAGCAGGAACTCACTCATTGTCACGGGCAGGGCACCAAGCCGTTCGTGAGAGATCTGCTCCCATGACACAAACAGCTCCCACTGGGCCCCACATTCAACACTGGGGATCAAATTTCAACACACAATTTAGAAGGGCCAAACATCCGAACCATATCATCAGTTAATTATTTTTACTTCATGCTGATTACTGTATTTGTTGAGATTACTGTATCCATACGCATAAGGGGTACTGGTCTTTAATTTTCTTGTCTGACTTTAGTATTAGGATAATACTGGTCTGGTAAAATGAGTTAGGAAGTATTTCCTCTTTTTCTATTCATTGGAAGAGTTGAAAAGGATTGGTATTTATTATTCCTTTTTTAATTTCAAAATGTTAAAGGGGTGCAAATGTTTTTGGTTATATGGATTGCTTTTGTAATGCTTGAGTCATGGCTGTAAGTGTGCCCATAACCCATTAGGTAGGTTTTTGCCCACCCCCTTCTCCTCACCCCCCCTCACTGCATGATTTCCACTGAGTTTTATTTCCCTCTGTGCACATTGGTGCTCACCTCTTAGTTCCAATTTAATAGCAAGTACATGTGATGTTTATTTTTCCATTCTTGAGCTACTTCGCTTAGGAGAATGGTCTCCAGTTCCATACAAACTGTTGCAAAAGGCATTAATTCATCCTTTCTATGGCTGAGTAGTACTTCATGGCATACATATACCATGTTTTGTTAATCCACTCGTGAATTGATGGACACTTGGGTTCATTCCACATCTTTGCAATTGTGAGTTCTGCTGTAATAAACATTCGAGGGCAAGTGTCTTTTTGATAAAATGACTTCTAAAAGTAGACCTACCGTTCAGTCCAGCAATCCCAGGACTGTAGAAATAGTGAGGCTTTACATAAAGTTATCCTCTCTCAAAGTAATACATATTTGTTTCTGGCAGGCACTTTGAGACACCAGCAATGCAGTATCTACCTAATCAAATTCCAGGGATTGCTTAGATTTAAAGGTGAGCTTCCGTTCTTGTGAGTTCTGTCTACTCACTGATTATACTTAATTCAAATCAAGATGGTCTCACCAGATTACCATCTCTGAACTCTGATTTCTGTCTTCTAACACAGCAGGACTGTTAAAAGCATTTTTTTTGTTTGTTTGTTTCAGTTTTTAGCTTCTCATCTTTTCTGCTATTTCCTCCTGAGTCACAGAATACTTAGAAGACTCCCTGAACTTGACTCTCTGGGCCTTCATCCTCCCATTAGGTCCTGGCCTGATTATTCTTCACAATCTTATTTCTTTTACATCTTCAAGTAGGTGTTTTTTCCTTGAGTTTCTAATTGTTCTGAGCAGGAGCTTGGGTCTAAATCACAATCTGCCTTTACTAAAACAAAGTCTGGTGGTCCTTAGTAAGTGCTTCCTAAGGTCAAGAGGTAAATTTATAGGAAATGTAAAGGGGAATATAAACGAAAATGGTGTTCCTTTCTTGACCATCCTAGACCACGGCATATAAGAGAGTGTCTGATTAAATGCCGTATGTTACCTCTTATCCCATCACAAAGGGCGATGGAGAATGTCAAACAAATCCTGGTCAAATGTAGGTTTCCGACTTCAGAGGTGGAAGTTTTCCGACTTCATGGAAGTTTTCAAAAGATTTTGTCTTTTAAAATCCTCTCATAATTCCTGAATCACCACACTGGAATATTTTGAATATCTCCAGACAGGCAGTGAATTTGTTAATCTTTTAGCTGGTTTGTTAGTGAAGAGGCAATGTTGGTAAGGATTTTGTTTAATTCTCTTACACCTGGTTGAATGCAGTTTCTTTGTTATAATACTAATTGATTCATCTGCTCTACAAAATGTCATTATATATCTTATGAATTGCCAATTTTACTTTCATAAATATGTAGTGAAAATAGGTTTTAGTTTTACAGGTAATATTGTTTTTAGCTTTCTGTTTAGGTCTTCTGTATAATCACTCATATTCTGTGAAATGTTAGAAGCATTGACAGGAATAGAGCAACTTCTTCATCCAAATCTTCACTTAAAGATAGTGAATTTGTTGCAACAACCTAAGCATGTTTATACTCATCTTAAATATATACCTGAAATTTAGAGATGTTTCTATTCTTGAAAATAATTTATCCATGAATCAAAGCAATCTATCCATGTATCAAAACGAAGTTTGAAAAACAAAGCTATGCCTCTTTAATCTTACAAAAGCATTATCAAGTATCTTACATCAAAATATAAAATGTCTCTTGAACCAATAACTTGATTGAAATGTTTACTATATAAAACTTAGATCACCATCTTCAAAGAGAGCAAAGTGTTAATATTTGAGTCCTTCCAATAAAAAATGCAAACAGATTATATTATCATTTGAAAGCTGTATATTTGCATGCAAAGGAAAAAGCACAAAGATTTGAATGCGAAATTTATATTGTAGCTTCCAGCTAATGACAAGGATGGTAACCTCAAAGAAATAGAATATTCCAGAAATAAACACAATAAAAAATAATAACAATCAAAATGCCTATCATACCCTAAGGCATTGGGATAAGAAATAATACCATTTGTCTGTCTGGCAGAAGGTATGTTTCTGGTAATAAGTTTTATGTACTGAAAGCAAGATGATTACTTATCAGAAAAAGATTTGTTTTTCAAGCTCCATTGGTAAAAATGACTAAAATTTTAGTTGGGAATATATAAGAAATTGTGTCTTATAAGTTGAATAATCTTCAAACAAGCTCAAATAAATAATATGGGTTCAGTTGAAACTCAAATATCCCATATCTTGTTAGCCTTATCTCCACAGTAAATTTCCATTTCTAGATTTTAAAAGTAGAGTTCTGGAATCAGAACACTTGGGTTCTAACAGTGAGTCTACCTCTTATCAAATGTGCGTACTTGGGCAAGTTACTTAATATCTCAGGGCCCCAATTATCCTGTCTGTTAAATGGAGTGGATTGAAGGGCACGTTAAATGGAAAGAATTCAGAAGGCTGGCTGGCCCATAGTAAGTACCATACAATTAAGCTTAAACTGCTAGTGTTAATTATAATAACTGTTATTAAATAAATATTTATAAAAGTCTATCTATTATATTAGTATGAAATTCAATCTTTTTCCAGAGTTTTATTTCAAATATAGTTCTGAGGGTCTCCAGAATTTCTCACAGTTGTCATTGGATCAGTCCTTTCATGGTCACCTGGAATAAGCTCCGAGGAACCTAGGAGTGCTGATTAGGCTGGGTTCTGAAAACAGTGACTGGCTGGGCTCATTTCCCTTCATCGTCCTGGCTTCATTCCTGGGACAGAGCAAAACAAGCCATTACCACTGAAAGCCCAGTGGTTCCCTTATCATGGACACTTCTAATATTTGCTTATTTGTTCAGATGAGGTTGGCTCCTTGAGGGATGAAAAATAGAACTCTTTTCAATATAATAGGGAGGGTCACAGAGATGTCCTTTCTGTTATAGTTTTTTTATAATTTAACTTCCTCAAGTTCTCATGTGGCGCTAATGCTCAGATGGTAATTTTTATCCTTTTTTTTTTTTTTTTTTTTTTTGGAGTGGGGCACTTTTTCTGCATTAGCTACATTCTATGCAGAGAACCAACACTCCATTTTTATAATATATTCTGGTTTCTAAAATTGAATTTGATTACTCCAGAAGACTTCCACTTTCTGTATGGTGAGTTTCCCTTTGGGAAATTATACTAGCCTTCTTTCCTATCTATATCTGACTGAGATTACATCAGATAAACTTTAATAAAGAAATATTTGTATATCAATTTATTTTGCCTCACATTTAGTCCTCATCTACAAGAGAAAAAAGTGATAGCACACCAAGTATTTCCCAAGTCCCAGATTACAATGGTTGTATTTGGGGAGGGGGCACACGTGAGGGAAGGCACCAGGTTCTTGGCAAACCAAACTGTCTGGTTAGATAATTAAATTCAGAGTATGTTGTATTTTATAGATTTGAGCATTAAAATATTTAAGATAGGAATAGCTACCTAAAAAACAACATTCTTTAGGGAATAATATAAATTTTTCAAGGTTTTATAACAACCCTGAATCCTGACTTGCTTGTGAATTTCTTATGAGACGATCATCTATTTATTTTGACTGTGATATATAACTTTGCCATGAAGAAACCTTAGAGGCATTTTTGTTTGTGAGAAGAGTTAGAAAATTATCTTTAATCCCTTTATGGAATTTTACTATATTTCACAATGCTTGCTACAACTTCATTTAAACTTTTAGTATTAAAGGTCGTATTTAGAGACACGATTTTCAGAATCAGAGTGGCTAAAGTTGTCACATTAAATATTGTACAATGTATGACTAGATTAAAGTTATTTTTGAGGTTTTCAATTTGACGTCTTAAAACACAGATTTCCATCTTTTGATATAAGCAATTATTATCTAAAGGAAGAATTTAAAGTGGTCTTAAGACATGGTGTTTTTTTAAAAAGAACAATCCAGCTTTGTGATATTAAGAAACTAAGTTATTCTATGAGATCCTATTATTCTGTGGTTAGAAAAGAGTGTGATTGGTGTTTGTAGACATTTGATGGGGAAAAATAATTTGAAAAAAACAAATAGATTAAGCAACATGAATTATTTTATTGAGAGCAGTGTGTAAGCAATTAACACATGCATGAAATATGAATCCAAATTGGAAAAAAAGACTTTTACTTAAAAATATCACCTGATTTTTCAAAGGCATAATATGTAATATGTGTGTATGTATATACGTATGCACCTCTGCAAATAGATAGTTAGACTGACTGATAGGCTGACATACATACAGATACTTTCTTCTGGGTCCTGAGCTCTGGAACTGAGTTGTTATTCTCACAGTTACCTCTAATGTTTATGCTGTAATCTAAGGAAAGAAAAATTTTACAGGACCCTATTTATCCAATTTGATGAATTCTTTTCAAGCAGATTACTTATATAATTTATAGTCATTCATGGATTCTTTCAAAGTAATTTACTGAGTTTTTACTATGTTTGAGGCATTCTATTACTGCTACTAAAACAATAATAAAGCATAGTCTCTAATGCCCAGGAGTTCAGAGTCTATTGGGTAATGTATACATAATATATTATGTATTTGTATATCCAAATAAATATATATAAAGTGCTATAGGAAAAATACCAGACAGATACTAACTGTGGCTAGTGATTTGGGGAAAGATTTAAATCATTTAGTAATTGGGCTGAAATTTGAATTATGGTAAGATTCCATTTTCCAAACATATCCTGGTTTGTTAAGAGTTCTTTGTTACAGAAAATTACACACATACTAATTTTTGGAGGATTCTCTCCAGTAACAGTAAATAAATCCAGGTACATCATAAGAAAGCCATTATTTTTATATTTTGTTTTCATGTATTTTGTTCAAAATTGTTGAGGTAAATGATGTCACTAAGCCAGATCTGCAAGTTAAACCTTGCAATGTCAAGACTTCTGGGGTAGAAGCAAGGTAAAATAATATATCAGCTTTAGTGCTCTCTAAAGATAAGTTACACAGCAATCAATAGTGATATTTCCTCAGAAAAATGATGCAATGGAAACTTTGTACATTTTCAATGACCCAGGTGACATAACTTCTTTTTTATTATCTCACATAAAGGTCCAAAATGACATCCAGGAATCAAGACCATGCAATCATCAACTAAAGGCTTCATAAAACTGAATGAATAGAATACTAACTACATAGGTGCCTGACCATGATTAGTTATAATTGCTCATCCTCAATGGGGGCTGATTATTTCTGGCATAGTAAGAAATTCAGGTATTTTGTCATTGTTTTATTCCATTAAGCTCTCATTACATCATGAGAAAAAAGTCAATAATGACTTTATCAATAAGATTAAGGAAAAATATCAAGAATAATTATAATGATCAGTCCTGATCTTACCCATAATTGCTGAATGTAATAAGATGTCAAAATAAATATCAGGAATTTCAATAATAAAGATTTAAGAAGGGTGAGAATAGACAAAATGAAGACATGGAGAGAATAGGCATTGCAGATATTACATTTTGTCCTTTGATATCAGAAAGAGGTAGTGAAGAAGGAATACCGAAGGTATCTTCCCACCCCAGATTCAAAACTATAGGTGGTTGCTATTATTAAGAACATTAGTATTATTTTTAAGAATAAATGGGGGAATGAGAAACAACTGAAATAGAGATAGAAGGTGATTTTTTAAAAATGGTGAACTTCTGATGTGTTCATATTTGTTTATAGGCTACTGAGTATCGTGAAAACAGACCTGGGCTCAAATGACAGGACATAGATTCCAGTAGTGACTGTCCCACTAACTTGATATATTATTCTGGGACTCAATTTTATCACAACAAAAACCCAATAATTTTACTTGATCTGTCTGCTTTAGAAGACTCCCTAAGCATCAAAATAATTAATGTGAATATGATTTTCAAAACATGATGTTTTATGAAAATAAATATCACTCGGTCTTTTCAGTCCATGCTCATTTTTTCATCAGTGTAGACTAAAATGCAGTGGTTTTCAGACTTTTTCTTTCCAATTTTTGGTCATGTGACTCTTTTTTTTCCCCTCTCTTTCCTTCCAATATCATCAAATGGGTCAATGTACCTGTTGAGGTTGGGCTATTGGTTGGACAGACCAAAAGACTGCGGCTGAAGTTACTATTTCAGTAACTTTCTCCTGGAATTTAGCGAAAAAAATCTGACAAGCTATTGTTAGCTGTGTTCTTACAGCCAAAGCATGTCGGAAGAGCAAACCAAATCCCACAACGTCCTCATATGTGTAAGTGAGTCTTTGTATTTTATGCTCAACTGTACAGGGTATCCCATGTAATATGTTTCTTTCACAAAGAAGCAGTTTGTTTTCATGGAACTATTCTCTGGAAACAGATCCTTCTCCCCAGTCCCCAGGTATTGTTTAGAGAATAGAATAAAAGTGTTTTTGTATTATTATTATTATTATTATTATTATTATTAAATTTCTTCAGGCAACAGGAGTCAAATTCTAATTCATTTCTGATTCTTTCTTAAATGACTTTACTTGAACGGGAATATACAACTGTATCAAATATTTATTTATTACATGTTCTTTTCTTAGTAACTTTTCTATCTCTTGGCTTTTTCTTTTTAATGTTTCTTAATTTCCATATCATCATACCCCAGAAACTAATAAGTAATGATAGGCAAAGTCAAGATTCAAGTGCTGTGATCCATGACGGTGATTTGAGAGGAATGTGCAGTCCTTATTTCCTGCCTCTAGGCTTATAAAGGGTTAAAATAACAAAAGCTTAAAAATAGGAACATAGAGAGCCTATAAAGCCATTTAGCAGTTTTAGCAGAACATAAAATTACCTCAAAAACAAGCAGTGATAATTGCTTAATTAGAAGATTGGCTAGGTATTAAGAGATTTCTGAGAAGAAAGCATGAACATAAAGGAATAAAAGCTGGGCTATAAAGATAATTCTCCTTTTTAATGTTTCCAGTTCAAAAAATATTGGTGATCTTTTAGATGTTAAGAAATAGTGCCATGTAAAAAATAGTAAAAGTAATTAAAAGAGGATCATTATAGAACAGCATGACTAGTTTGCTTTATTCACTGATGATCCACCAATTAAAAAAATGCTGAATTGAAAAGAGATTTAAGTGTTGACATTCTCTAAGCTGATATTATCGACAGCTGAATATTCTACATATTTAATTAAGCACAGTAATCAGCATTACAGAATTAGTTGTTTCACAATTTCAAAGGCTCTATATATCCTGAATTTTTAAAATCATTCATAATTTTAAAAAATTTTATTCATAACTTACATATACTGAATTTATAAACCTACATATATTAAAATCCAAGTATAGGTATACATCATGTGTTTTTACAAATACATAAAGTCACATAACCTCCGTCACAGTCAAGATACAGAAGAGGGGCATAGAAACCCCTCACGTTGTCTCTGTAATCAAAACTACCCTCCTCCACCCTTAAATTGGGTAAACCACAGAAATGCTCCCTGTTCTTATGGATTTGCCTTTGCCACGAGCATACCTATAGTTGCAAAAACTGGATTTATTATTCATCGCAAGATGGGAGATTATACAACATAGGTAACCACGAGGCATCTCGGAAAGAGAGTGATAGAAGAAGCTTTTATAGAATTTGTGCTTTGGTAGGTAATTTGGGGAAGGAACTAAGGAAGCAGGGGTTTAAGCTAGACTCACTACTGTCAGAAAGTGGGGGCGTTCTGCTACATCTGGGTAGCTCGATAAATCTTCCCTATGTGGAGGACAGAGTAGAGAGAGTAAGAATCAAGCTTAATTGGTAAAGAAGTAGATGTCGCTTGTTTACAGCGCTATAAGAACGCTTCGTATAGGAATGCTTCTGATAACACTGAAGTCTGGCTCTGGCCCTCGACAAGTTTCTGGATGTCAAGGACTACCTTTTTTCCTCACATTCATGTAAATTAATTTGGCCTAATCCAAAAATTCGGTTGTGGCAGAATGTTAGTTTTTCTCAACAACCCATTCTCAACCGTTCTCAAATAGTCTTCTGTTTAACAACCTCCAAATGACTTTCTAAGTCATTCAGAGCAAAATCCAAAGTCTTTATGACAAGCCTGCAAGGACCTAAGTGATCTCTCTGTCACTTCTCTAACCTAAAATTTTCTTATTCTCTTGCTTTACTCACTCAGCTCCAACCACTGGACCTAATGGCTGGTTCTGAATCACACAGCGTATTTTCCTACCTCTGCATATTTCCAATCGCTTCCCTTATGCCTGGAATGTTTTCTGCCAACACCCCCTCCCCCCCCACACACACAAATGTCTGTAGGGCTTAAAGTTTTTCTCTAATGTCTCCACCTCAGTGAGGTCCATAACAACTATAATTGCAACATGCTTAGCACACTACAATGCCACTTACCTTCTTTATTCTTTTCCAAATCATTTTCCTCTTTCTAATACTTAATAATTAATACTACACATTGTCCCTGTTTATTATGTTATGTAAACCACATGAGAACAGAAATTTGTGTGCATTTACCTTGTTTTGTAAAACCAGCACACAGCACAGTGCATGGTACTCATACGAATAACTATCCACATAGCTAGAGACTATGCTTCCCATCCTCCCTCACAGATAGCTGTGACCACATAACTAAGACCTCACAAGTGGAAAAGGACCAGAAGTAATCTGTGAACTTTCTGCCTCAATCACTTCAAAGAATAAGGGTACTTTGGATTTCCCCTGTCTTCTTGGGAAGACAAATTAATGAAGTCCAGCTTGAATCTCACGGATTATGAAAATGTGCCAGTAGATGAAGGTACAAGAAAAGACGTCTTGCCAAACTGAACTATACTTACCCAGGGACTGCTATATAAGAGAGATTCAGACTTGTGTTTGCCTTCAATTGCACTTTGGGTTATTTCTTGTTATGGTATAATAGTTTATCCTTCACTTCCACTATTACGCACGATCCAATCACTCTGTTTAGTTCCCTCACATGTTATTTCTACAAATATTTGCCATAAATTTTGATAATCAAAATCAGAGAATTTATAAAATTTTTCTTGAACTAAAAGTCTATGAGTATCTCTAGAACACTGGAAGCATGATTCTTCTCATAAAAACATCTATCTTGAGTTTTGCTGTGAATGGAAATAGCAGTGCTATGCTGACTCTGGTGCTACTTAGAATATATAGAACCTATGGGATTTTTAAATTTTCGTATGAGAGGACTAATGTATTTTTGTTGGTTATGTATCCAGTGGAGGGAAAAGATTCGATGATATAAATAACAGAGAACTAAATTGAAAGAGTAGTTCAGCTCATGTGTAGTACATACCCTTCAACTAGGATTATGTCCTTTATTTGTAAGATTTGTCATTGTATTAACAGTTTAGTACAGTTTAGTAGCTACAAAATACTTTTCCCTATTTCACAACTTTTCTTTTATCACATTGTTTATTTAATAATAAAACTTACTGGACTTTAAAACTGAAAGACAAATTTTCAGTTATATAATTATTAAAAGATATACAGCAGTGAATGTGTTATTATAGTTAATGCATATGTGCAATATCAACATATAACTGATCATGTTGATGTTGTGCATAGAAATTTCTAGACTTTTATTCTATGGCCCTTAGCTCAATGATGGTTACTTTATCTATTTTGATATATTATTTTGAGTTCAAACATTAGATCTGCAAATTTTTATCAATGTTAGTATCAGGAATTTTTTTTTCTTTTTTTTTTTTTTTGAGAAAGAGTTTCACTCTGTTGCCCTGAGTCTCTAGAGTGCTGTGGTGTCAGCCTAGCTCACAGAAACCTCAAACTCTTGGGCTCAGGCAATCCTCCTGTCTCAGCCCTCCAAGTAGCTGGGACTACAGGCGCTGGCTACCACGCCCAGCTACTTTTTTGTTTCTATTTTTAGTTACCTGGTTAATCTTTTTCTATTTTTAGTAGAGAAGGGGTCTTGCTCTTGCTCAGGCTGGTCTCGAACTTCTGATCTCAAGCAATTCTCCTGCCTCAGCCTCCCAGAGTGCTAGGATTACAGGTGTGAGCCACTGTGCCCAGCTAGTATCAAGAAAATTACTTCACTCTCAAAACACAGTTCTCTACAGCTGTAAAACATGATTAGCAATGGCACTGCCTCACAAATTTTCAAAAAATGAATAAATAACAGATTATGAATCAGGACAATTCACTTATTAACTAAATGTGCATGAGAAAGTTATTTAAACTCTTCGAGCTACATATTTGTATATTGAAAGTCTTAACTGATAAAAATGAAATAATATAATTTATGTAAAATGCTTAGATTAGTACCTGATACAGTGACTGTTACAGTAATTTTTTGCTCTTATTATTACTTTGAAAGAATCTATATGGCTGAGCAAACCCAGATTTGACTTTTTTTTATCGTAATGAGCAAAATTGTCATAATGGTAAATATACAAATGTGGAGATTTATTATTATAAGTCAAAATTTTAGAGTAGGCATTTCCTTGAATGTTTGCTTTAAACATTAAAGTTATAATTAATTTAATTGGAATTTCAAAAATTAATAACTGAGTCTAATATTAATAATTTGCTATGGACATTCATTTATGATTCACCAGCAATGACTTAAAATGAGGTTTGGTCTCTTCTCACTCATCTGACTATTGTAAATTTATGCCCCTCTAAAGGCTATGAAGAGCCAATGTCCTACCGCAGAAAAAGAGTAGCAATAATAATAGAGATGAAATGAAGATAAATATCAATTCTATTGTGCTTGGCTTCAGTTCTTATGAGACATTGCATAAAGACCAGATTAAATAATAGTTTGAGTACTATGAAAGTATAATTAGGTGTAAAGATAAAAACCAAGTGTTCTCCAGTGTCAATTGGCCTATGTTTTTTTTTAAAGCTTAATGTCCCCTTTAAATGAGACCACAGCTATGACATTCCATATCCTCTGAGCCAGAGATGTACAATTAATGCAAATTAAATTTTGTTTGAATTTAATGATAGATATTTTCTTCTCATTTACCATAATTTCCCCTTATTTGTATCCTTAAGCACTTCATGTTTCATTCAGAATTAGAACAATAAAAGTTTATATTTGCATATATTCTCTTTAATCTTTGTAAGATCAACCATAATCTTTAGATTATGACTTTAGAAAGAAAAAGACTAAAAGTCATAGATAATAGGGTCAGAGAAGCTACTCAAAAGACACCATGGGAAAATTATAATATTAGATAAAAATATTTTTTCTCAAAATTGAACTCAGAAAATAAGAGATCAAGATTGAGAGTAAGGGATAAACAAGTTGCAAATTTTGTATAGTGCTTGTATAAGAATGGCAATGGTGATTTATTAGCAAATTTATTTTTCTTTGGGCAAGTATAGTAAAATACAGTTCTAAAACTAATTAGTCAGCATTCTATCTCATCTTTCTTGATACCTCCTTAGTGTGGTGACCTGGCATGGGATTGACCAAGTTATTTGGCTATCTTGAACCCTTGCATCAAAGATACGGAATGTTTCTTAGAGTCTCTTTCATCCTATAATCTCATACCAGAAAACAAAATCACATAAAATATATCATTTTATAAATTATTTTTCAATACTTCTTCCAAAAAACAAAAAAAAATCTTTAAGGAAAAAATCTGAGCACTTTTGATATAGAACTGAATTTTGGAAAAATTAAGTCTAGTAGCCAGCAGACACCAAATCAGCAGATTTCAAAACCTGTGACTCTCTATATAGAAATGCAGGATGTTTATACTGCTGTGTGTTGCTCTTCTTGCTGATAGGCAGAGTTTGAAGTATTCTCTGACCACTACATTCCTTAGGAAATTTTCCCTCACTGGAGGACCTGTAGCATTTCTTTTCTGTCTCACTACTCTAATTCGTGGTTTCATTCATTAGCTAAAGGAGGATCATTTGCTTTTGAAACAAGGAGAAAGAAAAGGAAATTTAAAGCCATGATAACATTATATTTGTATTATAAATAGTACTTATTTAAATATTAAGGAAACTTAAAGCCATGATAAAATTGTGTAAAATTACAAGATCTTCAGTTACGTGAGTGAATAATTTGCTCTATTCCATACTGGTTGGAAAATACTTCTTCTTCATGGAAAATATTTAGACAAATGGATGACAGTACATGTGTTTTCAGCTCCTGATGTCAAAGAGTTGTCAACCCATGATCTGAATGATCTACTTGCTATCTGTAGCTGATAAACCTTTACCTTTCCCCTACTTACCAATCTCACTTCTTCCTTTAAATGTGATTCTGCTTTGGTTAACCAAGTGTAACTTTTTTTTTCTCTTTCTTAGCCATTTGCAACCATTGTCTTTTTAGAATAATATGTTCCTCTGCATCTAGTTTTTATTAATATATTCCAAAGTATTTGTGAAGCTCTTTGTTAAATTTATCGGATTTCACGAATCCCCTCTTTTAGTATTTATGTAGCATGCAACGTATGCTTCTTTACTTTGTAGGCTTTTTTAAAAACACATTTTATTCTTTGATACATTTTAAATACTTGTTTTCTTGTGTGGCCTCCTTAGTATTAATCTGGAATGAGAATATACTTACACAGACACAAGGTCCATTGCTTATGTGGAGATCTAAATAAGTGACATTGACAGTTACAGAAAGAGAAAACAACGATCTCTCTTATTTCTGAGTGTCCCTACATTTTCTTACTCTGGCATACCTTAGGGATATTGCAGGTTCAGGTCCAGACCGTCCAGACAAACTGAATATCACAATCAGGCCAGTCACATGAATACTTTGGTTTCCCAGTGCATATAAAAGTTATGTTTATGCTTCACTGTAGTCTAGTAAGTGTGCAACAGCATTATGTTTAAAAAAAAAAAACACTATACGTACGTTAATTAAACAAACATTATTGTTAAAAATTGCTAACAATCATCACAGCCTAAGCAGGCTGTAATCTTTCTGCTGCTTGAGGATCCTGCCTTGATGTTAATGGCTGCTGACTGATCAGGGTGCTGTTAGCTCATGTGGCTGTGGCAATTTCTTAAAATAAGACAACAATGAAGCATGATGCATTGATTGACTCTTCTTTTCACAAAAGATTACTCTGTAGTGTGCAATACTGTTTGATAGCATCTTTCCCATGGTAGAATTTCTCTCAAAATTGGAGGCAATCCTCTTAAACCCTGCCATTGCTTTATCAACTAAGTTTATGGAATAGTTTAAATTCTGTGTTGTAATTTCATCAATGTTCTTAGCATCTTCACCATAAGTAGATTTCATTTCAAGAAACCATTTCTTTTTGTTCATCCATAAGAAGCAACTGCTCATTTATTCAAGTTTTATTATGAGATTTTGACAATTCAGTCACTTATTCAGGTTCCATTTCTAATTCCAATTCTCTTATTATTTTCACCATATTTGTAATTATTTCTTCCACTGAAATCATGAAGTCCTCAGAGTCATCCTTAGGGTTGGAATCAATTTCTTCCAAATACTTGTTGATGTTAACATTTTGACCTCCTACCGTGAATCACAAATGTTCTTACTGGCATCTAGAATGGTGAATCCTTCTCAGAAGGTTTTCTATTTACTTTGCCCAGATACAACAGAGAAATCACTATATATGGCAGCTGTAGCCTTACAACATGAATTTCTTAAATAATAAGACTTGAAAGTTGAAATTACTCCTGAATTCATGGGCTGCAAATGGATGTTGTGTTAGCAGACATAAAACCAACATTCATCTCCTTATATATCCCTGTCAGAACTCTTTGGTTACTGAGAGATTTGTCAATGTGCAGTCATGTTTTGAAAGAAATCTTTTTTTCTGAGCAGTAGGTTTCAACAGTGGGCTTAAAGTATTCAGGAAACCATGCTATAAACATATGTACTGTCATCCAGGTTTTATTGCTCCATTTATAAAGCACAGGCAGAGTAGATTTAGCATAATTCTTAAGGGCCTTCGGATTTTCAAAGGGTAAATGCACATTCACTTCAACTTAAAGTCACTGACTAATGCAGCTCATAAGAGAGTCAGACTATCTTTTGAAGGTTAGAAACCAGGCAATGACTTCTGTGAAGGTCCTAGATTGCATCTTCTTCCAATAAAAGGCTGTTTTGTCTACACTAAAAATCTTTTGTTAGAGTAGCCACCTTCATTAACGATCTCAGCAAGATTACCTACTGCAGCTTCATCAGCGATTGCTGCTTCCTCTTGCCCTTTCTTGTTACAGAGATGACTTCCTTTCTTAAACCTCATGAACCCACCTCTGCTAGCTTCCAACTTTTCTTCTGCAGCTTCCTCACCTCTCTCAGCCGTCATAGAATTGAAGAGAGTGAGGGTCTTGCTCTGGATTAGGCTTTAACCTAAGGGAATGTCATGCCTGGTTTGATCTTCCACCCAGACCACTAAAACTTTCTCCATATCAGCAATAAGGCTGTTTCACTTTCTTATCATTCATATATTGACTACAGTAGCACTTATAATTTCCTTCAAGAACTTTTCCTTTGCATTCATACCTTGGCTGTTTGACATGAGAGGCCTAGAGTCTTGGCCCATCTCTTCGCTTTTGGACATGTCTTCTTTGCTAAGCTTAACCATTTCTAGCTTTTGATTTAAAGTGAGAGACTTATGACTCTTTCTTTCACTTGAAGACTTAGAGGACATTGTAGGATTATTAATTGGTCTAATTTCAATATTGATGTGTCTTAGGGAATAGGGAGGCCTGAGAAGAGACAGGGAGGCAGGGGAATGTCTGATTAGAGCAGTACTCAAAACACAACCAGTATTTATTGACTAAGTTCACCATCTCATAGAGGTGTGGTTTGTGGTGACCACTATTGTCTGAATGACAATAGTAACATCAAAGATCAACTGATCACAGATCATCATGACAGACATAATAATGAAATAGTTTGAAATACTGTAAGAATTACTAAAATGTGACACAGAAACACAAAGCGAGTCCATTTTCTTGGAAAAAAATGGTACTGATAGACTTGGCTCTATGCAGGGTTGCTGCAAGACTTCAATTTGTAAAAAAAAAAAAAAAAAAAAAAAAAAAAAAAAAAAAAAAAAAAAAAAAAAAAAAAAAAAAAAAAAAAAAAAAAAAAAAAAAAAAAAAAAAAAAAAAAAAAAAAAAAAAAAAAAAAAAAAAAAAAAAAAAAAAAAGCAGTATCTGGGAAGCATAGTAAAGCAAAGCCCAATAAATGAGATATGCCTGTATATGATAACAACAGCAAATGTCTAAGTAAAATAATAAACTATTAGAAATATCTGTGCAATCAAGTCAATATAACCAGTGCTAATGAAGAAAACTATTAAAATGGTTTGTTATGTTAAAACGTACTATTCAAAACATTGCCTGAAATTATTCTGTGCTCAACAGAAGCTCACAAGATTGCTATCATCATGAACTGAGCATTAACAAAGTCAGAATGTTTGTTGAAATTATGTGGAGATTCAGTTTGCTGTATAGCATTTTTTCTTATTTGAACCTTATACAAGTGATTATTGCCTTTTCTTGAAGTCATTTCATAGTTCTTCAGTTCTTGGATTTTTGTGAAAAATTATATGACACAGATGAAATCTCCTAGATCTCAATGCCAAGTCACTATAAATAAATAAGCATATATCTATGAGTTACCAAATTGTATTGCATTATTATTAATTATGAGTTTAAAACATGGTAAAATAAAAAAATGTTAGGGAGAAGAGCTAGTTCCTTTGTTTAAAAAAAAAGAACTTTTAAGGAGAAAATATATGTGTAAATCTGCTCAGAATCAGGACACATTCAGCTACCATGCACTCAGTAGATGGTCCAGGGCACTAAAATGCAAATCATCTTTGAAATTGAACTGCCTCTTTAATGGTACCTTATATGTGTTTATTAGAATTAATATTTTCATTCATTTCTAATCTTATACTTACAACTTTTTCAAGATTCTTCTTATTGTAGACAAAAAAAGTTTATGGGTTTGGGGAGTGGGGGAGGCAGTTCCAATCATAATTACAATGAGAGGGTTATCTTACTGTAGCTCAGGAAGTCTTCCTTGAAGATGGGATTGATTAGGGAAATCCATAGACATTGATGATGAAAGTAAACCCCAGATATTCAACTGAGGTTCCCTGGGGCATCCTTATTGATGAGTCCTCAAGAGCCCCCAGAGTGGCAGTCCTTTCTTTAGACTGTTCCCCTGGTAAATACATTGCAAATATACCCACTTTGGTTGATAAATGATATTGTAAACCTGGATTTTGTTATGATAGTTTGGTCATGTCAGTTTTAAATCATGACTTTTTAAATGATTGAGAAATGAAGTCAAACTTTACTTTTTACTTCTGCTTGTTTCAAGCACCATTGCAATTTTTTTTCCAAGCAAACGTTTTTTTTTAATTGAAGCGTAACATACATGTATCTGTTAAGTATGTCTGTAACCACACCAGACCGCCTTTATAACCTGGGCAGAACCTAAGTGCTTGGACAGAGGAGTGAAGACTAAACTAAGACATGGACAGCATGGCAGAATCCATGATCCAATCAGATTGAACCCTAGCAACACCCCATGGCATAGTCCAAACAGAGTATGTTTCCTTGCATCACCTTAGAGCAAGATCCTATCAGATCACGCTTCATTACCCTCTGACTATACAACCAGCCCAATCCCCTTAGTTGGGGACACCCTGCTTCAGGAACTATCCCGTGTGCTCCTTACCTGTACCAAGTAATACACCAACCCCTGTGCTGTAACAACTTGGCTGTGGCTATTGACCTGCTACCTGCCAGGCAAAAGAACCCCTCTGTTTGGGAGTTAACATTTCTAGGCCAGTATGCAGACGGATATCTATACCAAGAAACCACCTTTGTATCAGCCATTTTCCCCCGCTCCCCAGGGATAACAATTATCCTAATACTATAAATAAGTATACACGCTTTCTAAAACTTAATTTAAATGTAATTATACATTATTACAATTTTATACATGAATTCTTTTACTCAATATATTTGTGAGATTTGTGAATGTTTTGTTTGTAGTTGTAATTTAACTCTCATCATTTTACCTTATTCTATTACATGATTGATTACACCACAACTTATTTATTCATTCTATGGTTCATAGACATTCAGGTTGTTTCATTTGGGAATGTTCAAATATTATGCTATTAGCATAGAATTTATGTTTTTATTAAATATAGCTATGCATCTTTGTCGGGTATATAACTGAGAGCATTCTGTTGATTCACAGATATAAGAACATTATGCTGTACTAAGGCAAAGCCAAAGAGTCTTCCAAGGTGGTTGTATCAATTTCTACTCCCATTAGGAGTGTTCAAGGGTTCTTGCTGCTTCATATCTTCTTTTTGTTTGTTTGTTTAGACTTCTAGCTCTGTGGTGGATATTTAATGATATCAAATTGTAGTTTCAATTTGAATTCCCTGATGACAAAAAAATTAGCATCTTTTTAATTGAAATTATTAATGTAATAAAATATTATAATTTTTAAAATAAATGTTTTCTATTGGTGTTGTTTTAAAATGTAAAGGAAGAACCACTTGAAATGTTCTTAATGTTTCTGTGGTCAATTCATTCACACTGCCTTTATTTTGTTTTAATTTAGAGGAAAGAATTTTTATTATCAAGATAGTAATTTAGATTTTTAGAACTTTAGAAGTTTTTTTTCCTCTTCTTTCATGCTATGCATAAGCTAAATGCAATATTATAGCTATGAAATAAGTATTATTATCAAATATCATCTTAAAAATATTTATTTATTGACATATATGATATGCATATACATATATGCACATACACACATAGATCTATATCTATTAATATCTATCTATAGCTATATGTGTCTCTTCATCTATATGGTTTTCCATTTCAACAAAATTTAAGTAAATGGAATGCCTTATCACTACATTCTTTTTGGTTTTTAATGTTTCCTGCAGCAGGTAATGTGACCTTTGGTAAGTAAAAAAATCAGTAGGAAACTAGGGGAAAGACACATCCAGTTGAAGAGCATGCTTAATTAATCATTTATTTGTTAGTCTTTTCAACTGGATAGATCTAAGGATTTATCATTAGTTGGGGGGCACCCACATATACCATCTTATATACACTGAACTAATTCATTTATGATTTTTTTCATAATGAATCTTCATAATCAATAGGGTTTCACAATGAATTTTGATAAATACCATCTCCAAAGTAAACTGTGTCATGGTCCTTGCCATTTGAAGATTTTCTTATAAGCTTAAGAAAAGATTAAACACTGGGTTAAACTGCCTAGCTGCATATGAGTTTATAGCTTATTGGGTATGCTAGGATTACATCACTAGATTTGACAAAGCTGTGCATTTATCTTAAATCACAAAGAGCTTATTGTATACCTTCTAACTACAAAATGCAAATGAATTCATACTCCATCTTGTAGTGTAAAAGTAGTCATTATATTATGTGTCATTGTTTACATTTTATTTTTCTCGTTTTTAAAATATGCATTTTATGAGAAATGAGTATTGCATTGCTTTATTATTCTCTATTCCTTGTAATTTTATTTTGATAAGTTTTCCTATTAAATATTTGAAAACCACAATTTGGTTATAATTTATGTATACTCAAAGCCATTAACTTTTCTTAATATTTAAATATTGACAGGATAGCTTTGTCAGAAAATTACAAGCAATACCTTTGCTGGAACTATGGCTACTAGCTAGTTGTTCAGAATACATATTATCTGGAAAAATAACATAAAGTAATAGTAAAATGTATGGTCTTCTTTTTGCCAATTATTATTTTTATTGTCATTAATATCTTGATAAAATTACATGTAATAATTTATTTCCTATAAATTTCTCTGTAATCACAGAATGTTGAATTCATTTTTATGTTGTTAAGAAATTTATTTATCTCTGAGGAAATCTCCTAATAGATTTTAAGAACCTATTTGGATTCATAACTTTTATCTGTAGAAATGTGATAGAAAGCAGAAGAAAAAAGTAAATTAGTTGTAAAGCCCAAGAAAATATTAAATTAGAATTTTTAAGAATATCACTACCACTCTGGGGTTTTCCCCTTTTGGATAATTCTTATAGTGAACATGGGAATAAGAACAGCAAATAACATTTTCTCTTTATCCATCAAATTAAAAATGCATTTACAATGTTAAAATACTATTTACTATTGCTATATTAGCTACAAAAGAAAACATGCCAATAGTCAAAAAGAAATGAGGACAGGCTTAGTGGAAATTAAGGTGTGGGGTCAATATTATTTTACATTTAGTTTCTGTCTTGTTTTTTTACTCTTTGGTCTTCATTTCAAGAAATCTTGTCTATAGAGAAAAATCTGAGTGTATTTACTTCAGGCAGATGTTTATATTCTCTTAGCTTAGTGACTGTG
Source organism: Indri indri (assembly GCA_004363605.1). Classification (NCBI taxonomy): domain Eukaryota; kingdom Metazoa; phylum Chordata; class Mammalia; order Primates; family Indriidae; genus Indri; species Indri indri. The sequence continues at coordinate 119,172 of RJWJ010000704.1, read as the reverse complement.
GGAATAACAGAAAAAGTTGGTATACAGAGGAATAAATATAAATAATTAAACCAGCGCTTATTTTTTCAGCAAAAAAAAACCAATGTATGCCCATTGGCATATGAAAATGCCTTGCAAAAGTGTTAGTCAATCTGTGTTTTAACAAATTATAAATTGTAACAAAAATCTCATGACATAAATGCTCCAAAAGATACTCCATAAAGAATAAATGCTGTCACTGGAAAGTTTTAGCTGATATGATTCAGAATTTCAGACTACTAAAACAGAATGGGCTACTGAAAAGATACAGCATGATTTTCACTCTTTTTAAGTTTTAAGATTTTTTAAATAATAAATAATCCACAAAAACATGGTTCTTATAAATTTTCCTTAAAAAGATGTATATGAAACTGAAATTGACAGGGCCTCTTCACCAGGCCCAAGCCCAATGTCTTTCTTTATATATACCTGTTTGGCATGTTATTTCCTAGATTTTTTGCTTTATGTATAGTCCATTTGGTGTTGCCAAAACAGAATACCTGAGACTGGGTTATTTACAAAGTAAAGAAGTTTATTTAGCTCACAGTTCTGCAGGCTGGGACATCCAAGATTGGGTAGCCCATCTGGTGAGGGCTGTGTGCTGCTTCAACTCATGGTGGAAAGCAGAAGGAAGGAGAAATGGGCATGTGCAAAGAGGCAAACGCAAGGAGAAACCTAGCTTTAAAACAACTTACTCTCTCAGTAATTAATGCAGTCCCTAGAGAGCAAGAACTTAATCCACTGAGATGAATCTATTAGGGATCTACCCCCATAACCCAGATACCTCCCATTAGGCTCTACTTCACAACACTGCCACATTGAGGACTAAGCCTCAACATGAGTTTTAGTGGAAACAAACCATACTCAAATCATAGCAATGCACTACACATGTACCTTTAATATACGCATGGATGTTTATTTTCTGTGCATGTAACACAGGTTGAGTATCACTTATACAAAATGATTTCAAATTTGGGGATTTTGGAATATTTTCAAAAACATACCAGTTGAACATCCCTAATCCCAAAATTCAACATCCAAAATGTTCTAATGCTTCCTTTAAGTATCATTTGAGCACTCAAAAAGTTTCAGAAATTGGTGCATTTCCAATTTCAGATTTTTAGAGTAGGGAAGCTCAACATGCATATGCATATAAAGATATGTACAAATCATATGAATATTTATATTTTTCTTTATTTGTCAAAACATACACATAATATGTAAATTTATGCATAGATATATATGTGTATTTATAAACACATACAACCCCATATATAATACACATATATGAATAAATACAAATACAGCTCTAAATACTACATCCTTCAGTCTCTGACACTTTTAAACTTTGTTCTCAGTACTATGAACTATCAATTTTGGAATGATTTTTAAGGTGGCTTTAACAATGAAGTTTCAACTTACGTGATACATGATTTACAAAATCAGGTGTTACTTTGAACTATGTCTTGTTATTTAAAACATACATAAAATCTGATTTAGTGTTATAATTAAGTTTCTTAAATTATTCTAGGAGTCCCTTTTCCTAAACATGAGCATACCTTATTTTATTGCACCTTGCTTTATTGTGCTTCTTTATGGTTACTACATCTGTTATGGTGATTTGTGATTAGTGATCTTTGATGTTACTATTGTAATTCTTTCGGGGCACCATGAACTTGCCCATATAAGATGGTGAACTTAAAAGATAAATGTTGTATATATTCCAGCTGCTCCACCAACCAGCCACTCCCCATCTCTCTCTCTCCTTATTCCCTGACACAGTAACAATATTGAAATTAGGCCAATTAATAGCCTCTAACATTTCTCATTTTAAATCAAAAGCTAGAAATGGTTAAGCTTAGTGAAGAAGGCATGTCAAAAGCCAAGAGATAGGTCAAAGATCTAGGCCTCTCATGCCAAACAGCCAAGTTATGAATGTAACGGAAAAGTTCTTGAAGGAAATTAAAAGTGCTACTCCAGTAAATACATGAATGTTAAGAAAGTGAAACAGACATTGCTGATACGGAGAAAGTGTTAGTGGTCTGAATGGAAAATCAAAGTAGGCACAACATTCCCTTAAGCTAAAGCCTAATCCAGAGCAAGACCCTAACTTTCTTCAATTCTATGAGTGCTGAGAATGGTGAGAAAGCTGCAGAAGAAAGGTTGGAAGCTAGCAGAGGTTGGTTCTTGAGATTTAAGGAAAGAAGAGGTCTCCATAACATAAAAGGGCAAGGTGAAGCAGCAAGTGCTAATGTACAAGCTGCAGAAAATTATCCAGAAGATCTAGCTAAGAACATTGATGAAGATGGCTACACTAAACAACAGATTTTCAATGTAGACAAAACACCCTTCTATTGGAAGAACATACAATCCAGGACTTTCAGAACTAGACAGAAGTCAATGCCTGGCTTCAAAGCATCAAAGGAGAGGCTGATTCTCTTGTCAAGGGCTAATGCAGCTGGTTACTTTAAGTTGGAGCCAATGCTCATTTACCATTTTAAAAATCCTGTGGCCTGTAAGAATTGTGCTAAATGTACTCTGCCTGTGTTCTATACATGGAACAACACAACCTGGATGACAGCACATCTGTTTATAGCATGGTTTACTAAATATTTTAAGCCCACTGTTCAGATCTTCTACTTGGAAAAAATATGACTCCTTTCAAAATATTATTGCTCACTGACAATACACTTGGTCACTCAAGAGCTCTGATGGAGACGTGTAAGGAGATTAATGTTGTTTTCAAGCCTCTAACACAACATTCGTTTTGTCTCTCCTAGATCAAGGATTAATTTTGACTTTTAAAAATAATAAAGTCTTATCATTTAAGAAATATATTTCATGAGGCTATAGCTGCCACAAATAATGATTACTCTGATGGCTCTAGGTAAAGTAAATTGAAAACCTGCTGGGAAAAAATTTACCATTTTATGTGCCATCAAGGACATTTGCGATTCAGGAGAAGAGGTGAAAATATCGATATTAACAGGAATTTGGAGGAAGTGGATTCTTACACTCAAGGATCACTTGAGGGGTTCAAGATTTCAGTGGAGGAAGTAGCACAAATATAGTGGAAATAGAAAGAGGACTAGCATTAGATGTGGAACATGAAGGTGTGACTGAATTGCTGCAGTCTCATGATCAAACTTGAACGGATGAGGAGTTGTCTCTTATGAATAAACAAAGAAAGTGGTTTCTTGAGATGGAATCTAGTCCTGGTGAAGACGCTGTGAACATTGTTGAAATGACAACAAAGGATTCAGAATTTTCCATAAACCTAATTGATAAAGCAGTCCCAAGGTTTTAGAAGAAAGTGTCCAATTTTGAAAGAAGTTTTACAGTCAATCCTTGGGCAAAGAGATAATTTGAATATGTTATAGAGATGTTCAATATACAAGTACACAGAAGTCAACCTGATTAATAAATGAGTCTAATATACTTGTGCTGTCAATAATGTTTATAAAAATGTAAATGTTAAAAATAACTGTAAGGAAATAAAGATAGAATTTGTGCAAAGATATTTAAAGATTAAAATTTATTATGCCAATTAACATTTTATTGTTCACTCTATAATTATTCAGAGATCATCAATGTCTAGATACACTTTCTATTTTTTTTAATTTAAAACTAATTGCAGCTTTTGATGTTATTAATCAAGGAACAAGGCAAGCCCATTTGACTCTTTGTCCAAATAATTTGATACTCCATACTCCTATGACATTTGCCTCGATTCAAAAGGTCCTCTAAAAAATGGTAGCTTTTCCTGAAATTACTTGGATATTTATCTGAATATATTTCTTGGAAAAAATGTAGCCCAATTTTAGATATCTGAATACTACCTAGTTATACCAGTTTTGCAAAGCTGCCTTAAAAGCCTTATTCCTAAAATCTTACATTTCAAAATTAAAGGAAACTTACCTTTGAATAAATTGGACTATTTACGTAAAATTTGTCACTTATTTTAGGGATTTCCTTTAAGAAATAGTAATTATTGTAGTATGTAGCATAATAGATTCTATTAGAGAGTTCAAATTGGTAGGGAGTAACTTAAAGAACATAGTTAAAGGACAGTGCTGTCAAATACATGATAGTTTTTATTTTGTTACTATAGTATAGTTTTTTCATGCCATTAAGGGATGAGCCCAAAGGTAATGAATTTTATTGTACGTAAGAGTCACCATTAAGGTGATATAATTCTGATCAGGCCACTAAGAGACATACTAGATATTTTCCTTGGAAATAATTCTAAATCCTACATTTTTTTAGGTGTTCACATGCCTGAATGCACTAGAATGAAGAAACTGATAATATTTCAAGTCATTTATTATGTAAGTATTCATTTAATGTATTTTTATCCTTAGTAGTACATAGTAAAAATAAACCACAGAGGCAACATTGCTATTGAATTAGAGATTAATTATAAATCTTAAAGAAAAGCTAAACTTTAACAAAAAGATTTGGGGAGATAAAGAACATCATTTGTACTCTAAAAATTAGAGGATTGTCTAAAATGTTACTATGGTATATTTTATAGTCATGTTACAATTACTGCTCATTTTTACTTGCAGAGATATAAAATCACAAGCTGCTATAACTATTCATAAATAAAAGAGTAGAGATTAAAATGCATGTGCTATATAGAAAATTTTGAATTTTTCATTTACATTATTCATTAACTACAGATGTAGCAATATAGCAGAATTTGAGATTTACCATTGAAGTTATGTTCCCTATACTTATATGTGACTACACAAGCTACTTAAGCAGCACACCAGTGCTTTCTTTAAAATAAATTGAAAATGGACTGAATGTTCAAGGTTGGATGAACCCTGCAATTTGTCCAAGAACCTCAGAAATCCATTCACTGGAAGACGATTTTAAAAAGAAAAGTCTTTGACATTTTACAAAAATCACACAATTCTCTTGCTTTTAAGTTCACTTTTCTGCATGAAGTTGACCATATAATAGATCAAGTGATTGTTTCATTTTCAATTTTGTAAATTTTCAGGCAATTTTTATGGAAGAATCTTGTGTTTTCAAATAAGCGTAGTAGCTGTTATAAGAGAGAAGTTCTCAATTAACACATCTCGTCAAACCCGATCGATCAATACTATATCAAATCAATTTAGGCAGAACCTATTACAAGCTACCATCGAGGAGAAAAGAAAAAGAAATCATGATCCTTCTCTTCAAGAAGCTACCATCTTACTGAGAAGATTAGATACATATATATCTATCACACATCACTCTGTGTAAACATTTTACAAATACACACTATTCATTACTAATTTTAAGTTAGAATTATCAAAAAAGAATAAAAATGGTGCATAATTCCACCCTAAGATAATATGTACTTACATTTTAAGAATAATGCATACACATGATACAAAATTCCAAGGCAAGGAAAGTGATAAAATTTACAAAATTTCTTCTCTCCTTTCTTGACCTCTACTCCTTCTAAGTGTAACTATTATTAAAAGTTGTATTTGTAATTCCAGAATTTGTACTTATATGTTAACATATATGTATTTATTCATATCATATGTATTCTTATAATTTACTCAAAATTAATTATTCTGTATACATAGTTTTGTACCTATTTTTGCCCACTTAATAACATGACTTAAAAATTGTTCTATTTCAAACACATAGTTTCCCATTGTATTATTATAGTTTATCAAAATGTATTTCAGGGATTTGTGTATTTTCCAGATTTGCTATTATAAACATCTTTTAATGTGTATCTTGGCTACATCTCACTAAATATTCTACTAGTACAAACATTGCATCAACTCTGAATTGTTACTATACAAGACAGAAGCTAAATTAAATTGACTTAAGCAAAAGGAAAATTTACTGAATAATATAAATGAAAATTCAAAGTATTTCTGATTTTAGGCATAGCTCCATTAGTTAATGACATGCACCATCACGTAAATCCTATCACATTATTTTGGGACAAGTTGTCTCCATGTAGTGAACATGATATTAGTTGGAACCCTGTGGCTCATCTTAGTAGGTATTTCCTATTGGAAACAGAAATTATTGCTAAATAATTTAAGTAGCAAAATTGCAGAGGAGATTCTGATGGTCCTTATTTAACTTTCCAGCCTATCGTTGAACTGCTCTTGGTGTGCAAGATCATGAGATTAGATCACATAACTGATCTTACGTGTTGCTGGCAGCAGGGGATAGTCCCTGCTGAGTGAAAAGAGAGAAATTCTGCTTCCCCAGTGACAAAAAAGATGTCAAGAAGGAAAACTCTAAATAAATCTATCACAGTAGTTTTATGTTCATTTTAAATCGTACACTTTACCAGGACAAAGTGTTTTGCCCTTAAAAAAAACAACGTCTTTAAATCATGTCTAGTATTAATATCATGAACTTGCTTTCTTTTAGTTAGTGTTTTTCGGGTATATCTATTGTAATTGAGAAATATTATTTCCATCTCTAAATGTCCATGGAGGAAAGGAATGCTCCACTTCACTTCCCAGGATGGAAAAAGTATGAGAGAAATGCCTCTTCAAGATAGGAGCCACTTACCCAACTGGCAAGATTGGTAGAAAATTATTTAGTATGCTCTGCAGAGTTCTGCCCTTTGTTCTTCAAAGGTACCAATACTTTCTCTATTTTCCACATGGCAAACTTGTTAGGTTCAGCAGTTTAGTATTTTTTAAGTTCAATATAGGAGGAAGATAGTAGAAACATGCTGGATTTTCAATTAAGCCATATTCTCATATCCAAATATTATCAGTAATAATGCTCCTCTTTGTCTCCATTTGTCCAATGCCTGAGTCTTGTTTTTGAACTTGGAATGAACTCCTAAAATGGCAACATATTATTTTGTTATTTTGAAACTTTGAGAAGTAATCACAAATACTAGTGTGAGCACTGAAATACTAGGTGGATAATTTGAGACTTTGGCCTACGCCAAGTGCATACTCTTAGTTTAAGAGGATTTTTATTGAAATGATTCACTTTCTAAGAGGGTTGGTCATATCAACTCTACTGGTTCACAGCCTAGATTGGCATTTGCTGAAGGGATTCCAATAATATTCTGGCATCAACATGAGATTTACATGGCTAAGACTGAGTATAATAAAAAAATAACTATGATTTTTTATGTTTAACTTTTTTATGCTTAATTTTAGTCTGATTTCTTTATAATTTTATTTAAAGGAGCAAGTTACTTAAATTGTGAACTTTATTTTTAACTGGAATGCAATAATGGAAGGGAATGCATACTGTTCAAATTTAGCATATTTTAACAACACTGACATTTTACTATTTGGTATAATTTTTGTTGGCATTTGGATTCATTGCATAACACACATGACTGGATAAATTTGATATAAGCATTAGACCAGGGTGTGATTATTTTTGCCTAGAATGCATTTTAGTTCCTTGAGGCTTTGGATAAATGCTGAACTGCTCATCAGTAGTACTGGGAGGAGTCACCACGAAGCTGTACGACTAGAGATAAGGAGAGCAGCTTCACCAAGGTCTTGCTTTTTTAAATATTGCTGACCATCCTCACTTCTGGTTGACTGTAGGTTCAATTGCTAAGCACAATGGGTTGAGTAAGAAGATGAAGAGAGCTGGAGGAAGAAATCCACAAACTCATATCCAGAGAGGGAAAACATGGGAGAAATATATTTATCCTTGTCCCCAAATCCCAACCTCCAGGCCTCACTCCTCCCTAAAGAGGAGTAAGAAGGAGTGATTGATTTACCTGAGAAGAGCAAAACAGGGAACTGAGTGAGAATACCTGACTCAGGTTTGGCTTCTTCATTTCGTGATGTTGCTTTTCTGAATTTACCCAGCTCTCTTCTCATCCATGTGGTAAGCTCACTGAGGCAGCTTCCCTTCCTCTGCTGATTAAGCAGCTGTTTAAACTGTTTTGAATTCAGAGAGCAGGTTATAAGAAGCACAATCGACTGCAAATAAGGATGTGTTTAAAGCATAAAGTTTCAAAACATCCCCAGGGAGGCTCTGTTGCTAGTCCTTGAAATGTGCTGAATAAAGCCAGGCAATCAGCAACAAAAGAATCATTCTGGCTTGGGACCAATACAAGCAGTCACAAAGAGACAGGAGACTGTGGTCACAAACAAGTACCCGCTCACTGAACTGTTTGATAGGCAGTTTAGGGCCATGTTCCTATCTCTCGGCTCTAAAGAGCTCAGATACAGTTTTTTGTTTTTTGTTTTTGTTTTTTAAATCTTTACATCAACATTGATTTTTCTCCTCCTGTCTTTGATCTAGTGTGTTGGTAAACTTTGACCTATACCTCCACAGCGTGGTCTCAGCAAATCAAAGCCTTTTCCATTTCAACCTGCCATAGGGTTTTTATAAATCATTGTCCCCATACATATCATGCTTCCAAGGCAGCCAATAGCACCAACTCCGTGTCACTCTGTGTCTACCAGGGTCCATGATTTATTACAATTATCATATACGGGATTTAAATATTTTGAATAAAACTTTCAAGGTTAACATTGAAACTTTCCATGCTTAAAAGACTTAGCAAATAATAAAGTTTTCATTTGCTACTGGATTTTTTTTGTAATATTTCTTCATTTCTCTGTTACTGCCTCTCTACATTTCCTCTAAAATAACAGACTGTACATGTAACCGAGGATAAATAAATGAATATTCCAGTGCCCCCAGAGTAATTCACAAACTCGAATGAAAAAAAATACTGTAAAGAAATGAAATATCACAAATATAGTGTACCAATTTTAAATAACTACATGAGCAGGACCAAAGCTATTCCTTTGTCCATAGAATTTGCATTTCAAAACTTAATTCAATTTTTTGGAAAAAGACAGATGAATATCATAATGTAGAAGTCCAAACAGACCAGCGGAAATCACAAGCGCATGACCAATTTTCAGCACTGAGATAAATTTCCCTTTGTTCTCTTGCCCAGCCTTTCCAAAATCCTGCTAAAGTCAGTATAGGCTCAAAGCTGATCATTTGTCTAGTTCTTACAAATCATTTCCTTAAAAGAGTGAAAATTATCAGACAGCTGCAGCAGCTTGGCTTACAGGGAGGCGTAGAATGTCATTTTCAAGGTAAGTATGCAGCTGTCTTCCTGTCACTTATGGTTTTTTTTTAAGACAAATCTAATTAAATGTCTACCTAAAATCGTTGACAGAATAATTCTTAGCATACTAATTAAATTTGTCATAAGGCAACAAAACCACAATTCTTCTCCTATATTTTGCTTCTGGCTAGCAAACCTGAAGGCTCCTCTGATTTGAAGTAAAATACATAACTACCTTCTTGACTAGCTTGCTTATGGGTCATATCAAATCAAATTGTACTTCATTTTTTTTTACTGAGCTTCTTTCCTCAATAAGAAATAGAACATTTATCAGGTTATGGAATATTAAATGCTTCTTGAGAGAAAAAGGAACTCTTATCTAGTCTTCTGAATTTATTTATTTTCCTCAGTTCCCAGGCATAGTTTTTCTAATTGTAAGTTATACAGGAGGCAAAACCCCTTTGAATCTCAAGCTTTTTATATGGATGTAATTGTAACAGGCTTATTATGAGTTTGGATCCAGGGCCTATATGTAATAATGGGATGGCTAAATCCTTGGCAAAGTTGCATTTATTAATGTTATCTATTGAGCAGATATCTCAATTAAATACCTATTTGCTTTGTTTGCTTATTTATATTCATCATAATTTAAATGGAACTGCAAATTTGGGGGTCAGTTTTATTTTTGGAAAGTATAGAACTGAGTTTATAAATTGAACTTTAAAATACACATTGCATGAGACATTGGCTAGCGTCTCCATAGTGGTTTGCTTAATAATGTATGTTTACAGTCAATATCACTAATATGTATAGAAATTAGTTTATTTAGTACCACATTAGTTCTGGACTATGTATCAGTTCTTATAAGTATTTATCAATTAGTTCACAATTTAAATATTTTTAAATACTGAAGAAATGCTATAGAATAAAGGAAGCCCATGTGTGTGAGTCCAAGGCATACTTTCCTTTTGTATAAAAAAGAAAAAATTAGCTCCCGGGAAACATTGCTTCATTTAAAGGGTGAAGAGTTCAAAACGCTTCCTCCTTTTTTCTTTTTTCCTCGGCACTGGAAGGAAACTCTGCATATACCTGTGAGAACAGAACTGTGAGATCCAGGTGTGTTGTATTTATTTGTTTGAGGTCAAGCAGAACCTATGCTCTGACTCCTAATAAAAAGCAATCCCTCAACATTGAGCTCTTCTATATATTGAACTCTTGGTTTCTCAGAATTCGTATCTCTGTAGTTATGACATTGCCTGGGAAAGAAAGTGTTCAAATATGAAAATACTCACTAATCAACTAACCACTATGAAATTCTGCTTAAAACTAGCTTTTATTCCTGTTAACCGTGTCAACCTCATTGTCTACTTCTTTAATTCACTTACAATACATGCAAATAGATATCAAAGCATTCAAATTTTGGGGAAAAGGAAAGATTTGATCAGGTCAAAGAGCATGGTAGAATATCATATTTTTAAAACAAAGCCATTGTCAAGATCTGACTTGTTAGATCAGTCAACACTTGTAGGAAAGGAAAATGTAGAAAGATAATAAAAGAACATGTTAAAAAGAATTTTCAATTATTCTGAAAAATTTCATAGAAAAATTGAAGTATGTGATGTTTTGGCAAAAATGTCTTTTAATTTTCAAACCCAACGTGAGACAAAGAATACCATATCATAACATCATATCATTTTGTCAAAAATATTATGCAAAATAAATACCTAAATAATGTTTTATTTTTTGTTAATATTATATAGTGTGGCTAAATGCAAATTAATGCTCCCTATTTAAAAGAAAAAGTGATTTTTTAAGAAAAAAATCAACATTTTGTTTTTCCCTGCTATTTACTATAATTTTTTATGACATTTAAGTGAATTTACTATAAATCAACTTTATTGGAGTTTAAAATGTACTCATTTAAACTATGCCTGTTGATGAGTTCTGACAAATGCAGACACCTGTGTCATCACTACCATAGCACGATAAGGAACATTCCAGTACCTATACCTAAAGTTTCTTATTCTCTTCTGCAAGCAATTTCTGCTCTTGCCTCTGGCTCTAGGCAATCATTTCAGATTTACTTCACTTTTTAAAATTTTAAAATAATATAGACTCAGAGGAAGTGCCCACTCACACTATCTAAGAGCTGCTGTGTGGTAGTGGTAGTTTCTATTCATGCTCAACCCTATGGCTGAGGAGGGAGCATTTTTCCTTTGAATTTTACCTGTAGTGGGAAAAGTATTGTCAAAGAAGGTTTCCTCCCAGGCTTCCCTTTTCCTGATCCAGCTAGAGCAAGCAGGCTTTTCTTGGAACATTGTTTATCTGCGCCTGTTGGTGGATCTGGTTTGCAGGCTTCTCCAGCAACACTTTTGGCATGTGTAGAAGGCAAATAGAAATCTCAGGGAACTCATTGCCATTTTATTCCTGATCATGATGGCTTTAACATTCCCCACAGCTTGACCAAGCTTTAGACAGGTTTCTTTCTGACTACAGACTCCTGACCTCTCTTTTCTTACAGCATTTACTCTAGAAAACTTCCAATTTTAAACTCTTTGCCTCTGTGAGATATAAATCTTCTCCCAGCCTTACACCAATCTTAGAACCCAGGAATGTCTTCTAAAAAACCTAGATGCCATCCTTTGAAATGTAATCGTCTAAGGAGAATGGATCCCTGTTTCCTAGTCTCTGCGAGAGGGTAGGAGCCTAACTTTGCTAAGCAACAATGTTAAAACACAGATGTTCTAACCACATTGACCAACTTGTTTCTTAAGTGAATTTGAGTTCAATCTCCCTCCCGTATTTCAATAATCTTGACCTTATTGTAATGATCTTACATAAATCTCTCTTACCTGTTAAATTTGTCCAGTGCAATTTTTCTTTTCTTTTAAATTTTTGTGCATATATATAATAGTTGTACATATTTATAGGGTACATGTGATATTTTGACACAAGCATACAATATGTTATGATCAAATCTGGGTAATTTGAATATCCATAACCTCAAGAATTTATCATTTTTTTGTGTTAGGAATATTCCAACTCTACTATTCTACTATTATGTCGAAATATACAATAAATTATTGTTAACTATGGTCACCCTACTGTACTACTGAACACTATACCTTATTCCTTGTATTTAACTATATTTTTATACCCATTAATCAATGCTTCTTTATCACTCCCTCACTAGTATCCTTCCTATCCTCTGGTAACCATCCTTCTATTCTCTATCTTCATGAGATAAATTTTATTAGCTCATACATATGCATGAGAAAATGTGACATTTGTTTTTCTACGTGTGGCTTATTTTACTTAATATAATGTCTCCAGTTCCATCCATGTTGCTGAAAATGAGAGTATTTCATTCTTGTTTATGGTCGAATAATATTCAATGATGTATATTTACTACATTTTATTTCTTTATAGATTACTAACCAGAATATATAATGAACTCAAAGAACTCAGCAAAATAAAAAATAATCCAATTTAAAATGGGCAAAACATCTTAATAGACATTTTTCAAAAGAAGACACACAAGTAGCCAACAGGTATATAGAAAAAAGCTCAACATGACTAATCATCAGGGAAATGCAAATCAAAACCACAATGAAATACCATCTCACCCCAGTTAGAATGGCTACTACCAAAAAGGTAGAAAATAACAAATGTTGATGAGGAAGAAGAGAAAGGGGAATGCTCGTACACTGTTGGTGGGAATGTAAATTGGTATAGCCACTGTGGAGAACACTATGGAGGTTCCTCAGAAAACTACAAATAGAACCACCAGATGATCCAAAAATGCCACTGCTGGGTATATATTCAAAAGAAAGGAAATCACTATATTGAAGAACCACCTGCAGTCCAGTGCAGTATTTTTGGTATTGTCTCAAGTCCTGAAGTCCCCAGTCAGGCTTCCTTCTTTCCAATGATCAAAACCTGCCTACGGTTATTGGTTGTATTAAGTTCTGTGAATATTTTTTAAGTGGGTGGCAGAGGGTGGGGCATAGAGAAGAATAGGACTACCTCCTCTTGGTTGGACTGGATTTACTTTTAAGTATGTCTTTCCTATAGAATTTATTCATGGATAATGAGGAGTTTCTATATATGGATCGTGTTTTTTAACTGTCTTTGTGACTTTATTTTCAAAGTAGCCTTTGCCATGAAAGTTACAGAAGAAAGATTGTTGAGTGAAGGAACGCTGTTCAAAGAGTAGATGAGCCCACCAAACATGACTTCTATTATGTCGTTCGCAGTGTGTCTCGTAGATCAAGATAAGGATAGTAAATCTCAGGTAATGACAAACATACTGAGGTTTACAATTTTATTCCTAATATTCAATCTAATACAATTGTGCATCATTTCTCTGAAACTTTAAATTTCTGTGTCACCATATTAAGCATTGGAGTATATTTCAAAGCCAACATATTTTAACACCCCTCACACTAAAAGACCTTTATAACATTATTGTGTAGATATGAGTAAGTAGTTTGGTAAGTTAGGAATTCTGAGAATTAATAGGCAAATAAAACCTTAAGCTTTGTTTTATGGGTTGAAAGAACACTGTGTACAACTATATTAGAGAAGAAAGTTTCAGAAAGAAGGTGAGAAGTTACTATACTTGATACTCAATGTATTTTGGTACCAAATCAGCTAGGAACCAACGGAAAAGAACAATTAAACTAGCAAAGAATTGAGGAATCAAGTATGACTAGGAGCTTGAGCCCATTATCCAAAGTGAGGTATCACAAGATCGGAAGAATAGGCTCCACATGTACTCGCCATCAAATCGGCACTGACTGATCAACACTATGATGCTCAGGCGGTAGTAATATTCCCTAGGGATTAGGGGGTTGGGGGGGAGGGTAAACTCACAACTAATGGACGCAGTGAGCATTGTAGAGGGGAAGGGCATGCCTCTAATCCTTACTTGGGTGAGGCAAAGACATAAAATGTAACCAAAATGTTTGTACCCTCATACTATCCTGAAATAATAATAAAAAAAAATAGAGAAATTAAATGTCATTTTTGAGCATCACATGGCTTCACAAAGAATATCACGATGTCATCATGGACTTGCCTCCTGTACAATTTTACATATTCAATATTTCTCAACGGACAAGTCCCTTTTATCTCTCCAATGTTAATAGCAGGAAAAGGAAGCAGTGACTTTATCAGGTAGGATGATGGTAATATCTAAATGGAAAGATGTTAAAGGGCTTATTACTATTAAACTTAAGATAGAAAACACAATTTCACTGTAATAAAAAAATTATATGTGCTTAAAATTCCTTAATTTTACTTTGATTGTCAGAAGTAGTAGCACGCAGTCACTGAAAAAGAGTGGCTAAAATATGAGGCACTAAACCTTTTTAAAATAAGCTTTTAATTCCACATTCAATTTTTGATTAAAATTAGAAAATAAAATGTTAAAAACTAACAATATATCAATGCCCTCCAATAATAGTGTGGCATAAAATATTTTATGTGGTCTTGATATTTCTTTTCAAAGCAATAACCCATTTTATGTACTTTGAAGAGAAATATTAAGACTATATAAAACAAAGTTTAAAAATACAGTACGGATGGGAAAATAAAGAATCAACATGTTCAGACAAGTGGAAACAAATTTTTAATGCCTTTATTTCAGTATGAGTAATATACACTACACATACGTAAATTGAAATTTGATAAGGTTTGACATGTATGTACACTCATGAAATTGTTCTCACAACAAGAAAAAGAGACATAGCCTTCACCCCAGTTTCCTCATGCCCCGTCATAATCTCTCCAGATTAGCTATCCCCATCCCATGCTCCTGCAGCCAGGCAAAGACTGATCTGTTTAATGACACTAGACATCAGTTTGCATTTCTCTAAAGATTAATGAAGTTGAGCATCTTTATTCATGCTTATTTGCCATCAGTATATTTCTGTGGTGAAGTGTCTGTTCAAAGCTTTTGCTGATTTTGTGTCTGTTTATTTATTCATTTATTGAAGTTTTAGGCTTCAATTGTTTTCTAAGAATTAATTTGCAAGAATTCTCTCTATATTTTTGATACAAATTCTTCATCAGGTATTCGTTTTGCAAATGTTTTTCCCCAGTTTGTGACTTATCTCTTCCTTCTTTTAACAGATATGTTTTGAATGGCTTAGTATTTAATTATAATGAAATATAAATTATTTATTTTTATGGAAAATGATTTTGGGGTCAAGTCTAGGAAATCTTTGACTAAATCAGGGTCACAACAATTTTTTTTTTCTAAATTTTTTACTCAAAGCTTTGTAGTTTTATGGTTTATATTTAGGTGCAGGATGCAGTTTGAATTAATTTGGGATGAGAGTTCCTTTCTTTTTCCCTCTGCCTGCCCTTGCTTTCTTTCCTCCTTCCAAATGTCCTTCCTTCTACTTTTTCAGCCCATAATACTCTTTTGTTCCAGCACCATTTATTGAAAAGTTTATCCATTTTTCTCTGAATTTCCTTTAAATCTGTGTTTAAAATTTGTTGTATGTGTATGGATCTATTTCTGGACCCTTTATTATGTCTCATTGATGTGTTTGTCTGTCTTTACACCAATACCACAATGTCCTGATTACTGTGGTTTTAAAATATTGAAATCAGGTAATGTTAGTTCTTCAACTTTGTTGTTTTTCAAAGTTGCTTTGGCTATTGTAAATCCTTTCCACTTCTGATTTTAGAACACACTCTCCAATTTCTATTAAATGAAACCTGATAGGATTTTTATTGGGATTATGTTGAATCTATAGATCAATTTGGTAAAATTTACATCTTTAAAAATGTTGAGTAGTACTCCATGGTATACATATACCACATTTTGTTAATCCACTCATGTGTAGATGAGCACTTCGGTTGTTTCCACATCTTTGCAATTGTGAATTGTGCTGCAATAAACATTTGAGTGCAGGTTTCTTTTTTATAAAATATCTTTTGTTCTTTTGGGTAGATGCCCAGTAATGGGATTCCTGGATCAAAGGGTAGTTCTACTTATAGCTCTTTGAGGTATCTCTAATTTGCTTTCCACAGAGGTTGTAATAGTTTGCAGTCCCACCAGCAGTGTATGAATGCTCCAATCTCTCTGCATCCACGCCAACATTTGTTGTTTTGAGACTTTCTGAGAAAAGCCATTCTCACTGCAGTTAAGTGATATCTCATTGTAGTTTTGATTTGCATTTCTCTGATGATTAGAGATGTTGAGCATTTTTTCATGTTTGTTGGCCAATAGTTTATCTTCTTTTGAAAAGTTTCTGTTCATGTCTTTTGCCCACTTTTTAATGGAATTGTTTGATTTTTTTCTTGCTTATTTGCTTGAATTCTTTATAGATTCTAGTTATAAGCCCTTTATCAGATATATAGCACACAAATGTTTTCTCCCCTTCTGTAGGTTGTCTATTCGCTCTAATGACTGTTACCTTGGCTGTACAGAAGCTTTTTAATTTGATCATGTCCCATTTATTTATTTTTGCTGTTGCTGTGATTGTTTTTGGGGTCTTCTTCATAAATTCTTTGCCTAGGCCAATGTCTACAAGAGTTTTTCCAACATTTTCTTCTAGAATTCTTATGGTTTCATGCCTTAGGTTTAAGTCTGTTATCCATCATGAATTGATTTTTGTGAGTGGTAAGAGGTATGGATTGTTTCCGTCTTCTATATGTGGCTATCCAATTTACCATGGAGTACTACTCGGCCATAAAAAAAAATCCTCTTATAATATGCTGGATGGAGCTGGAGACCATTCTTGTAAGTGAAGTATCACAAGAATGTGAAAGCAACACCCCATGTACTCACCATTAAATTGGAGCAAATCAATTAATACTTATGTGCACATATGGAAATAACATTCATCAGAAATCAAGCAGGTGAGAGGGGAGGAGGGAAAGGTAAATTCACACCTAACGAGTACAATGCACACTATCTAGGCAACGGGCACACTTATAACTTTGACTCAAATGGTACAAAATACGCTTATGTAACCAAAACCTTTGGTCCCCCAATATTCTGAAATGAAAAAATTAAAATTAAATAAAATAAAGTAAAAGTGTTGAGTCTTTCAGCCTATGTACTTATTTAAGTCTTTAATTTCTATCAGCAAAGTTTTTGTAATTTTCAGTGTATAGTTCCTGTGCCACTTTTGTTTCTATTTTTATATTTATTTAATATTTTGTTTCTATTGTTAATGGTATTGCTTCCTAAGTTTCCATTTCTGATTTTGCTATTATGTAAGAACAGAATTAATTTTGTATATTAATCTTGAAACCTGGATAAACTCACATTAATTCTAGCAGCATTTTTATTGATACCATCAGATTCTCTACATAGGTGATCATGTTCTCTGTAAATAAAGACAATTTTACTTTTTCCTTTTCTTGTCTTGTATTTCTATTTCTTGTCTTTTGAACTTGCTAGAACTCCAATCCAATGTTGAATATAAATGGTGACAGTTGATGTCTTGTCTTGTTCCTGATCTTAAGGGAAGAACATTCAATTTATTACAATTAACTGTGAGATAAGCTGCAGGTTTCTCTTAAATGTCCTTTATTAGGTTCAGAAAGCACCCTTGTATTTCCTGTTTGCTGAGAGATGTGTTGTTTTCTTGGCTTTTTTTGTTTTCTTCCTAATTGAGGAATAAATGTTTTTCTATATCTATTGAGAGTGCCGAATAGTTTTTCTTTTTAAATTCTTATATAGTAAATTAGATTGAGTCATTTTCAAATACTAAACCAAACTTGCATTTCTGGATATACTCCATTGAGTAATGAGAAATCATTATTATATATACTTTTGGACTTGATTTGGCAATATTTTGTTTATAAGCTTTTGCATCAATATTCATGAGGTATATCAACTTGTAATTTTCTTTTCTTATAATGTCAAGTAATTCTAAGATGTTGAAATGAATTAGAAAATCTTCACTCTTCTTCAATTATCTGGAAAAGTTTGTGTACAATTAGTGTTCTTACTTCTTTAAGTGTTTGCAGAATTTACCATTAAAATCATATGGGCCTGGAGTTTCTTCATGAAAAAAGTTTTGACGATAACTTAATATTTTGATAGATATACAGTTTTTTTTGCCATTTCTTTTTTGAGTGAACTTTTATTGTTTCATGTGGGAGGAAAAGTGGTATACTGTTGTTTCATTTCTATTTCTTCACCTTGGGGTGTAGAAAAATTCTCTTTTCTTTCTACTTAAACAACTTTTGTGGGTATTGTTTAAGGGCACACCCAACCTGTGCAGAGAAATATCATGCATAATAAAATATAAGGAAAAAACTTTTCTCGGGGGAAAAAGAAAACGATAAAAAATTTACACTGAAATAATGGCCTATGCATTTTAAAATTAAGAGATAAGAATTACAGCAAGAACAAAATTCTGCTTCTATTATTGTAATAAAATATACCACTGAAATAAGTGGTGTTTTTGCATGTTTAGGAAAATCATTTATCTTTACTTAAAAAGTATATTTAGGAATTAAGTCAGGAAGCCAGAAAATCATAATAGTAAATTTCTTGACAACTGTGTCTGGAAAATTATTCTGAACTTTAAAAACTTTTAAGAAAAAATATTTTTGATAGTTTTTACTGTTTTTAATTTCCAAGAAAAAAATAACAGATGATGTGGTCTAAAATTGTTTCTAGAGTTATAAAGATGTTATAGGAATTGAATTTAACCTTTTTTGCAGACCGTGAATATTTATTTACAGAACTCTATTGAACAATACATCTAAAACCATGAGAGTGGTTTACTCTGATGAGAGGGAGGGAAAGAGAGAGAAATTATCAAGGGACTTAATATATGAATGACATTTTATTTACACCAAATCTAAAATTTAATGTGACAAAAATTAAGACTTCCAAGAAATCATGTCTCTCTCACCTATTTTTTGATATTGGCATCAAACTTGGGGAAGGAGTCAATTAGAAGTATATATATTGCTCTTCGGAATATTTTTAAATAATATAATTCAACTATCTAAGAATAGCTTAGCTGGAATGCCAAACATTCCATTTCTGGGCTTATTTAAAATTCAAAATGTTTTTTAAAATGTATATATGAGTATGTGTATGTGCATTAAATAGCATACATATGGAAATGAAAAATAATCACTTATTTTTTACAACAGTCTATGCAGACATTAAAAAATTATGTAAGAAATATGGTAGGGGTCCCATTTCTTCTCCAGGCTTAATAGCTTTGTTTAACATATTTTAAAGTATGAATTAATGGCTAGAGTTTCACTTGGACATCTCCATCTGGTTTTATAAATGTAAATAATTTTATGCAAAAGTTAACCGATTAAATCAAAGATCCAATCCAACAAATTAGGTTTTTTTTCTACAAAATTTCAAATATCAGAGCAGGCATGTTTAGGCAAAATTTTAGCCCAAACTGGTATTATTTAAATTTATATTTTTATTATTAAAAAAATTAGGCTTATAAAATACATACTATATCACTTTGTTTAGAAGAAAAACTCACCTAATTAAATTTTAATACAGCTCAAATTCTTGGGAGTGAAAAATGGTGGAGTAGAGGTGACCTCCTGGCTCTCTGCTGCCAGAGAAAGAGGTGAAGAACTTGGACAGCTACGCATAAGTGGGTTGCTCCCCGGCAAGAACAGCATTGTGAAACTGCAGAGAAACAGTGAGGGACACAGAACACAGTAAGAAAAAAAGGTCAATAGGAGATATCATCAGAAAGTCTGGAGAGTGGGAGATAAACAACAGAGAATAGAGTGTGGGATGGCTGTGCCCGCCTGGCCAACAAGTGCAGTGGGATCTGACCCACAGGAGAATGTCTTGCTTCCCTAGTGACCTCCACACCCACTCAGGCAGGCACGTGCCTGAAGCCGGTGCAAAACCTGGGCACTAGATGGCGGGCTCTGTGGAGACGGGACAATAGTGGGAAACACCTTGAACTCCCTGGTGCTCTGTGCTAGGACTGCACTGCGCGGGGAAGGGACGGGTCTGAGCTACTGCTTGAGGGAGTTAGGAAACAGGCATCTCACCTCTGGTGGTCAGCGGGTCCAGAACAAAGGAGGCGAACACTGAAAAGGGGGCTCTGCCCCTGGAAAATGCTGACGATTAGGTCAGATCAGGGCGGGTCGGAAAGAACAAGACCTCCGGCAGCACAGGCACGAGATTGCGGGACTGTGACACACAAGAGACAGCGAGCGTCCTGTTGACTCAACTGCCCAATCCGGCATCCGCCAACTCCTGAACAGCCGCCCCGGCGCTAGCACTCTGCCGGCGGGCGGCCGCCATGTTGGGAGTCCACAACCCAGACGCTGTGGCGCGCTGTGGTTTCCGGCGGCACCCCTTCTCCAATCCAGGGCTTCTCGCGCTGGGGCAGGACAGGTTCTGCCTTCCATGATCTATTGATTTGGCTAGCCGGCCTGTATCAATGGGTGAATTTTGAGCGTTTCCTCACAAGGCCAGTTCCCCAGCTGTGGGAGGCTACCACCTGCAGGATTCCCAGGCGCTGGGGCACTGGGCGGTCTCAGGAATCACCCCTACCCTAGTGCAGTGACTTTCTCCTCTAGAGTGGTGGGCTCCACTCATGGAGGTAGGAAGAAGCAAGAAAAGCCACGTTCCCTGTGTTACTGGTGTGAATCTGTGGGGCCTAGGCACAGATCAATAATTGGCAGACCAGCATTTCAGCCTACCAGACTGGCTTAGGTCATCTAATAAGGTCCTAACTCTAGGGCCTACTCTCCACATCCAGGCAACTGCCAACAGTGGGGTTTGTGATCAGGGAAGGAAAATCCTGGCCAGAGGACCCAGCAGGTGCACCCAATTAACCTCCCCATCAGGAGCAGCCTCCCAAGTGTGCTGGAAGAACCCTGAATAACATATCAATGGCTCCCCCTAGTGGCAGATCAAGCAACCATAGAAGCACACACATCCAGGCTGGTAGGCAGCAGCTGACATCTGCCTTGCTTCTACCACCACTTTAAGAGGGAATAGGGTCCAAGTAACCCTTGGGAGTGGCAAGACCCTTCCTAAAGATTGGGACATTAGTATTCCTCACCCAGGGACCAGAAATCAACACAGAGACATCAGATTAGCTCGATAACTGGCTCCTCCATGCAATCTACAATCAACGACAGAGAGGGTAACCCCACGGCTAAACACAGTGCCCTCCATCTCAAGCTATTAGAGGGCAGTGGAGTTATACACTCAGGTGCAACTTACTACATGGGAGCTTAAGCTGGGGGACCAAACTCACTAATCTCCACTGGCAAGAGGTAAAGACAACAGGTAAGAGGTAACTCAACTTGCCAAAATACCTCAAAGACAATATAAGACCAGCACACTGCCTCCCACCACTATCAAGGAACATCCCTTGGGGACCGAAGTTAAGGGCATAAACCAGACCTAGCACTCCCAATTCTCAATCAATTACCCTGATGAGAAAGAACTAGAGACAGAATGCAGGGAATATGAAAGAGCAGAGAGGAAAGGCCCCCAAAAGAAATCTTGAGACTCTCAAAATCAGATACTAATTTAAATGAAATGAGTAAATTGACAGAGGAAGAATTCCAAATGTGGAGTGTAAGGAAACTCAATGGAATTGAAGAGGAAATAGAAACCCAACACAAAGAAGCCACAAGAACAATACAGGAAATGAATGAAAAATTCTCTAAAGAAATTGAAATATTATGAAAAAACCAAACAGAAATCTTGGAAATAAAAGAGGCATTCAAGGAACTTCAAAACACAGTAGAAAGCCTTAAAAACAGAATGGATCATGCAGAGGAAAGAATCTTAGAGCTCGAAGATAATGCCTATGTGCTAAACAAATCAGATGAAGAAAAAGAACACAGAAGCAAGAGACAAGAACAGAATATACAAGAAATGTGGGATTATGTAAAGAAACCAAATATAAGAATTATAGGCATCCCAGAGAGAGAAGAAGAAAATACACAAGGGCTGGACAATCTATTTCTTGGAATACTGGAGGAAAATATGCCAGGCCTTGCCAGAAACCTAGATAGATATCCAGATACAAGAAGCACACAGAACTCCTGGGAGACTCAACGTGAAGATGCAATCATCACGTCACATGATTATCAGGCTGGCCAAAGGAAACATGAAAGAGGCAATCCTTCAAGTAGTAAGATGAAAACAACAGACAACCTACAAAGGAAAACCTGTCAGACTAACTACAGACTTCTCAAATCAAACCCTACAAGCCAGAAGGCTTGGAGACCCATCCTCAATCTTCTAAAACAGGATAATGGCCAACCTAGAATTCTTTACCCATCAAAAGAAAGCTTCATCTATGAGGGAGAACTAAAGACTGTCCCAGACAAACACTCAGTGATGGAATTTGCAAAGACCAGACCTGCCCTGCGGGAAGTACTCAGACCTGCATTATACACTGAACAGCATAACAGACACTTGCTAAAATAAAATCGCTAAGGAGTTAAAGACCAGAAGCTGGATTCCCCAATGGCTCCAGAGGTAAAACAAAACAATAAGAATCTACTCAACAGTATGAACAGAAATCTCTCCCAAATATCAATCCTCTCAATAAATATGATTGGCTTGAATTGTCCTTTGAAGAGACACAGAGTGGCTGAGTGGATAAAAAATTATAAGCCGCGTATCTGCTGTCTCCAGAAAATGCATCTAACCCACAAAGACACTTTCAGACTCAAGGTCAAGAGTTGGAAAACAAACTTTCAGGCAAATGGAAACCAAAAGAAAGTGAGGGTAGCAATTCTGATTTCAGACAGCATACATTTTAAAATAGCAAAAGGAAAGAAAGACAAAGAAGGTCACTATATAATGGTGAAAGGAAAAATCCAACAAGAAGACTTAACAATTCTTAATATCTATGCAATCAACACAGGAGCACCCAGATATATAAAGCAAACCCTGTTTGGAGTAAATAGCACGATACACAGTAATGCCACAGTAGAGGGGGATTTCAACACCCCACTGTCCGAATTGGACAAATCCTCCAAACAAAAAATAAACAAAGAAATAATGGACTTAAACAGAGATCTACATCAAATGGGTCTAACAGACATCTACGAACATTCCAACCAATAAAGCCAAATATACATTCTTCTCATCAGCTCATGGCATTTTCTCCAAAATCAACCACATCCTAGGGCACAAATCAGACCTCAAAAATTTAAGAAAATTGACATTGTATCATGTATCTTTTCAGACCATAGTGGTATAAAACTAGAGATCAATTCCAACAGAAACACTCACTGCTTCACAAAGTCATGGAAATTAAACAATCTATTGCTAAATGACTACTAGGTCAAGGAAGAAATCCAGATGGAGAACAAAAAAATTGTTTGAATTAAAAGATAACGGGGATACAAGTTATCAAAATCTGTGGGATACAGCGAAAGCATTCCTGAGAGGAAAACTAACAGCATTAAATGCTCACATCCAAAAGAAAGAAAGTTCACAAATCAACAAACTAATAAACCATCTCAAGGATCTGGAAAAGGAAGAGCAAATTAATTGTAAACCTAGCAGAGGAAAGAAAATGACTAAGATCAGAGAAGAAATAAATGAAATTGAGAACCAAAGAACTATACAGAAGATCAATAAAATCAAAAACTGGTTTTTTGAAAAGGTAGACAAAATTGATAGCCCTCTTGCTAGATTGATAGGAACTAGAAAGGAAAGGACTTTAATAAAGTCAATAAGAAATGAAAAAGGAGAGGTCACTACAGACATCATGGAAATACAAAATATTATCTTTGAATACTATAAAAATCTATATGCTCAAAAACTACAAAATGTGGAGGAAATGGGAAAATTCTTGGAAACACACAACCTCTCTAAGCTCAATCAGGAGGAAATAGAATTCCTAAACAGACCAATATCAAGCATGGAAATGGGAGCAGCAATAAAAAAATCTTCCAAAAAAAAAAAAAAAAAGTCCCAAACCAGATGGGTTCACACCTGAATTTTACCAAACCTACAAAGAAGAGCTCATACCTATCCTGCAGAAATTATTCCAAAACATTGAGAAGGATTGTATCCTCCCCAACTCATTTTATGAAGCCAATATCACATTGATACCAAAGCCAGGAAAGGATGTAACAAAAAAAGGAAAACTACAGCAAAAATCCTCAGCAAAATCTTAGCAAACTGAATCCAACAGCACATCAAAAAGATAATTCATCATGACCAGGTGGGCTTTATACCAGAGATGCAAGTCCGGTTCAACATATGCAAATCTATAAATGCAATTCACCACATAAATAAAAGCAAGAACAATGACCATATGATTCTCTCACTAGATGAAAAAAAAATTTGATAAAATCCAGCACACTCGTATGATAAAAATTCTTATATACAATAAACCCACAGCCAATATCATATTGAATGGGAAAAAATTGAAAGTGTTTCCACTCAGAAACTGGAATCAGACAAGGTTGCCCACTATCTCCACTTCTATTCAATATAGTGTGGAAGTCCTTGCCAGAGCAATCAGACAAGAGAAGGGAATTAAGGGTGTCCAAATGGTGGCAGAAGAGGCCAAACTCTCACTCTTTGCTGATGATATGCTATTATACATAGAAAATCCCAAGGATTTAACCAAGAGACTGGAATTGATAAACGAATTCAGTAAAGTCTCAGGATACAAAATTAATGCACACAAATCAGTGGCATTCATGTATGCCAATAACAGTCAAGCTGAAAATCAAATCAAAGATGTAATGCTTTTCACAATAGCATCAAAGAAATTAAATAGTTAGGAATGTATTTAACAAAGGAGGTGAGAGATATTTTTAGGGAAAACTACAAATCACTGAGAAAAGAAATTGTGCAAGATGTGCACAGATGGAAATCATTACCATGCTCATGGATTGGTAGAATCAATATTGTTAAAATGCCCATTCTATCTAAAGTGATCTACATAAATAATGCAATCTCCATCAAAATTCCACCATCATTTTTTACAGATTTAGAAAAAATAATCCTGTGCTTCATCTGAAACCAGAGAAGACCTCCTATAGCCAAAGCAATCTTAAGCAAAAAGAACAAATTGGGAGACATCAGTCTGCCAGATTTCAATCTTTTCTACAAGAAAATAGTAACTAAAACAGCATGGTACTGACACCAGAACAGAGATATAGACCTTTGGAATAGGATGGAGATCCCAGATAGAAAACCATCCTCATATTGTCATTTAATCTTCGACAAAGCAGACAAAAGTATACATTGGGGAAAAGAATCCATATTCAGTAAGTGGTACTGGGAAAACTGCATATCCACATGCAGAAGACTGAAACTGGATTCTCCCTCTCACTTCTTACAAAAATCAAATTACTTTGTATAACAGATTTAAACCTAATGCACAAAAGCTTAAGAATTCTGGAAGAAAATGTTGGGAAGACTCTTTTAGACATCGGCCTAGTTAAAGAATTTATGAAAAAGACCCCCAAAGCACTCACAGCAGCAAGAAAAATAAACAAATGGGACCTGATCAAATTAAAAAGCTTCTGCACAGCCAAGGAAACTATCATTAAAGCAAATAGACAACCTACAGAATGGGAGAAAATATTTGCTTTCTACACATACAATAAAGGGCTAATAAAAAGAATCTATCTAGAACTTAAGAAAATCAACAAGAAAAAAATCAAACAACCCCATCAATAAATGGGCAAAGAACATGAACAGAAACTTTTCAAAAGAAGATAGAATAATGGCCAGCAAACATATGAGTAAGTGCTCAACATCTCTAATCATTAGGGAAATGCAAATCAAAACCACAATGAGATATCACCTAACTCCAGTGAGAATGGCCTCTATCAAAAAGTCCCAAAATAACAAATGTTGAGGTGGATGTGGAGAGATTGGAACATTCTTACACTGCTGTTGGGACTGCAAATCAGTACAACCCCTGTGGAAAGTAATTTGGAGATACCGCAAAGAGCTAAAAATAGAAACACCATTTGACCCAGCAATCCCACTACTAGGCATCTACCCAAAGGAAAAAAAGTCATTCTATAATAAAGACATCTGCACTCAAATGTTTATAGCAGCACAATTTACAATTGCAAAGATGTGGAAACAACCCAAATGCCAATTAATACATGAGCGGATTAATAAAATGTGTTATATGTATACCATGGAAAACTACTCAACTACAAAAAACAATGGTGATATAGCACCTCTTATATTATCCTGGATAGAGTTGAGCCCATCCTTCGAAGTGAGATATCACAAGGATGGAAAACATGTACCACATGTACTCGCCGTCAAACAGTACTAATCGATCAACACTAAGGTGCCCTCATGGTAGTAATACTCATTGGGTGCCAGTCAGATGGGGGGGTGGAGGGATGGGGGTGGAGTGGGTTGGGGGGTAAACACACAGCTAATGGAAATGGGGCACACTGTATGGGGGGAGGACATGCTTGTAACTCTGGCTTGGGCGAGGCAAGCACATTTCATGTAACCAACATATTTGTACCCCCCCCCAATATCCTGAATTAGAAAAAAAAAAAAATCAGCAGACTTAGAGTAAGGCAGATTTCCTTCCAATATGTGGGTAGTCCTTATCCAATGAGTTAAAGGCTTTGAGACAAATGATTGAAGTTTTCTGAAGAAGAAGAAATTCTCCTCAATACTGTAACAAAGAAACCAAACCCTGCCTGCTTACCTGTAGAATTCAGAATCAAGACTCAACTTTTATTTGAGTCTCTAGCCTCCTGATTTTCTGTATAGATTTCAGAATCTACCAGCCCCCATAATCATGGAAGCCAATTTTTAAACATAAATTTCTCTCTCTGCAAAAAAAAAAAAAATCTTATCTGTGTGATAAAATTTAAAAATAATAAATATGGCACCCAGCAATAGAGGTTTTGATTATAAGAATTGCATATTTTTCTTCTTTTGTATCTCTTTTGTTGTCTAGTATGCTACTGGAAAACCCATTATTGCTCAATTAACGCTTATTGATTTACTGATTAATTTGTAAAAATAAAGTGACAAGTGATCCAGTGTTTATGTAGTTTAATCTCAGTGATTAATCCTCTATGTTTATCAGCACAAAATTATTTCCCATTTTAAAAGCTGTCACTCTAATTAGTTTCTAGTGTGTAAATAATAATGAGTATGTTTTTCAAAATTTAATTTGCTCTCCTTGGTGTCAAGTAAATAAAAAAAATGACTTTGTATTTTTTTATTTGAAAGCTCCAAATTTAAATCTAAAACCTTAAATCTATGATACTGTGTTATTTGAGTTAAATCACCTTTTGTGATGATGCTAATGCATAATCAATTTGTAACTAATTAGTTTCCATTTCCTTTGTATAAATTTAGTTGCTGTTTATTACTATTCAATATACTCATATATGATTGCTTATTTCACAAGTATGAAGAAGGCATACTTCCTGTTATATGTTCCTTTATTTATTAAAAATTTAGAAGATTGGTTTCAAAAATTTTCTTTCCTTTGATTCAGTAATTACCATTAATTCTTCAAGGCTATTCCTTTTTTATTTTGAGAAAAAAATCTAGTTCATCTAAATTTCCATTGCCCAAGTTTAATTTTACATTTAACAGATCCAGTGATTAATTAATATGTCTGTGAGTGGCTAAATTTTATTGCACCATTCCGGGAATACAAGATTTGTCACTCCTCTGGGAGACACTTAATGTTTCATCTGGTTCACATGAGAGAATTCTAAATTGATAAAGAGATCCCTGAGGAAGGCTATAGAAGACTGTGGATGTCTTTTCTGGAACATGTAGTTTTATGTAACAACATACCACAGTAATGGGCCTTATTCTATAATTCATAGTGAGCTATTAAATGATTTAATACACTTTTGGTTTTTATCTATGGTGCTATGAACTACTTCAGTAATCAACATGCTACCTATTCAGGAATTATCATTCATTCCATGCACTTACCTTGTCTCCTGTCATCTCATCTCTACGCCTGTTTATCATCAGAACATTCAGCCCTACCTGCATCTTCAACTCATTGGTCTTCATTAGTTCATTTATTTTATAAACATGACCAATTGCCACTTTAACTTTTTCAGTCTTCAAAGAGTGCTGTATTTTGATTTTCTGTGTTATGAACTTTGTTTCCCTGCCTCTTCTTTTGATAGCTCAAATATATCTTTTCATTCTTTCAACTCGAGCTCCTTGATCACTGTTTCTGAAACACCATGCTATTTGGGGTCTCCAAACAAAAAACATTTTTACAACTAAATAACATGTATTCTATTAATTGTAAAAAATTTGCATTCTCATAATTTGAAACTTTGAAATGTTGATAGAAATTAAAACAGTGTATTTTTCTCATTTAAGCTCTGACAACATACTTTCACGCATTTTCAGTAAAAATAACCCTCTTTTTTTTAATTTCAGCATATTATGGGGGTACAGATGTTTAGGTTACTTATGTTGCCCTTGCCTCCCCCCTCCCCCCCAAGTCCGAGTCTCAAGCGTGTCCATCCCCCGGACGGTGCGCATTGCACTCTTTGTGTATGCAAATACCCGTCCCCTCCTCCCCTCTCCCGCTGCCTGACGTCCAATAGATGTTATTTTTATATGTACACTTATGTGTTGATCAGTTAATACTAATTTGATGGTGAGTACATGTGGTGCTTGTTTTTCATTCTTGGGATACTTCACTTAGTAGAATGCCTTCTAATTCTATCCAGGAGTATACAAGAGGTGCTATGTCACTATTGTTTCTTAAAGCTGAATAGTACTTCATGGTATACATATCCACATTTTATTAATCCACTCGTGTATTGATGGACACTTGGGTTGTTTCCACATCTTTGCAATTGTGAATTGTGCTGCTATAAACATTCAGGTGCAGGTGTCTTTCTTATAGAGTATCATTTGTTCTTTTAGGTAGATGCCCAGTAATGGGATTGATGGATCGAATGGTACTTCTACTTGTATCTCTTTAAGGTATCTCCATATTGCTTTCCACAGAGGTTGCACAAGTTTGCAGTCCCACCAGCAGTGCATGAGTGTTCCTATCTTTCCGCATCCATGCCAACATTTATCGTTTTGGGACTTTTTGATAAAGGCCAGTATCTCCAGTGAGACTGGCCTTTATCAAAAATAACCCTCTTTTTCTGCATGGTTTCTTTGTCACATCTCTGTTTTCTTTTAGACATGTATTATTTTTTGTTAGGAAACTTTTCATTAGGCAGATTTTCCAATCAGTTTTGTAATCCTATTTTAATCAGTGCTATGCAGCAGCTTTTCACAAATAAACTTCTCATATTTTCGCAAATATTTGTTTGTATTGTTGGTCTCCTAAATCCAAAGAGAAAAATATCATCATGAGGAAGGTAAGTTTTTCATTCTAACTTTGACAAAAATGCAGTGTCTGGAATATTGTGATTCATTATCAGAATTTAAGAGGTAAAATAATACACAAAACTAATAATATTTAATTATATTTAGTATGTAAATACATTAATCAATTAATTAAAATACTATATGACCACTTTTCAGGTAAGCAAATAAAACTTCTACATGGTGGAATCAACAATCTATATAATAGTTGCAAATAATTCAATTTATTGTTTGAAAATGCAGACTCATTATTTGGAGTCACACATGTTATTGGAGAAAAAAAGGAAGTGGGACATTAACAGATTTTATGAAACTAATGTAAATTCTAATTTGTAGTAGTACTGAAGTGACATTAATTAATTTATTCATCTACTTTATTCATTTTGCATATGCTCTAAAGAATAATCAAATTTTAATTGAAATAGGGTCAAAACTTACAGAATCTACAAAATGTAAGATGTAGCTTAGGGCAGGGAGCTGTGGCTCATGCTTGTAATTCTAGCTCTCTGGGAGGCCAAGGCAGGAGGATTGCTTGAGCTCAGGAGTTGGAGACCAGCCTGAACAAGAGCAAGACCCCGTCTCTACTAAAAATACAGAAATTAGCTGGTTGTGGAGGCCTGTGCCTGCAGTCCCAGATACTCAGGAGGATGAGACAGGAGGATCACTTGAGCCCAGGAGTTTGAGATTGCTGTGAGCTATGATGATATCACCGCACTCTATTCAGGGCCACAGAGTGAGAATGTCAAAAAAAAAAAAAAAAAGCTAAAACTATGATTTTATTTTTATTGTCCTTCACAAAAAATTGAAACACCATCTTATATTTTCAATTCCTGTCTTTTAGATTTATAGCATAAAACCAGAGACCGTTATCATTAAAATGAATCCTTAACAAAACCTAACCAAAAAATGTAATAAACCCTTCTTCATCTCAAATAGGTAAACCTGTAGCTTTTCCTCAGTTGAGTGATAAGGTACTCACTAACTTATAGAATAAGCTATTTTGTGTTTTTTGGAAGGTTTTCCTTATACAGAAATAAAATCTATCTCTGCAACTGCTGCTTGCTGGTTTTAGTTTATTCACATGGAGCTACGTAGCAGCGGAGTTCAATTTCCCTAAGTTATCATTCAATTATTTAAAGGCAAATAAATCCTTAAATCTCTTCTCTAAACTATTTTATTACCCCTGACTTATCTTAAGTAATTTTAAATTATTTCAATCATATGCTCATTTAATGAATTAAAATGTTCCCATTTCAAAATAAATTGTATAATTTACATACAGTAAAAGTGGTTCACTTATAAAATACAATTCAATGAATTATAACAATTTTAGTCACGTGACTACCATACCAATCAAGACAAGGAGCATTTCATCAACACAAAAAGTTTCCACTTGCTCCTTTATAGTAAAACCCATTCACCTACCCACAGTCAGTGACGCGGAGTATGTTTCTTCATCATTTGTGTGTAATCTCTCTCTGTTTTGGACATGAGGACTATTTCCTTGAGCTGTTACCAATAAGGTTACTTTAAAAATCCACATACAGATCTTCATGTGGACAATGTTTTCATTTCCTGGAAGAGGAATCGATTGCTGTGTATTATGGTAAATATGTATTAACTTTACACAAAACTGACACTCTTTCCAAAGTGGTATCATTTTGCATTCCCATCAAAACGTGAAAGATTTCGACTTGCTGCTCATCTTTTTTGTCTATCTTTTTGATTTGTTGTTCATTTTTTTAATTTTAGTTATTCCAGTAGTGTGTTCTGTCATTATAGTTTTAACTAGGATTTTCCTGATGACTAATGATGTATAGGGATGTGGGGAACCTGTGGCCTTAAAGTGAAATGAGGCCTTTGAGGTCCTCAAGTGTGGCCTTTTGACTCAATCCAAATTTTGCAGAACAAATCCTTTTATTAAAAGAGGTACAGCAGAGAAAGATGCAGTTTCCTTGCCTCCTTTCGTGCTTAAAAAAGAAGAATCTTGAAAGCAGAAGGCTTCAGGTTCCCCATCCCTGTTGAGGAAGTATCTTTTCAAATCCTCTGCGGTTTTTAAAAATTGAGTTTCTCTCTTATTATCTAGTTGTAAATAATAATTATATTTTCTAGATATAAATCATTTAACAGATAATATGTATTGAGAATATTTTCTTTCACTATTCAGCCTCTCTTTTCACTTTTGTAACACTGTCTTTTGAAGATTAGAGGTTTCATATTTTGTTGAAGTCAAATTAATATATTTGTTTCATTTAAGGTTAGTGCCTTATATATCTAACTAATTCAATTTTGCCTAAAATAAGACTTAAAACTCTGCTTTCCTGGAGCGATTTATAGTTTTAACACTTATACTAAGGTTTCTGACCATTTTCTGTGTGATGCTGCATAAGAGTTAGTCTTCTTTCATATTTTTACATATGAGTATCCAAATCTTCCAATACATTTGTTGAAAAGATCACTGTTTCCTCAATGACTGACCTCGACAATGTTGTGGAAAATCAAGTGATCATATATGTACTATTCTATTTATGGATGAATTATTACATTTTATTTATCTCTCTATATAAAAACTTCCACCTACATAGTCTGCCTTAATTAATGTAGCTTTTTAACTCTTGAAAAATTTATTTGAAGGATATATTTTGTCTTTTTTTCCAGAGTATTTTTCAAGATATAGAATTATGGATTGATAGTGTCTTTTTCTCTCTCCTCTGGATATTTTTAAGTTTTTCTTTATTTTTATTTTCGTGAGTTTTATTATGATGCACCTATGTCTGGTTTTCTGTATATTTACCTTCTTGAGGTTAATGTGCTTCTTCAGTTAGTATTTTTTTTTTTTTACACTATTTGGCATTATTTTTGGTCATCACTGTTTTACGTATTTATTCTTCTTCTAGATCTCCTTGTCTTTTGTTACTCCAATGGCATGTATGTTAGACTGCTTAATATTTTCCCAAAGGTCTCTGATGCTATTATATTTTTTTCTTTTTTGAATCTTTACTTTTCAATTTTTTAGAATAGGTAATTTCTGTTCTTCTGTCTTTGATTCATCTGACCCCTTCTTCTTCTTTATCTAATCTATTGTTAAATAATTCCAGTTTATTTCTAATTTCATGTATTTACTACTGCAATCTAGAAATTCCATTTTAAGAAAAGATTCCGAATTTATTCACCTGTTCACTGACTGCAGCCATTTTTTACATTGCACATATTTCTGATTGCCTTTTTAAAAAGGTTTTTTTTTTCTGCTAATTCCAATTGCTAAATCATCTTGAGGTCAATTTTTCCTTATTGATTTTGGTCATTATTTGAGTCATGTTTTTTTGTGTGTCTTTATATTTTTAGTAATTACTAAATTACTAACTTGGCAATAATTTTGTATTTTTTTATTTCAAAATATTAAGGGGATACAAATGTTTTTGTTGCATGGAAAACTTTTTTTTTTTGAAAGAGACGGGATCTTGCTCTTGCTCGAGCTGATCTTGAACTCCTGAGCTCAACGGATCCTCCTGCCTCGGCCTTCCAGAGTGCTAGGATTCCTGGTGTGAGCCACCATGGCCAGTCCCTTATACTTTTTAAAATTCTTAAGTCAGGGCTTTTAGTGTGCCCATCACCTGAGTAGTGTTCATTATACCCAGTATACAGGTTTTTACCCCTGCCCCCACCTCCTCTCCTCTCCCCTTCTTGATTTTCTATGAAGTTTACATCTCTTTGTGCCCATGTGCACCCATTGATTACCTAAATGCCTATCAATTCATGAGTGGATTAAGAAAATGTGGCACACACACACACACACACACACACACACACACACACACACCCACCACAGAGTACTACTCATCCATAAAAAGGAATGAATTAATGTGTTTTGCAGCAACTTACATGGAATTGGAGACCATTATCCTAAGTGAAGTACTTCAGAAATGGAAAATTATGTATATTTTATTGCATACTAAAAATTTTCAGTGATGCCGTGTATAGAATCTGGTGCCTATTATCCCTTCCAAATATTCGTGACATTTTGCTATCAGGTACTTGGTCACCTTGAGAACATTACCTGAGTAGAGTGTTGGTACCTCTGTCACGTAATGCTAATAAGATTGACTCTTCTGACTCAGTTCTAACCACATTTTTCCATGTGACCTTTAGAAGGAACCATGTAATTACATATCTCACCCTTATTTCAAGGGTTTCTTTCTTTCAAGGATCAAAACCTGCCAGTCTCTGCCTACTTTGATCATTTTTTCCAAAATTTCACAGTTTTTTTTAAAAAAATATATATATATGTATTTTGACCAGAGTTTATAATTACTTTCTGTAGGACATTTAGTCAATCAAAACTCCTCAGAAATTTCCAGAATCTGGAACCTCCTTTGAGGAATCTCTATTGAAGAATGCAATTATGTTTCTCATTACATATATGTGTTTGTTATCAGTTGCTGCATAACAAATTCCTCCAAAATTTGGTTGCTTAAAAAAACAAAGATTTATTTTCTCCTAGTTTCTGAGCATCAGAAATCCAAGTGCAACTCAGCTGGTTCCTCTGGTTCAGGGTCTCCAACTGAAGCCACAAGCAAGGGATTGGCAAGGATGCAGTCATCCCAATCAGCTTCCCAGCTCACCCATGTGGATATTGGAGGGCCTCACAAGATTGCCTCCTATGCTCACTCATATGGGTGTTGGCTATTTTAAATTCTCACTGTATTTGGTTGGAGATATCAGTGCCTTGCCACATGGTCTCTTTATAAGTTTAGTCACAAGGCAGCTAGCTTTCTCCAGAGTGACAGCTCCTAAAGAGTGAGTAATATGAAAAGAGTCTTTTTGTAATTTGGTCTCAGAATCAACACCCTGTTACTTTTGCCATATTTTGTTTGTTGGAAGGGAGTATCATTAGGTCCAGCCCACATTTAAGGGTAGAGGCATGAATACCAGAAGGCAGAGATCGCTAGAAGTCATCTTAGGAAAGACCCTCAGGAGAAGAGACATATAAACATATCTCTCTCTGTTCTTTCAAGAGTCCCCTGGGGGATATACAAGGATCTGAAAAGTATCCAGCCATGGTTAATATGTAATTTTCATATATATCTATATGTAATTATATATATATATACACACACATATAAATGTGGCAAGAGTTCATATTTAATGTGTGCAGGAGGATGATTCATTATAACACTTTCCTGCTACTACCGGAAATTCAACCTCCTTTGAGACATGTTTTGTTGAATACAGCTATATTCTCCATTACTTATGATTGTAATTAATTTTTTTCAATGACCTTACACACATGATGATTACTTCCCTTCAAACTTCTGTGTTAGTGGGTTGTGATATAGTTACTCCATTGGTTACTCTGTTGAGACCAGTTTGCAAAGTCGTAGAAATAATTATTTATTGATAATACCTTTTTCGACCTTATAAATGCCTTTATAGCTAAAGTCAATAAACTCGTTAGACTGTGTTAACATATTTTTTTAAACTTACTTATTTCATTGTATATCCTTTTTTTTCCTTCAGAGAGTCATCATGCTCTAATGGTGATATATAATTTGTCTAGTGAAGACATGAATTAAGAGTTGAAAAATTTATGACTTTATTTAACTAAAAATCTCTTTTTAAGACAACAGGCTACAGCTTAGTTATCATGTATACTCTTTGTGTGTGTTTGTAAAATTTTTTTAATACCTTTTAACCATCAGCCTCTCATGTCTTGCACACATACATATCATACTCATGACTTTATTCACTTTGTATTTTGTACTCAAAATTATTTCTAATTCCATCTAATTAACCATACTTATACTAAAGTTTGATGGGTCACAACTAAGTTTGATAATCAACTGGGTATTTTACAAAAATTGATTCAGGAACAGAATTAAATTATATGTGAGTATATATATTTTGAAAAATTTTACTTTCAGCACTTAAAAAAAAAGTGTGTTCTTTTGTTTCTAGCATGATGGATTGGGAGAAAAAGTTGATATTGGAGTCACACTGAGGGGATCACCTGCTCCCTGAATCTCCATGATTATAAACTCACCTACGGATGTTGACCTTGAGAAAGCTGATTAACCAAAGTATGCTTTAGTTTCTGCCTCTATAAATTAAAGCTAATAACCTTTATTTCCTACCATCACTCATGGATACTGAGAATTAATGAGTTAACATTTTCAGAGTTCTTTGAACTCCTCAAAGTTATTATTAACATTTTATACTTAGTCTCAACCTCCTTCACATACTCGAAAATATTTATTACAAGCATAATCAAACATAGAAACATTAGTTTTTTTCAGGGACAATACTGTCTATACCTTATTTTTAATTAATATGAAACAGCTCATATTTGAAAAAAGTAAAATTCACAGTACACATGTGAGAGTTTTGTTATGTTTGACACATTGACTTTTCATGTTGTGAGAGCTTTAGTTTGTAATGTATAGGCCCCAAAATTCCTTAGAAAGACTGAGCTGCTACAGAAGCTTCATATATACATACATACATACATATATATATATATATATATATATATATATATATATTTTCCAACTCTCTTCTAGGGAGTTATTTTTAACAACAAGTGCTTACCCAGACTTTCTCGGGCTTCCCATCAGTGCTGCCTAGAACATGTGAATACTCTCTAAGCTTTTCCTCTTTTTCTTTGGCTAGTAGCTGCTAAGACTGCCTATTTAGTCTCTTTTGTCTCATGTGCCCAAGATCTAGTCTGAATAGAGGAAACTCTGGTTCCTGAGATGCAGAGGTGAATAACGGAGTTGGGAGGAAAGGCAGGTTGGAAAGTTGAATATAAAAGTAAATACAATACATGACTTTGCTCCCCTTTCCTCCCTCAGGAGGGCTTTTATGTCTAGTCATTTACTCAGCTGTCTCTGCCCTGATTCTATTTCTTATACTCCCTTATGATCATGTTTCTCACCCCAAATCTCCCCCGTGGCTCTAGTTTCTGACATGAAAGTTTCAGAATCAGGAGAAGCCTGAATCGAGGCATGTCTCTGAAGTATTAGTCATTTTTATCTAAATCTTATATTTAGGGAGGAATGACGTGTTGTTAGTATCTGTTTGCAGGGTGTGAGAATAGGATTTGGGCAAAAGCCAGTCATCCGTCACGTTACATCTGATTTAGTTTATTGCTTTATCATAGAGCACATTATTGCAGATTTTCACTGTATTTGTTTAATATCCAATTCGAATTTCAAATATGAGCTCCACAAGACTTGGATCCATATCTTATTTCCTAATGAGTCATTTGAAACTAGCTGAAGGCCTAGCCAATAATAGTCATCCAAACGTGTTTTCATGAATGGAGGAAAATTTTGAGAAATAACCAATTCTCTTTTATTTGGGGTTCCCCCACCTCCTCCATGCCCTACTTCCCCACATGTGTGCATATGGACAACACCACAGCTATCACTTGCTAAGTAGCGTTTCCCTCTTCCTCCCTTGTCCTGCACCTGCATCAAGCATAGGGAAAAATTATCATTAGCCCTAAGTCATGTGTAGCAGAATAGGGCCCTTGAATAAGGAAAAATGGAGAGCAAGGATATGAGGGACAACAATGCAACTTTGGGGAAGTGAGAAACTATCAGAGTTTGCTTATTCTTTCTCCATTTTTCCAGGGTACTTTCTTTGTTACTGCAGGGAAGTTCTCTGGTTACTTCCTGTTTCTATGCTGAGTCCGGAGGATGCCATTTAAGTTCCCCCTTTAGATGTTGCGCCTTTTGCTTCCTGCAGTGAACTCTCTCCATCAAGACTTAGCAGATAACAGAAGTGAACTGTAGCTTGTATCCCCAAAGTAAATAAAGTACATAGCACACTGCAATCATTTAAGCATATTTATATTTAAGAATCTTAATAAAAATAGAAAAAAGAAATGTTAAAAGGGGTCAGTCCATGCCCTCACAAAAGTTTTTAGTAGTCATCGGCTTTCTAGTGGGGAATAGGAAGAGATAAGGGAAAGGATTTTGTGGGAGGGTAAGCTCATGTGGGGAAACAATAGTGACCCCAACTTGAAAAGGAAGAAAAACTGAAGGTAGATGTCTTGATCTCCCAATATTTCCTGGCCCCATTTTTACAAGACAGCTGGCCAGTGAAAGAGGTGCCAATTAAACAAAGGATTGCTGAAATCGGTGCTGTCTTAGAAGTCCTAATCAGGCACAAGGTCTAGAATCATCCCCCTTAATATTTAAAGTAGAGCAGTATATCACAAAGCTGGACCTCTAAACTCATGGCTAGCTAAATGCATTACCTTCCATCTTAATTTCATTTATCTCACAAAATACAATTACACATCTTACATGACTTTAACTTTTGGACATCAATTGTTTTGTTAGAGCCAGTTTTCACTGTAATTACAAGTGTAATGATTATAACAAAAGAAGTACATAAATATCACAGGGTCTAATGTTCGTTCAGTTAGTTGTATTTTGAGTTGAATTAAATTTATGATGTTACTTAGGAAGGTACTATTTTATATGGTATTTTTTCTATGAGAAAATATATTGTGAATGCCAAACCACTGATACATAAATGTCAATTTTGGAATTCTTTGATTTTTACAGGTTCAAATCAAATCTTCTTTACTAGACACAAAACTTGCATAATGTGATGTTCAGCTTAAATAATGTTCCCCAATACCAGCAAAAACTCAGCATTTGGTCATTGGTCATATTTAAGTAACTAAGATACATACATAGCTTGTATGCTGGAACTTTTTTGTTCAATTAGCTTTTACAATATTAAGATTGGCTTTTCACTCATTCACTTTTAGATAGTCAACGATTTTAATTTTTCTGCATTAAGTAAAAATTAATGGCAGAAAAAAATTGACAAAAACAGGCTAATGTGATACGGTGCTTTTAGAAAATTATATTAGTTGGCACTCATTGTTTATTTCTGTTCTTAATTTCTGTGTTGCCTAACCAGGGAAGTTAATCTCTGGGAGTGGGGATTCGTGAAGGTATTTTCTGGGCTGCAGTGGCTGTTCAGGATGCTGCAGTTGTTGCTGGCTCATGAATCTTTCCAGCACTGCAGACACCCAGAGTTGATCCTGCAGCTAATCAAAGAGTACTCAGATGCTTCTACAGCTTTGGCTCATTATTAGTTTCTGTAAGATGATGTGGAAAGTGCCTATAACTTTCTGTAGTCCTTCTTCTTTGTCAGTCAAAACATATGCCAGAATAGATTGTAAATATATGAGAATCTTTACTACAGTGACAAATAGATCTCAAGGGAGGAATATGAATTGAGAATAAAGGAGAATTGAATTGAGATGTCATATCTTTCCCAAATCATTCTTTTGTATCACATTAGCGGTTGGCTTAAGAGGCATTGCTGTCAAAAAGAGTGTTTTTCTAGCACCTCTATCCTTACATATTTTTGTTTCAATCTTTCCTTTTTCAAACTTCTTATTCAGTCTAGTGCAAAGAAACTCTCTCAAAAAGAGCATTAATTTTTATCTGAGACAACAGAATCTGATTTCATATTTAGTAAGGATGTGTCTCATGTTCGCCTAGCTTTGCCATCATAACTTTCTAAAATTATACGCTCTGTGATTACTATGTGAAGAAACTTTTCTATTTGGAACTATAAGTAACTATAAATATACAGTCAACTTTCTGTTAAAGAAAATATCGGAGAGTAAAACTGCTCGAGCTCATTATTAACGCCGAATAATGTTTACTAAAAGATTAGTTAAAATATGGTTGAAAATGCATTTAATGTATTTACTTAAAATAATAAATATGATTTATTGATACATTTATCATCATAAAGATAGCTTCTAAACGTATAACGTTTAGTAAAAATTTGGTTCACTATGAGCAAAGCCATCACATTCATTGTTTGACTGAGAATAGTGAAATATTACTCTCTATTAATCTGTTTTTGGCCCACTGTCCCAACCTCAGTGCCTATTCTGATTTATGGTAGGCACTAAATAAAAAAACTGTTGTATAAATATGGAATGAACATTGATTTGTTACTATGCCAGCCTTTATAAGTGGCCAAGCACATGCTAACTAGGTGACTAAACCTCATTTACTTCATGGTTTTTGTTTCCCTGCCTGGAACTCCCTCTCACTAATATTAGCATAATTCTCCATGTATCCAAGCAACTCTAATGCCCTTATGCTCAGTGCCTCAATCTCTGATCCACGCCCATCAAAACCAAGCTGCATAGGCCCGATTTAATTCATCTGCTTATCTATTTTTAGCTCCCTCAAATGTCTTCCTCCCTTTTCTCAGAGTATCCACTCGTTACTCCATCGGGTAAGTCCTGGTATATATTTGTGATATATATTTATGATATAAATACATATAGAGAGATGTTTGCTTATATACATAAAATTTCCAATTGCTCTGGGTTTTTTAGCCTATCCCTGGAGTTGATATACCGTGTTCTTTATGATGCTTTCCTCTCCATCCCTTAGTCACAATAAAAATAAATAGATATATATTTTTAAATGTCTTAGAAACAAGAAGAGGAAAAAACCCAACAAAAGTCCTTCAATTTCTCAATTTCATACAAAATAATCAGAATTTTGAACTATAATATCCTGAAAAGTGACAGTGTGTCTGATCACACCGTGCTCACTTCCGTTACTCCCTGATGAGTAGCTGACAAGAGGCAAGTTCACACTGAAAAGTGAAGAGGGTGGAGCACCTCACAGAACAGTGGACTTAACATTATATGTTTCTTTGGGGTTACCACGTAGTTCTAAAGGAGAGATGACTCTCTTTATCCATTTGGCCTGCTATATCAAAATACCATAAACTTCATAAACAAGGGAAATTTATGTCTCACAATTCTAGAGTCTGGGAAGTCCAAGATCGAGGAGCCCACAGATTTAATGTCTGGTGAGAGTCCACTTGTTTATTCACAGACTGCTGTCTTTCCCCTGTAACTTCAGATGGAAGAAAGGACAAGAAAGCTCTCTGGGATCTCTTTTCCAAAGACACCAATTCTATTATGAGAGTTCCACCTTCATGACCTACTCACCTTCCAAATGTCCCACCTCCAAATACCATCACATTAGGATTTCAACATATGAATATGTGAGGGACATAAACATTCAGTCTATAACAATGGCCTTCTAATAAGCAGATTTTTTTCTGATTCTTACTAACTTCATGTTAATATATACCTCTAACTTTAGAAAATCAAGAATCACACACACACACATACGTGTGTGTATTTACACATATATATGCACATATTTTTGTAAATTTGGTCATTTACACTGTTAATATTAATATCAACATATTAACAGATGTTACTATTATTATTAACATGATATTTTATGTGACAGATACTATAATTCACCTGACAGGTAT
The DNA here is from genome assembly GCA_004363605.1 of Indri indri. NCBI lineage: Eukaryota > Metazoa > Chordata > Mammalia > Primates > Indriidae > Indri > Indri indri. Next base: position 78,430 of record RJWJ010000704.1, on the reverse strand, counting down.
GACATGACATATTTCATATGACATAGAACAATGATTTTCATGTGACAAGTACCATGTTAAACACTTCAAATTCATCATCTCACTTGATCTTTTGCCACAGGCATTTCTTTATTAGACATTACTGAAGGGCTAAGAACCATTGAAAGGGGAACCATTATCAACCCTATGGTTGAGGAAACAAGGAGAGATTTCAATTACCAGAACCCAGAAAAAGCGCTGGAAACTCAAGACAGGGCAATAGTTGAGAAACAGTGGCCTTTGATAAAGGAACATGACCAATGTAAACCCTCAGCCTACCAGGGAGGGAGTTGGGGAAAATAATACCCTGACCTCACTTTCCTCCTATCCTTCCTTGACAGCCCGAAAATGAAAACCAGAGACCAAAGGAGCCTGTTGAAGTTGTCCATAAAGGCGCCTCCCGTGGTATAGACCAAGGCAGAGAGGAGAGGGGACAGGACAAACTAAACCCAGCACCATGTCCCATCGCACTTCGTTTTATTTTTCTTGGTCCTTCTGCTGCAGTTACACTTTCTGCTTGGGGTTCCCTGAACACAAGTATACTCTAACCTCAGAGCCTTTGCAGTTGCTGCTTCTTGTCAACATTCTGCTTTTCTCCCAGATACTTCACCACTAAATATTGTAAAGTCGATTTATTCTCTGCTTGAATGTAATTTACTCAGCAAGGACTTCCCTGATTGCTCTCTATCATAGCACTCTCAGACACTTTTTCTGTTTCTTTCTCTTCATGTCATTCGTATGTCAGGAAATGATTGTTTAATTATTGTTTAGAATCTGTCTCCATCACAATAATCAACATAGGGACGAGGATTTTCTTTATGACTTTATCTCCATGGATTGAAAAAGTGTCTATCATGTAGCAGATGAGATACATAACATTTTTTGGATAAAAGTTATAAGGTGTTACTTCAACATTTACTTTTGTTCTAGAAGAGTTGTTTTCTAAATCAGTTTATAAGATCAGATCTTGCCATAAAGCAAACTTTTTCATTTTAGTCCACTTCAAAGAATTGAAACTTTCTATTTCTAGAATTCATGGACAATTTGTTTATTCAGAAGGATTTACTATGTTTTTCTTTACATAGTAGATTTTCATAAAAAATTATTGATTATAATATCATAATACTAATGCACTAAGACTTTCGTGATTTTTTTCTCATATTTTTTGTCCCTACCTCAAGTGTAGTGTCCTACAGTCTTTTAATTTTCTCCCCTTCAAACTTGTAACGTATATTTGAGTGTCCACTATATTCCATACATCATGGTAAACTCTGAGAGTATAGTACAGAACAAGACAGAGATGGCCACTGACATCAAAGAGCTTAGTGTCTTGTGAGAAAAGCAGAAAAGAAAATACACTACTTCAATATATAGAGAAAAACATACATTTATTCATTTTAATGTATGTACATTGTTATATGGTTAAAAGAATTTGACTAGAGTAGGCCCAGTTGCTTCATTGTATAGAATGAGGCAAAAATTTAATTTAATTTAGGTAGCACAAGTTTCTATTAAAAAGAAAAATACAATGTGTGGGTGAAAGGCTGATTATAAAATCTTTAGTTTAGAGAGGATTTAAGAGAAAATTTGCTCTTCTCTTTCTGAGAACTGATTACCCCTAAAGAGAGGATTTAAAAAAAAACAAGTGGTTCCAGCACTAAGACAGGCAGATTCCAGACTAGTCCTAACCTAAGTAGAAGTTGGAATGTACTCAGGGTGCTGGTGTTTATGGAAACTGAAAAGGCTGACCTCTAAGAGGTTCAACATTTTGGTGTCAAACTTGCCAGGAAAGAGAGTCCCATTTCTGAATTTGACACTGAGAATCACCTTTCCCCACATGGCTACCATAAAAACTTACATAATAGCACCACCTATAGCAGCTGAGAAGGAGAAGTTCACCTGTGCAACTGGCCTGGGCTTCCCATCAGCACAGCCTGCTGACATGGGCAGTGTTTTACTACCTCATGGCCCAATTCTTCCATGCCCAGTGAGAAATATCTCAACCCAAGGAACATTGGTCTCCTAAAAAGATTTCTTCTGTCTCATATCTGCAAAGAGTCAATGAGGAGAACAGCTTTAACCAGGAAAGGCCAGACCAGACTGGCTAGAAGCCTGTCCGTCAAGAAACACAGAGGAGTAAGCTACCCAATCCCTAAAAAATCAGCCACTGCAGGGGATTCTGCATTATTGTGAATGTCTGTGACTTCAACCAGCTTCAGAAATCTGTCTCCAGTTTTCCATGTCCAAATTATACCTAAACTTCTGACAACTCTGACCCGGTCAGTTCATTAAATTAAACTCTTTGGAACTGATTGTCTCCTCCACGCACATATATGTAGAACTAGGAAACACATGGAGGCCCAATGGGCCGAAGAGAGGGACTTTGGAAAGAGAGAAACTGACTTTGTCATCTTGTAGCTAATGTGGGCAAGTAGAGAGTAAAACAGCACAAGTATTTATTATACAGTGCGTACAGAATGGGGTGATTTAGTTTTACTCCAAAATGTTAATAGAAACTTGGCTTTTAGGTGGCTTTATTACTCTCTAACTAATAAAACTCACTCAAATCCTTGCTCTATGGCCACTGTAGAACATTAAAAAAAAAATTCTAAAACACGCCCTGTGCAGCATCATAATTTATTGAGATGTTAAATTTTGGTTTGTTCTTCATCAGATTCACCAAGTATTTAAGATGTTGTATTCCCTTGCTTTGGGGATACCAACAGCAAAAGTTGTAAGCCACTTGCTTTTTTTTCAGTAGCCTGAGTTATTTGAGAGGTTAAGGTGAAGAAGCACCTGTAAGAATGGGAAGTTGGTGGCTGTTAGAGAGCTGGGCTATTAGAAGGGGCCTGAACTTGGCTTCCTCCTCAGGGCCCAGGGAGGATAAGTAAAAACAGGATATTGTAACCTGGGAACCAGGGTCCTTTCCCGTGAACTGTTTCCCACACCCCAGAATGCACAGAATCAGCAGAGCCACTGGAGTTCGAGGAGTCACAAAGGACAGACTACACGCATTTTTTTTTTTTTTTTACTTTAATGAACTGCTAACCAGAGAGGCTTTCCTGAATAGTCTGTTCAGATTAAAATCTGTGCTATCACATGGCCGTGAGAAATGTGGCGGGAAACCGGGATAGTAACAGAGACTGAACTGTCCATCATCTTGTAGGACTGGAGGCTTGGAATCATTTTTAATTTGCTTTAAAGGAAAATATATAAAGTAATGTTTCTTCCTCATTTGAATTTACAACATAAGCTTTTTATGCATATCACTTGCTCCTCTCTACCTCAAAGCTTGAACCATTGTCTCTCTGCTTCTTACCTTTTTACTTAACTACTGTATGGTCTTTATTTAACAGTTACCTTCTCAAGGGAAGCTTTCCATTATCATCCTTTCTAGACTCAGTCAGTTCCCACCATTGTAATCTCCGCTGGCCTTTTGCATTTCTCCTTTGTGTCATTAATCACAATTTTATTTAAATAATTAAAAGTGTTGTTAATAATTTAATGTTTGCCTCACTTCTCCCTCTGCAACAAGAATACAAGTTCTAGAGTGTGAGAGCTCAGTCTGCATTGGTTATTGCTGTCTCTCCAAACACCTAGCATAAATTGTATAATTATATGGGGCAGGCACTCAGTGTGTATTGATTGAATGAAAGAATAAATATAGAAGTGAATGAATTAAAGTAAATTTAACTTGAAGATTAAAGAGATTAATGTGAAGTCATGTCTAAATAATATCATTTGGACATACTAAGAAGAAAATGCCTAAGACATATTGTAAGACACTTGGAAAATACTGGGATGGCATTGAATTCCAATTTTCCTCCAAAGATTCTTGAAAGAGATGCATCTGTCATAGATACTATATTCCTCAAGCCTAACAGACCCTAAATCTCTAAACCCTACCTGTCATACACACACAAATAAACAACACACAAGCACACACATATATACATAAATACACACCACTGCTACCACTATCTCAGAGTGTAAAGAATGATAGTCACCTAAAGAACAGAAAGAAGAGATTTTAAGTAGCCTTGATCAGTAGGTGCTGATTGTATTACCTGTGTGACCATTTTTTAAATGTCTGTTTTTTCTACCTAATTGTAAACTTATGATGGGACTTCACAGGGACCATGTAAAATAATGTGGACACTGTACCTATTTTATTCACTGTCAAGTCTCCACTGGCTAGTACATAGATGACATCAATAAACAAATGATGAAATTAAATACATTTGTGAAAAATTGAATGGATATACTAATACAGCAGGTTGGGTAAATTAATGCCAGTAGGGAAAACAATTAATAGGAAATACACAGTAAGCAACTTAAGAGAAAGATGTTTCTAAGGCAAAAGTAGAAATTTTATAGGATATATAAATATAATATTTCTTGCCTAAGATATTACTACTTTGAAAAAAACACATACTTTTAAATCATTTTGGTGTTCTCAAAGTTAGCATTGTGTCTGGTACTGGAAGAAAGTCACTATTTTGTTGAATCGAGTTTGAATCAATATACCAAGGGATGATATAACTTACTCCTTTTAGAGTCAGGGTTGGCAAAACTGTGAGTTACCTTCTTACCACCCAGCCTGAAAACCCTGACATTGTATTTTCTCTTCCTCTTTTCTCTCCAGTGCAGTTCTTATTCTCCAGTCTTTCCTGTGCCCTTAAACTGTCTTTCATATGCACAACCAGTGCCAAGCCATTGGTGTTGTCATGGCAACATCTAAACTCTAGATTTAGTGCTCAATCTTCCCTACTTTATTTCCCCCTTAAGAAAGTACTTTCTCTGCACCCTAGATCACTGACATTCAAGCAGGCCTTACTCCAATTTCAAAGAGAAACACAAAAAGGGTAATCAGTATATTGGACTAACCCCTGTGAATCAGGAAAACAAGATAAAGTAATTGAAATCTCTAACAACTTTAGATAAATTGGGTTTTTTTCCTAAACATTGTTTAGAAATCATTCTAAAGTTGTTCTCTGACAACCTGAGATAAATTGGTTTTTCCCCAGCACTAAAATATGTGCGTGTATGTGTGTTTGTGTGCATTTATGTATGTGTGTATTAAAGAACCCAAGGAAATAAAGACACTAAGGCTAAATTTCAAACAGGAGGAAGGAAACTCAAGGTTGTCACAAGGAGAGGATAAATCACTCAGGGAATTAGCAACACAGAGCCTTCCCAGACTAAGCCCATCTCAGCTGCCTCTTGTCCCTTTAACAATTCCCTTCAGCACTTGGGTATTTCTGAACAGCTGAGGTTGGCTTTTTACTTTTATAACTAAAATAACAAATGGCAGAAATATCTCTTTATTGTTTGATGTTAGTCCTGACTGGATTTTGTCCTCTGGGATTGCAGAGACTGGGTCTTCTATGTTTCATAAAATTCTTCATTGTTAATGGTGAAAATGAGATTAGAATCAAGCTTCTGCATAGAAATTCATTTTATGTTTGTAATAAAAGTATGTCCTTGACAACCTATTTTTTTCCCATTCCTAATAAGTAAAAAAGACAGCAGGTTCAGGGTCATGGACTCCTATAATATGGGAGACCCTTTACTCCACGGACTTTGAAACCTGGACACTGCTTTGAGGAACAAAGTGTGCACCGAGGAAGGGGCATTTTCTCATATTATTATGTTTCTTTGGTTTTGCCTGTATTATTGGCATTGTTTGCCATGCTGAAGGGCTAGCAAACAAAGGCAAGTGACCCTAGCAAGTCCAAATCAATCTTCTTAGAAATTCTCAAGCCTGTCCAGCCTTTATGACATGGCTTAGTTCAGAATAAATGAATGAATGAGGTCAATATCTTACTAGTTAAAGGAACGATTTCTCCTCATGTAGAATAGACTATGTGCCATAAGAGAAAAGATTAATTTTCATGGAAACAGGATGTATATATCCCTTTACCTGGAGCAAAGACAGAGCAGTATATATAAAAACCCTGACGTAAGAGGTTTCTGCCCTCATCTGTCACCTACCTCTTCCTTTGCTTAGATGGCCTCTCATTTTTCGAACACTCAAGCAAACTTGGACCACTTGAGCCCTCTATTACATGCTTTAGAGTTGCAATAGCAAGAAAGTGTTTTTACAGTGGTCTTAATTTGAGGCAAAATATGTTGCTAACTTATATGATTTTAGGAACTATGAGAAAAAATGATTACACCTCTCCCACTCACATGAACAATTTTTATTCAACCTACAAGCTAAAATCTGAAATTCCTGTATTAGAACATATGTCTTTGGCCAAGCTAAAAAGATGAGTTCCCTGATTATTTTATCAATCTCTCTTGCCTTAGAATGAGTGAAGGACCTAAGATCAGGCCTTATTATGAGGAAGAAGAAATGGGAGAAAGATATTATAGCACTCTGATATCTTTTAGCAGAGGATCAGAAATATTTCCAGAAAGAGTTGGTATAAACCTGTGTACAATCTTAGGTAGAGCCATTTCTTGATTGACATTGCCCATGATTTTTTCAAAGCATTGCCATGAGTCCTAATGAAATACCATATCCTATCAGCCACATTGCCTTTGGATTTTGATTTCTATCAATCCTGAGGATGATTGAATCCTGACTGCTGGTAGCAATTAGATTCAAAGCTAACATCATCTCTATCTGATAAAATTCCTATGGCCAAATCTTTATCACTAATGATGTACAGTTGACTACAAAAAATGTGCAGAATAAAACAAGCCAAAATAATCTTAAAATATGCATAGTAATATAGTAATAGTCACTTTGTTGAGAGATTTAATTATACATTTTATTGTTTTATGCTCAGATGTAATCAATTGGTGCAGCTGCTTTGGACACGCAGTTAGTCCAAAGTAAGAGTTAGCCTTTACATGTACTGACCAAACTTTAATCCTGGGCATAATGACACAATGCCTACCAAGGTCATGAGAAAAGCAAATATGAGAGCCTGGAAGGAAGAAGTACAAACCCATCTGCACAAAAGTAGTGATCTACAGTGGCCGAGCAGGTGAGTAGCTGTCTTCATACTTACAGAGCAGTACTATGGCACCTCAATGAAACTTGAATTTTGTGTATAAAGATAAATATATTTAATTAGTGACTTATATTAAGAGACAACAAATTGCCATGAGTTGAAAAAGAAAAGAAAATGAACATGTGCTATGGTACACATTTCAAAAATAAAATAAAACATGTTTTTAATACAGAAGGACAGGAGAAATTTACCTATGGAGTCAAATAGCTGAGCTAGATAAATTCTCCAAAGTAAGAAAACATAATAATTAGATTTTCAATATACACCAGAGGCCTAAAAAAAATCAATGTTTTTCTTTATAGTTCCAATTCACAGTGTATGTAAAGACATCAGTACGTTTCTTCAGGCATCGTCATTATCCCTACACAATAATACAAAGATCAATTCATGAAAAATAAGCATGACTGATCTAGGGATCACACAGTTCAACCTTATATTTTTTATTTTTTCTTTCCATAAGGTTTTTTTCCTATTCCTTAAGTTCACCAAATGAAATGTGACCGGTGCTTTGTGTATTTCTCACAGTTAATTTTTAGAGTTTTATGAATGTGATTATAAGACATTCTTTATAACTAAAGGCCCACAGGACAATAAAGAAGAATCTAAACAAATAGCCTCTGTCCTTAAAGAGCTCAGGATAGAGGTAATCTCAAGCAAGATTGTGGAAAAGGCAAAGGTGATCTTTCTTCACCTGTGCCCTCGATACTATGCTTGAGAGTGGTGTTCCTCAATCTATCTGTGATCAAGAATTAAATTTGTATTTCAAATCCTTTGTGGTTACGTATTTTCATAAAATGTAACAACAATATTATGATAATTTCAAAGTGCAATAAAAGTTTCTCAGTGCTTATTCTCAATAGCCACTCTTTCCTTTTGATACATGGTTGCCTGTATATCAAGGTGCAGAACTCATTTTTAGTAGCACTACTTAAGAGGGCTCTACATATCACAAACAAAAATAATAAAGACAATAACTTTATTAAAGAGCATATTGACACCTCCATCACCAGATCTGACACTCAATGCAGACACTAAACAATTCATGACTTTTGAATGCCCACTTTTGTAACAAATGCCATTCAAGCCTAAGGAAAACCAATGCTACTCCTCACCTACGGATGCAAGTCCCAGGAAGGGGGAAGATGAGTACACCAAAATGCCACAAAGTATTGTGCATTCTCCTGCTACTAATATTGAAGATAGCCACTGCTTTGGAGTGTGGGGAGGATGTAAGCAAAGGAATCACTTGCATAAGAGAAGAAATTAACTTGCCAAACATTTCTTCTCTGTTAGCATGACTACAATAGATTCATGCATAATAAAGCATTATTTTCCAGTAATGCCAACCATCAATTTCCTTCTTTTCTTTTTGTTCTGATGCATGGTCCCTAGAGATACATGTTACGACTGCATAGCGCACATGAGAAACATATAACAAAATTAAACAATGCAAATTCTTTTTAAATAAATAAATTTACATATTCACATATATACATATCAATCATGTACATAAAGGGGTAAAGTATTAAGCCAATTCTACAGTTGGGCAGTTAGATGGATATTTAAAGCTTAAATAATAATTAAACAAATTTCATTTTGAAGAAAAAATAAAGATTAGTTTTATAAGTATTTTTGATATAAAATTTTTAAAATAAACTATTTTGAATACTTTCATATTTACAGAAAAATTGAGAAGTTAATATAGAGAATTCCCATATATCCCATATATATTCCCATATATCCCACATCCAGTTTCCTCAGTTATTACCATCTTATATTAGTATGGTATATTAATTTACTATATACTAATTACTATATTAGTAATTATTACTATATTAGTAATTACTACACTAATTACTAATTTACTATATTTGTTATAGTTAGTAAATTGGCATTAATACACTGTTATTAACTACTAACATTATTCAGAATTTCTTAGTCTTTCCTTAGTTTGTTTTTCTCTTCCAGGATCCCATCCAGACTACCTTGTTACCTTTGGTAGATATGTCTCCTTAGGCACCTTTTGGCTGTGACAATTTCTAAGACTGGTTTTTACCACTTTAACAGTTTTGAGGATTACTGGTCAGGTATTTTGTAGAATGTCCTTCGTTTTGAATTTGTTTGATATTTTTTTCATGATTATACTGGCATTATGAATTTGAGGGAAATAGACCTCACAGATGAAGTGCTATTCTCATCATATCATATCAAGAGTACATGATTTATCACTATGGAACTTGATTACCTTGCTTGAGATAGTGTTTGTCAGGTTTGTCCATTATGAAGTTACCCCCTGCCCTTTACATACTATACTCTTTGGAAGAAAGTAATTATGTGCAGCCAACCTATAAGGAGTCAGAAATTACACTCCACCAATTTGAAGGTGGAGTATCTACATTATTTAGAATTCTGTGTGTAGATTTGTCTATTCTTCCCAATTGTTTTTTATTCCATTATTATCTATAGCAGTATGTACTCATATACTGATATTTTTACTTTAGAATATAATCCGATATTAATTTTATTTTAAAATTTTACTCAAATGGTTTCAGTTTTAACCACTAGGAGCTCTTTCAGTTGTCTTCTGTGTCCCTTTAACATACCCTCATCATATATATCTATATAGATAAGGTATATAGATATAAAGATATAGATATATATGGCTTTTGTTTTGTTTATGTTTATACTTTGTTTTGTTTTACCACTTGCTTACTTTCTGAGACTAAAAAAATGCTCCAAGCTCATGGATTTTTCAAAAGAACGCTGGTTTTTAAAATTTGTGAATAGTATTAGAAATCAAGAACTGGATGCTAAGTGTCCTTATTGTTACAGGCCTGTCATTGCTTCTAGGCCCTCTTAACTGACAGAGCAAAGAGATATATGTGTATATGTGTATATACTAACTGATTTATATACGTATAGTTACAAATATTCCTATATGTAACCATCTTTATCTATATTAGGTCAAACATGGAGTTCATACTATCTCTAACTCTGATTCATTATCACATGGATTACTGTAGACTCTTTCCCTTACTTATCTATAATCTCTTATCTTCAATAATGAGAAATCCAACTCTTGTATTTACCAAACTTTACTTTTTCAACTACAGTATACATATATAGCACTATCAGAATTGCTCATCATACTCCAGTGGGAATTGAATTTATCAACTAAAGTGCAATGTTTATTTATTAATGTATGTAGTTGTTTTTGTCCTTAGTCTTATATTTCATTCATTTCCAAAGTTACTTAGGTCAACATGTTTTCTCACCTTCTTCACTGAACTCTTTTCATATATTACTAATAAATTTGTTCCATTCTGCATTCTTTTCTGGTATCTCCTAACATATATATTAATGTGTGTGTGTGTGTGTGTGTGTGTGTGTGTGTGTGTGTGTGTATATGCTCTCCCGAAAGTATCCAGCCATTGTTAATATAATGAGAACATATTACATGGCTAGAAACTTTCTGGAAAGCTATATATATATATATATATATATATATATATATATATATACACACACACACACACACACAAAATTATATATATATGTATAATATATATTATATATAATATTATTATATATATAGTGTGCAGAAGTTTTTTAATTTAATTAAGTCCCATTTATTAATTTTCATTATTGTGGTGATTGTTTCTGGGGTCTTCTTCATAAATTCTTTTCTTAGGCTGATATATAGAGGAGTTTTACAACATTTTCTTCTAGAATTCTTATGGTTTTATGTCTTAGATTTAAGTCTGTTATCCACCTTGAATTAATTTTTGTGAGTGGTTAGAGACATATACCCTGTTTCAATCCTCTACATGTGGCCATCCAATTTTCCCAGCACCATTTATTGAATAGGTATTCTTTTCCTCAGTGCATATTTCTGTCTACTTTGTCAAAGATCAGATGGCAATATGTGGATGGTTTTATATCTGGACTCTCTCTGTTTGGTTCCATTAGTCTGTGTCCCTATTTTTGTGCCAGTACCATGCTGTTTTGTTTAGTATAGCCTTGTAGTATAGCTTAAAGTCTGGTAAAGTGATGCCTCCAGATTTGTTCCTTTTGGTTAAAGTTTCTTTGGCTATTTGGGATCTTTTCTGCTTCCAAACTAAGTGTAGAATTATTTTTTCTAGATCTGCAAAAAACAATGTTGGTATTTTCATGGGATTGCATTGAATCTGTAAATCACTTTGGGTGGTATGGACATTTTAATGGTGTTGATTCTGCTGATCCATGAACATGACGTGTTTTTCCACTTGTTTACATCATCTGCAATTTTCTTATTCAGTGATTCATAGTTCTCTTTGTAGAGATCTTTCACCCTCTTGGTTAAATATATTCCTAGGAATTTTATTTTCTTTGTAGCTATTATGAAAGGTATTGAGTCTTTGATTTGATTCTCAGCTTGACTGTTGTTGGTATATAGGAATGCTATTGATTTGTGTACATTGATTTTGTAACCTGAAACTTTGCTGAATTTATTTATAAATTCCAGCAGTCTCTTAGTAGAATCTCTGGGGTTTTCTAGATATAAGGTCATATCATCAGCAAAGAGTGATTGTTTGATCTCCTCTTTCCCCACTTGGATACCCCTAATTTCCTTCTCTTGCTTGATTGCTCTGGCTAGGACTCCAAGCACTATGTTGTATAGAAGTGGTGACAGTGAGCATCCTTGTCTTATTCCAGTTCTGAGTGGGAATGCTTTAGCTTTTCCCCATTCAGTATGATGATGGTTGTGGGTTTGTCATTTATGGCTTTTATAATTTTGAGATATGTTTCATTTATGCTTACTTTACTAAGAGTTTTTATCATAAAGGGTGCTGAATTTTGTTGAATGCTTTTTCTGCATCTATTGAGATGATCCTGTGATCTTTGTTTTTCTTCCCTTTATGTGGTGAATAACACTTACGGATTTACATATGTTGAACTATCTTTGCATCCCTGGGATGAAGTCCACTTGGTCATGGATTATTTTTTGATGTATAGCTGAATTCAATTTGCTAGAATTTTGTTGAGAATTTTTGCATCTATATTCATAAGGGATATTGGTCTATAATTTTCTTTGTTTTTTGTTGTGTCCTTTCCTGGCTTTGCTATCAAGGTGATACTGGCTTCATAGGATACATTAGGGAGCATTCCTTCCTTCCTTCTCAATATTATGAAATAATTTCTATAGTATAGGTATCAATTTTTCTTTATAGGTCTGATAAAATTTGGTTGTGAAACCATCTGGCATGGGACTTTTTTTGTTGGAAGATTTTTTATTGTTGCTTCAATTTTGTTGCTCATAATTGTTCTGTTCAGGAATTCTATTTCTTCCTGATTGAGCCTTGGAAAGTTGTGTGTTTCCAGGAATTCATCCAGTTCCTCAATGTTTTCAAGTTTATGTGAATAGAGATTTTTATAGTATTCACAAATGATATTTTGTATTTCTGTGGTGTCAGTTGTAATATTTCCTTTTTCATTTCTGATGGAGCTTGTTTGGTTCCTTTCTTTTCTATTTCTGGTTAGTCTAGCAAGTGGTCTAGCAAATTACCAAGAAAAATCAAATGACCCTATTAAAAAGTGGATAAAATACATAAACAGAAGGATTTCAAAAGAAGATAGACAAATGGCCAATAAACATTTCAAAAAAATGTTCAGCATCACTAATTATCAGAGAAATGCAAATCAAAAACCACAATTAGATATCACCTAACCCCAGCGAGAATGGCTTTTATCAAAAACTCCCAAAACAATAAATGCTGGCATGGAACACTGCAAACTAGTACAACCTCTGTGGAAAATAGTATGGCGATTCCTCAAAGAACTAAAAATAGACCTACCTTTTGATCTAGCAATCCCACTACTGGGTATTTACCCAAAGGAAAAAAAAAGTCATTTTTTCAAAAAGACACTTACACTAGAGTGTTTATTGCAGCACAATTCACAATTGTAAAGATGTGGAATGAACCCAAATGTCCATCAATTCATGAGTGGATTAATAAAGTGTGAAATATATATGCATATATATATATATGTATGTATAAACACACACACACACACACACGCACACACACACACCATGGAGTACCACTCAGCCATAGAAAAATGAATAATACCTTTTGCAACAATCTGGATGGAACTGGAGACCATTCTCCTAAGTGATGTATTAAAAGAACGGAAAAGCAAACACCAGGTGTACTCACTATTAACTTGGAACTGACTGATCTATGTATTCATGTGCACAGATGGAAGTAAAACTCAAATGAAAATCATACGGTGGGGGGGGGGAAGGGGCAGGTGGAGATGGGTGAAATCATAACTAATGGGTACAATGTACACTATCTGGGTGATAGGCACACTTATAACTTTGACTCAAGCAGTACAAAAGCAATTCATATAACCGAAAGATTTGTGCCCCCATAATATTTTGAAATTAAAAAAAGAAAAATTTAATATTTGAAATAAAAATATGATATTTGATGACCTTCACAAAAGACCAGACACAGTAGAAATTGCACAAACTGAACCCACAAAAAATTGAAATAAAATGTCTTTTTATTCTTTCTAGATTTTATAAATGATTGTCAAAATTATTTTGTCAGTTGTGCTTAGGGAGTAATGTCTGATTTTAGGCATAATTGAACTATATAAATTCAATGTAGACTGAAACTTAAGATAAATTTGTTCTTTTAGCTGTAAGTTGTAAATGCCAGATATAAAGTACAGTATTACAGAAAATACCATAAAACTTCCTACAATATAGTGGTGTTTTATTAAGTCAGTACTAAAATCCCATTATTTCGAAAGCTGCTTTTTTGCCCATGTAGTTTAGGTTTATTGTTTTGTTTTCTGGTTGTTAAACTTCAGGACTATGGAAGGGAAACCTCCAAAATGAATTGTAGAAAGTAGATTCTAACATTTGTACAAAAAAAAGGGTGGTGAGGGAAGTAGGAAAACTTTCTTCCTACTGAGTATTCACTTGCCATGGAATTTTGTAGTAAGTTTCTAGGCAGTGTTCTCACAGTCTTCTAGCAGTCTACTTCTGCTCAAAAAGTAAGCAATACATACAAATCTAAGATTTGGAATATTATATGGTATCTACCCCAATCTTGAAAGATATTAGAGAATTTTAACAGAAAACAATTAGTTCTATTGAAACACAAAATTTGTCCTGTAGGCCTCTAGCTACAGAAGTTTATTGTGAAATATTAATCTAAAAATGAACTATAAATGCTTAAGAATCAGAGATATAGAAATTATAAAATGAGGCAACTTCCATTTCCTGAATGATGGCAGTTAGTCCTCCAAATGTGCCCACATTTTAATCCCTAGAATCTGTGAATATGTTAGGTTACAAGATAAAGGAAAATTAATGTTTTAGGTAGAATTAAAACTGCTATTCAACTAATTTTATTCTACATTATTTTAGTGAACCCAATACAAACACAAGTGTCCTTATAAGGGGTAAAAAGAGATCAGAAAGTCAGAGTAAGATTTGAAGATACAATGCTGCTGGCTTTACACATGATGGAAGGGGCCACACGCCAAAAAATACAGACAGCCTCTAGAAACTGGACGTGAAAAGAAAACGATTCTCCTCCAAAACCTCACTGAAATTCACCCCTCTGACACTTTGATTTTGCCTAGGAAGACCCATTGTAGACTTCTGACCTTCAGAACTGTAAGATAACAAATCTGAATTGTTTTGAACCACTAAATTTGTGGTAATTGGTTAAAGCAGCAATAGGAAACTAAAACATTGTGTTTGAACATTGACTAAAATAAACTCAATTTAAACAAAATTCAAACTTTCAAGAGCTTATTTTTCCAAATAAACTGAAGTAAGAATTCTCTCACAAAACAAAACATTTTACTATATTGATTTATCTGGGATTTCAAGCATTAATAAAAGTTTAAATGGTGAACATGTATGACACATCCTTAAGAAAACATCACTATAAATATTTCTGGTATTTGGAAAGATGTATGGATGATGCCAAGAAGTTTTCATTAATTACAATTTTATATAAGCTGAATAAAACTATATTAATCACTAATCAAGCAAAATTTTAGAATCAATGGGTACTTTTATATTTTGTATCTATAAGATGAGGAACAGATTACAATTAACTAAGCTAAAGATTTCCATCTATAACTAATATTTTTAAATGTTTCTACTACATCTAAATTGTGGTCATCAACTAATGTAACTACTAATGATTTGTCAAAATTCCATGAAAACACTGCTAAAATTAAAGTTTTACTTAAAAATTTTCCCAGTTCTGCTTTATTCAAGACGCAGTTATTTTTCCCCATGTTTTCAGCTCAATGAGAAATTTTCTTTAATCATGAAAACATATCTTTTGTTTTATATTTAGGATATTCCATGAACTATCTAAAATACGTAATTTTAAAAATTATATTATTTTAATTGGACTAGGGTTTTGCCAGTTTTAAAATAGAAGACACATACTTTAAAAATTTAAAAGGTTGCTGATGATTACAAAGTAACATAGATGTACCTAATACCTTATGCTTATTCTCTTTTCCTTTTTACCCAGCTTGAACCAGTGCATCAGCACTTTGGTTGCATTTTCAAAATTTAATGAGTTGTAAGATTAACTTATAAAAAATTTTGTAGAGTGTTTAGGGAAGGAAGGACGTTACAATGCAATACGGCATCCAGTATTGCATTACAAAAGTCCTCGTTTGTTTTCTCTCCATGCTTCTAGTCATCTCTCCTTTCTTTATAACTCTTTTACTCTATGGTTTTCTCTTCAGTTTTAAATTTGAGTCTTTATGCACATCACCCTACTCAGTAAACAATAGATACATGAGTTTCCATTCCATTTAGAAAATAGCAGTAATTTATAAATAATACATATATTTTCCCTCAGTAATTTTTTTTTCATTTCTTGTTACAGCAGGATACTTTGAAATCAATCAGCTTGGAAAGCTATTATATTGTGAAAATAAACATCCATTCCTATCTATAGAGAATTAGTTAAATGCAAATCTAGAATTAAGTGGAATTAATGTATACTTCATATATATATTTATCAATGAATGAATGAATGTATGCTATGCTATGCTATATACTGAAGCTAAAATTGGATGTTATTTCTAATTCTGTTGCTAAGGGATTTGTGGCTTTTTGAAAGCCATTTGACTACTTAAGCCTCAGATTTATCATCTTTAAAATGAAGGGTATGACCTAGTTGGTCTCTAGTGTAGTTTCCAGCCATGAGACTACACACTTTCCAGCCCAATCCTTACCATTGAGGCATTTTACCTTCCTGCTAGGGAAGAAAATGCTAAAAAGCTCTCATAAAATAAAGCATGATTAAGGGGGCTGCCTAAAAGAGCAAAGTTTGAAGTAAGTGTCATAGCAGATATTTGGAAAACGAAACTTAATGTCATCTTGAATGATAAACTTGAAGAATTAAATTCCCTCTTGACAAAATAGAAGAATGAAATCTGGCATAAGTATGCCATGGTAAAAGGATTGTGTTAGAGTTGATTCAGCTAACGCACAATCTGTGTTCTACAGTTTTGATTGGCATGGTAGAGTCTGAATTTGTCAAGAATGAAAGATTCAGCAGAGAAATCTTGATTTACTTCCATAAGCAGTAGGAAGCTACTGAAAGTGTTTAGGAAAGGAAAAATACATTGAAAAAAAAAAAAGGAAAGAAAATCTTCCAATAACATACAGAATATAAGTCTGCAGGATAAAAGGAAGATAGGAAGGAAATGGAAGTGGAAAAAATTCAGTTAAATAAAGTTTTCGTTACAGGTCTGCTGATACCACCACGGCAGGTGGTACCAGCCTACAGTACACTGTACCTACAGAGGTACACTCAAAATCTGAAGTAATAAGATTCACAATTAAAATGGGGATAAGAGTAAAGAAACTAAAGAGATAAATATAAGATATTTTTTGAAGTGAATTCTAAAGATAGCTTTGGTAACCAAAAAAAAAAAAAAAAAAATCCAAACTCTGTAAAATGATTTAAAGAGGTTTATACTAAACCAAATATGTGTGCAACCATGGCTGAGGAACATAGTCTCAAGAGGCCCTGGGAAAATGCACCCAAGGTGGCTCTGGGTTACAGTTTGGTTTTATACATTCATAGAAACCGGAATTATAGGTAAAATCATAAATCAACACATGGAAGGTATGCATTGGTTTAGCATCTCTAAATAGGCTTGACAGTTTACAGTTTACAGGTGGGTCTAAAGAGTCTTTGATTTGCAGTTGGTTAAAGAAGTAAAGCTTGGTCCAAAAGTTTGGAATGTTTTAAGTCAGGATAAGGAAGTTTGTTAATCAGAGACAAGCCATAATATACCCACGTGAGCGATCTGTTAAGCAATTGATGGCCTTCAGGTGATTTAACCTTTGCCCTGCATGGCAGTAGGTCCTGTTAATAACTTAGTATCTTATTGTCACAAAGAGTCTCTTGTCAGTCTTATGATCTCTCTTTTGACATTAATTCTGATCAATTGTGTTTGAACTCCAAAAGGGAAAGGATGTAATGAGGCGTATCTGACTTCCCTTCCCTTCAGGGCCAGGAACATTTAAAGTTTTTCTGGGGTCCTCTTGGTCAAGAGGGAGTCCCTTCAGTTGACAGAGGCCTAGGATTTTATTTTTAGCTTACAGTTTGGTACCTTACTGAGTATGAAGGAAGAGCCATCAAATATGACATGGATATATGAAACTAAAATTGGTGAAACAATGGTGGCAATAAAGATAAAAAGGAACTCTGAAGAGGGAAAGAAAATTTGGGAGAGAAGATAATAAATATATTTTTATAAAGTATTTAGTAAAAGTATTATAGGAAAAGACTACAAGAATTATATTAAATATTATATTAAATTACTTAAATTAAATTTCTACTTCAAAAATGTAGTGTTAAATATTGAATCGATTTTTTCTATACATATTTTTTATACTGGGAGAGATTATTTTACTTATAAACTTTATTAATACTCCCTAAAATGTTTCTTATAATATTATATTTACACATGTATACAAACACATATATACACATTAGTTAATGTTAATATCCAAGTCATGGGGAAAAAAAAGGCAATTTTTTTGCATAAATTGTGAATAATTACTTGCTAATGCATACCCAGGTCAACTACCAGAGCAAAAAAAAAATTTTTTGCAGGCATAAATACAGGTTCTGAGAAGGGTACAGGTAGAGGAAAACGAAAATGAAAAACTTAAGAAGAAATCTACCTGTTATCTTTAACTCTCAACAATTAAGTCATCGCTAACATTTTTTTTTTGATCTTGAAGCTCCAATTATTCAAATTCACATTTCGTTAACTCTAGAATAAAAGAACTGACAATATTGTACTCAGAAATATGAAGTTACCAATGTGTTTTACAACTATTATTTCTACCTAACTACCGGTCTCTTGCCTGAATGAACATTTGATAGTCAGAGGGCATTGTGCGAAATTTACGGTATCCAATCTCCTTCTCTTTATAACAGCCACATCTTTAAGTTGCTATAAGCAGGCAGCATCGTTAACTGTCATGGTATTCTTGGAAGAACTCCTTAATCATCATAAAGCCCATTATTTGTGTGGAGTCTGGCAGCCCCATGGGAAAGGATCTAGAACTTACCTTTATATCATTACATGCAGACAATTTTGATTCAGGTTTCCATGAAAAAATTCAAAGTGAAAGAAGAAACAATGAAACTCCTGAAAGGATATTGTCGTAAGTGATAAAAATGCTGGTATGGTAAGTTATTCTCTGCAGAAGACCACAGGGGCACAGTAAACAATGCCTCCATAAACTGAGTGAAGTTGTGACTGGTAATGCTGGCCCAGTTCACTCCCTCTTCACTAACTGACCAACACTAAGGTGCTCACACAGTAGTAATAGTCTTTGGGGATAGGAGGGTTGGGGGTGGGTAAACTCACAACTAATGGACATGGTGAGTGATGTAGGGGGGAAAGGACAGGCCTCAAATCATGGTTTGGATGTGGCAAAGTCATAACATATAACCAAAATGTTTGTACCCCGTAATATCCTGAAATAAAAAAAAAAAAAAGAAAGAAAATGAAAATACTTTCCATGGGCTACAGACAGAGGCCAGCACAGGAGATCTGGAGGCCAATGGAGAGGAGATCCTATGGCAGAGAGGAGAGAGGTACATGCTCTCTGCATAGGCTTCCAGAGACCATCAGCCAGAGGGTGTGAACTGTAGGAGGGATTAGCAGTGCTGTTGACAATGGCCTCTGGGTAATGACCTGCAAGATATCATCAGGTTCTTGAAGAAATTAATGGAGCAGGAGTAGATAATAGAAGAACCCTGGGAGAACTGCTAGAGTAAAAGGTCTGTGGAACACAGCCCACTTTTTGCATTTACTAAAAGTCTTTGTAGTACAAGAGAAATGAAGTTCTATGCTTGGGTGATGGATGACAATTGATTAAGTGTCTCTAGGAATAACCTGTTGCAGTGACCTTAAGTCTGTATGAGGAATGAGCTAAAGTTTCATAAATTTTGCTGCTCTTGCTTAAATATTTAAACCTATTTTACATACTTTATTCTCTTTGTTCATACCCAGAAACCTAACTACCATCTCTACATTTATGTCTAAAAACATGCATACTCCCAGAAAATCTGTCTTTAATTTTTTATTAACTAGGATAACAGCAATTTACAGTTTATACTGAACTTATTATGACTATAAGACAATGAAATTGGGGTTATTAAGTCATACAAGGATATTTATCTTATTCTTTTAGAATCCTTGCATACAATTAGCAGAATTTTGTGAGTTAGGTCTGACACTCGTAGTATCCTCCTGTTTAATGTCAACCATCGCTCACATTAGTCTTATATGTACATTTCTATTGCACAAAGATACTTTCTACCAAAAATTTGGTTTGGCTACCAAGGCTAAAATTTACAAATGCACATTGTCGAAGCTTTCCTTTTTAATTAAAATGCTAACTTAACAAAACACTAGTAGTTGCAATAAAACTTGCGTTAATTGACATAGTATTAAACGTAATCTTTAAGTTATGTTTAAGGGATCCTCAATTGCTATTATTTTTCATAATTGCTTATTCCTGCAAAATCAATCTTCAGTAATTTTTGTAGCTATGAGGTGAATGTAGTTCTCACTATGTACAGCTGAGTTTTCAGGCCAATGACTGAGATTGAGAGGGTCTAACAAATAAAGATGATTCCTATCTATTATTTCTCATTCAATTTTTGAAATGCTTTCTTTCCTAAAAGCAAAAGGTCACAAACGATATTTATTCTCCTTTGTTTAACTGAGGTAGTAGATAAAAGTATATCTAAAAATAAAACAGAAACTCATAGCTTGAGGCGAAAATAGACTTTTTCTCTAAACACACATACCTCCCACATGAGAATGGTTTTTTGGGGGCAATATAATTTGTTCTAGTTACAATTGTTTTAGTTTCAAGAGAGACCTCTGCAGCTAGCTCCAGCAAAAAGGAAGGAGATATACTTTTTAACAAAGATAAAACAGGTAATTTTATAGTTATCCAAAGACAGGAGACATAGTCTTACAGGGACTGAAACTAAGAAGTAAGAAATCAAAGGTTCTCTTGGGATCTTTTATGGGCTGCATGATCTCCCTAATCTCAATGCATGTGGTTCTTACTCATGTCTTTCCTCATGGCTAGCTTATTATTCCTACTCTTTAATAACTTCGGCTTGCAGATGGCTTTGGTTTGCTAGCACACCAATCTTACTCCTGACTGTTTCGTCTATTTTCTTTTTTTTTTTTTTCTGCCAGACTACTTGACCTCATAAATTAACTGTTTCAAAAATCCCAGATAACTGACATTTGTCTCTGGTTTCTTAAGTCAGGTTTCTAAGAAAGCAATCTAGTTGATTCATCATTATTTTTAAACCAGGCCACAGAAGATTTTTCTTAGGTCAGAGGTATACCTCTGGCCCAATTACTTGAGGAGGTGAGTTAATGTGACATTGGGTTCTGTGACCTGACAACCCTTACAGCAGGGGCAGGAGGTGTTATTTGTCTGAAAAGAGTGTAGGCAGAACTAGCATCCAAAATTACAACATTCGATAAAACTGTTAAAGCCTTCTCTGTTAGACTATTTTTCTAGCCATTGTTAAGAGCAAGTTGCTGTAGTAGCAAAAGTACTTGATTTGGATACGTACATGCCTAATATCTCTGGGGTAGAATTCATTATTTATAAATTGAAATAGCAATACTGTCTCAGTGATATGTAATATGTGAAAATCTTAACACAGCCTTAGATCTACTCTAAGTATGCAATAATGAAAAGTAATTTTCCTGATTTTCCTTTCTATTTACTGAAGTCTAGATCTCTAAATCAAGGTTAATAACATTGGCAACTCTCACTATTTTACTTCTTAAGACAAACTGTAATAAATCTTAATTTTAAAAAAATCTGCCTGTGAGTACTTTTTTTGTGATTTTGACTTACATTTAAAATGAACCTATACTATGTGTATAGTTTTTCTTTTTATTCTCCTCTACAGCCTTAAGTATCTTAATGTCGTCCATTTTCATACAGATTTTCATGGACTCATCACATGCACCATTTGCAACAATTCTGTGAGGGAAACAGCAATATTGTCATGTCAGAGATGAGCAAACCAAGGCTCAGTTTAAATAAATGACCCAAGGTGTTCCTTCATTCTTTATTTATTCATTCATTCACGTAGTCACTCGCTAATGAGCAATCATTTAGCATCTATTATGTACCAGCTGTTTAAAGTACTTGTCATATAATAGTGAACATAATGGAGAATATTTGCTTTAATACAGTCTACATTTTAGAAAAAAAAGAAAAAATAAGGAAAGGGAGAAAGAGAAAAAAATAAAAAGAAAGAAAGGACGGGAGGGAGGAAGGGGTGGAGGGAGGAAGAGGTAGAGTAAGAAGGGAAAACAAAATGTTAATGGATATTTAAGTTGTTTCAATAGCTTGGCTATTGTGACCAGTGTTGTAATGAACATGGGAGTGCAGATATCTCTTCAATATCCCAATTTCAATTCTTTTGGATATATACACAGAGGTGGAGTCACTGAATCATATGGTAGTTCTGTTTTTAATTTTGGGGGGAACCTCTATATTGTTTTTCTTACAGCAGCACCATTTTACATTCCCATCCACCATGTACTAGAGTTCCAGTTTCTCCATGTCTTTGCCCACACTGATCATCCTGACAGGTATGAGGTGACAGCTCATTGTGGTTTTGAGTTGCATGCCCCTGATAATTAATGACATTGAGTATGTTTTCATATACCTGCACGCCATTCGTATGTTTTCTTTGGAGAAATGTCTCTCAGGTTCTTTGTCCATTTTTTAAATTCACTTATTGGGGGTTTTCTATTTTGTTTTTGTTGTTGCTACTGTTAAGTTATAGGAGTTTCTTATATGTATATGTAGGAGATTAACCCTTATCAGGTATTTGTTTTGAAGATAGTTTTTCACATTCCAGAGGAATGGCATTTAAGGAAACAATTGTTTACAATGGATTAAAAAATAAAATACTTAGGAATAAACTTGACCAAGCAGATGAAAGGTTTGTACATTGGAAACTATAAAATATTGATAAAAAAATTAAAGAAGACAAAGATAAATGAAATAATGTCGTGTGTTCATGGATTGGAAAACTAATATTGTTAAAAATGTTCATACTACCCAAAGTGATCTGTAGGTTCAATGTAATTCCTACTAATGGCATTTTTTATAAAACAGAAAAAAAATCTTAAAATTAGTATGGAACCACAAAAATCTTGAAGAGCCAATCAATCTTAAGAAAGAAAAAAACATGGTAGGCATCTTTAGATTGAGTGGTCATGAAAGTCGCTTAGAGGTAACATCTAAGCTGACCACTGAGTGGCATGAGAATGTGTAGGAAACTACAAACTACCGAGAGAGCAAATAGAGCAAAGACTCAAGGGAGTAGCTTAGACTATTTTAAAAAAACAGAAGAAAGCTATTGAGTCTGCAATTCAGGCTTAGGACAGTATGGGATGGGGTTGAAAGTTAGATAGATCATCAGGAATTTGGAAGACAAGCCACAAATTTTGGAGTCTGTTCTAACTGTAAAAGGAAACTGATGGGGGTTTTAAGTGTAGAAGTAATAAGATTTAAATTATATGACTAAAAGCTCATATGTACATATATAATCTTGATGTATGTTTTAAAAGCTATTGATTGCTCTGCAGTAAATTGGTTTTAGTGGGTCAGAAATGGAAGCCAGAAGGTCACTTAAGAGACTGTTGCACCATAGCAAGGAGAGGTGGTGGCGGTAGGCTCGTAGCTGGAGAGATGGTGACTCATTTAGGAAGTATTTAAAGTAGCATTGATAAGACTGGGTGTGAGTGAGGGAAATAGAGAAATCAAGAGATTATCCTTTAATTCTGACTAGAGAACGTGCATGTCTGTCATTCCATTTCCTGACATGGGAAAGACTAAGGCAGGGAGAGGTTTGTGTTGCATAGATTTTCATCCAGGAATTTTTTCCCAGTGATTTTCAAGAAGCCGCTGTTTTTCTGAATCCAGAATCCCAAGATAATCGAGTCAAGAAATTGACAACCTGAGAAAAAATATCATAATTATCTTGAAAGAATCAAAGTTTTAGCAGTCAACATAGAGATAGTATTGATTTGAAGAAAACCACTATGTCAAGCTGAAAGCAAGAATAGGAAAGGTTTAACAGCAAGGTAGACATTTCTGAGAAACACCATAGAAACACCTAGGAGAGAATTTGCCACATTCTTTCATGAAGTCTTGCTTGTTGCTGCTTCTGTGTTGTGTGTGTGTGTTCATGACTGTCTTCTGCCAAGGGTGAGTCATTCCTGCTAGTAAAAGAGATGTTAATAAGTTTCTATGTGTGGCTTACTATATGCAAATCTTATAAGTGTGTTTCCAGGAGTAAAATGTTTTGGAAGTAAAATAATATTTGTAACTTTGCTAGGAGATCTAAACGTTTATATTTGAAAACTAGCCAATGATGTTTGCTGTTGTTTTCCAGTTTTCTAATATTGACCATAGGATAAAATTCTTTGTAAATACTATCAAATTGTATTTTCAAACTAGCAGGCATTTTATTATCTGTATTAATGAGAATATAGTATGAAGAACCTTTGAAATAGTTTATGAATAACCTATGTTTTAGAGAATTCTCATTTCTCATTCCCAAATCCCAAGGATTAATATCTGATAAGAATGTGGAAACACATGTATTTGAAGTAATCCCTGTCTTTTGTCTCTTGCCTCAAGGTGTCTTTTCTCCCATTTGCACGGACAGCACTCAATTGTAGATTTTCCCTCACTTCTCAGCCACAGCTACTTTTCTGTTTGCCTATTGGTAGAGGTTTTTCTGTGATCACTAACACTGATCTCTTTTCACAAGATGCTATAACTTTTTACAAATGTAAGGAAAAAAAGACTTCATTGTCTCCCAGGGATACATTTGCTTACAGCATGTCTAAAAATTTCTCAGCTATTAAAATGTTTTAGAGGCCTCATGGGTTGCCAAGATGGCATTGTTTTGTGCTATATAATCAACTTGCTTTTTGTTCCTGTTTCAGATTAGCTGTCACAGACACTGGGATTTTGCTGTAAGAACAAATGTGTTCATTTATTTTTTCTCTGGTGGTTACAACGGTCTCTCATATGACTAAGACCTTCCTCATAGGGGAACAGCTACTGTGTAGACATGTTCTGAAATGCCAGATTTCATAGTTCTCGGTTGTTTGGGACCTTACTCTGGATCTCTCACTTTTTGTTTATGTTGGGAAAATGATGGGCAATCTTTTTGTAATAAGTCCAAATGAGCTAAATATAAGAATTTGCAAGTCATTTTTCATTAAAATTGAAACTATTATGAACTCTTGAGGGAAAAACCCACTAATAATTCTTAGATAACTCTAACCATGCATTGAACAGAAGCATGCCAATGACAAAGTTGGTGCTCCTTTTTAACCAATAAAATATTAAACAGAAGCACAAACACAGGTAGTCAGGTAATCGTGTGTTAGAGTGCAAAAAAATATGTTTATGAATATTATCTCATTTCATTCTTGAGGGAGGGGTAATCCATTGGTTGTATTATTATAATTCCCAATTTTCAGATGTTCAAACAGAAGCTCAGAGAGTTGAAATAAGTTGTTCAACATCATACAACAGCTTAAGCAGTGACAGGGTGCTGAGAGTGAACTTTGTGGCTAGCAAGTGCACCGGAGCAGGATTCTGGGAGTTGAAAGAAGAGAGGGGCAGCAGGGAGCAGATGAGAAATGTTCTTTATTGTTGGGGGGGAATGGGGGGGCATGGATGCAGCTGCGGTGAGAGCATGGCTGAAAACATGGTGGACACTTAGGTATGGCTCAGAACAATAGTGGCAACACGCCATGGGAAAGCATGATCACATGGGTTCACGTAGGCGATAATACCTTGGTTACATAAGTGTGCTGACTCATGCCTCCCCAGAAGACAGGTGGCAATTACTTTAGTTTGGCCTAAGAAACCTATTGCCTGTACAAATGGATTTCCCTTACATGGGGTTCTAGTTAACTTATTTAATGCACTCTGACATTTAATGACTTGGCTGTAAGTATCATCATTTAATAGCACTGTGCTAAGCACTAGAAATATAGAGATAAATAAGATAGAATCTGTAATCTCATGTAATCTTAGCTACTATTTTTCATGTTCTTATGTCACAATTTTTGCTTGGGTTGAGCAGTAATGAGCAAACCATATGACTTGAAGAGACACCAGTTGAATCAAACAACAGATGCTGTCACATTCTGGCTTCTTTGGACCATCGTATGTTGTGCTCAAGGGCGTCTCCTGATGCATGCGAGGACTGCATCACACTCAGATCACGCCTGATGATGACCAGGGTTGTAGTGGTTCTCATTCTGTTAAAAGAAATGTGTCAGGTCACAAGTCTTAATTGTCTTTCCTCCAGGTCTCAAGTATTTTCTATCAGAGCTGTTTATGATTAATGGATTAACTGATTTGTACAGTTTTCTCACTTAATCTTTTTGATGTAAATGTGAGTGTAGACTGTTTGAAATTGCATCCTAAATCAGAATGAAAACTATGGAGCTTTAATGAGCCTCTCGGCCTAATGTTGTTCATTACTGCCATAAACGTTGGTTGTTTTTATGGGGTACCCTCTTTAAATATAAAATTAACTGACACCTGTCTTCAAATCATCCTCTGATTTATATACTAGGGAAAAGGGGTTTTCTGTGATATACGAATATCTAAGATTTTACAATGAGTATGTATGGTAGATGCTTGATGAATCCAGGTAAAACCAACATTGAGCAATTGAATTACTTCATTAGAACGAAAATATCACAGTGTTTTACATTAGTTGTTTTATTTTTGTCAGTAATATAAACCTTTGAAAAGTAAAATATAACTAAATAAATGAGGGCTGTTTGTGACTAGCTTTGTGTGTGTGCTATAAATTGTCCTTTCTGGGTTTTTGTTGCATTGATGAGTTCTATGTGTACAACTATGGTTACAAATTAAAGTGTAGGTTCTTTAAGCAATTTGTGAGATTTCTCACTTTTTTTTTTCTTTTTTTCTTTTTTTATTTCAGGGTATTGTGAGGGTACAAACATTATGGTTACACTTTATGTCTTTGCCTCACCCAAGTGCGGGTTAAAGGCATGCCCTTCCCGGCTACAATGCTCCCTGTGTGCTTCAGTTGCGGGTTTATCCCTCCCATCCCCCTAATCCCTGGAGAGTATTTCTGCCATGTGATCACCCTAGTGTTGATCAGTTAGTACCAATTTGATGGCGAGTACAAGTGGAGCCCATTCTTCTGCTCCTGTGGTGTCTCACTTTGGATAATGGGCTTAAGTTTAATCCAGGAAAGTATAAGAGGTTCTAGATCACTGTCGTTTCTTATGATTGAGTAATACATTTTGCCTATAGGAAGGGACAAAGTAAGTACACCTTAATTATGTTATTTAGAAGTAGCTAAATATGAGTGGATATGTAAAGGTGCTAAGGGTTCTTTTTAGAAGCTATTTCTGAGTGCTTGGAATATGTGTAGACCTCCATGTGACATAAAATAATACAACAAAAGGAAAATTTTAATATTAGTGTTAACATTATTGTTTGGGGTATTCTATATCTATATTGAGAAGGTTAATCATCTAATAGCAATATGTCCTTTTCAACACTGAAATACAGACTCAAAGTCTCACTTGAGACCATTTCATGAAATAGTGATCTTTTTTAATGTGAGGTTGGAAGCTGCACATTTAACGTTTTAGACACAAAATTTACTCTGGGTACAAGGTCCATTTATTCTCAGTATAAACTGAAGAGATAAACTGGGGATGCTACAGTAAGTGCTTCCAAAAATTGCTATTTTAAAAAATCACTATCACTGTCCCTACAATGTATCCCTTATCTATTGTAGTCTTTCCTCCATCTATCCTGTATTTATCACTTTCATTTCTACTGTAATTATAAATCTTCCTCACAAAACAAATATTTTTTTAAAAAATGAGGTAAATAAAGCATAACGTAGATTCCCATAGATTCACTTCAATGATTAGATTCTGGATGATCAAATACAGATGTTGTGATAATTAAAAAAAGAAGAAAAAGAAGGAGAATTTAGGTATGTGGGACGGCTTGGGGTATGGTCTCGTTATTTCAAGTAACTAGCTATGTGACTTGGGCAGAATATATTTATGGATCTCATTTTCATCATGGTTTTGTGTATAAAAATTCTTTTTAGTTCTAAAAGTCTATCATTCTGTAACTCCAGAAATGTCAATCTTCCTGTGTCTCCATTTCCATAGAAATAAAATATATGTAGAGTCCTGTATTGTTCAGGAAATAGATGGCACACTCAACAAAGATGATGGGACAACCTGAAAAGACTACTTAAAAATATGTGAGCAAAGAAAAGCATGAGAAAGTGAGGCTGTATTGTGCAGCTAAGATCAATTTGAAGCCATTGCCACACTTAGGCTTGACTAAAGATAAAGAATAATTTAAAGAGAAGGAGTACTTACCACAGCCTGGAAGAATGAAAGTTATAGAAGAGGGCTGCCCAATAGGAGTGAGGGTTGTAAACACCGCTAACGGAGGACAAGCAGTGATAGAGTTGGGGGAATATATCCTGATCTCTCTTTCCTTCTGCTCTGAAGTCTCCTGCTAGGGCTTCCCATAGGCTAAACCTAAGAGAGGATTAGAAAGAAAGGGATTCCAGTTGATGCAGTCCATACATGTTAATTTTCTGGGGCATGGAGCAGGGTGGAGATAGGTGGACAATGGACCTGGAGTAACATATGAAGAACATCCATCTCAGAGTTATCCTATTAAAAGATGGATGGAAAGTTGGATATAGTGATGATTAAATTCCATTTTCTGGCAAATCCTCCTCTTCAGGATGTCAGCAGCCAAGTCCACCATGGCTATGACATCTGGAAGCTTTAGGAGAAACCTTGTTAAGTGGCTAGGAGGGGCCGTTTTTATAGAACAGAGAGAGTGGTTAGATGGAGGGGGATCAGAAATAATTTACTAAAGTAAATTTTCCCATAATGATTCCTTCTGTATATAATCCATCACTTCTCACTTTGTAAGAACAAGTGCTTTAAAGATTGCTACTATAACTAAAATATTTGATTATCCCTGTGTTCTCCTTTTATAATGAAGTGGATGTAAAATGACCAGAGCAGGATAATTTTGTAATAAAGAAAAATTCTATGGGGCATACTTTCCCATCTGTAATTATTTTACAAATGTCTATTTTGCATGAAAAACAACACAGTTTTAAGGCATGCAAAGCTGTGTTAATGACCAGCTATATTTCCATAAAAACAGATGCCATGAAAGCATATTAAGGAAGTAAAACTAAATTGAGTTTACAATGAACACTGAAGCTGGACTGTCTGCTTTTGAAACAAATGAGCAGACTGTGTAAAATAAATGAATAAATATGCACATAGTTAACCATAGCTTATACCAGACAGCTAATTTGATAGAGATTTCTTTATTTCTTTGTGTTTAAATTTGCTGGCTTAACTAGAAAATGCTGTTATTTTAAATATAGATGTCTCAGAAGATTTTTGATGATGGGGTTTTCAATATACTCAAAATTGAGTGCACATTGTAATGTTTGTTGAGTTGCAACAAGATGCCTTAACTCTTAATTTTGGGAGAAGCAACATGTGGTTCCAAATCAAGTGGGTGAGCAAAATATAGATTGGAAGAAATTGATTACCTCTCGCTTTTCTTTATTTCCCAGGCAACAGCATTCATTGCTTTGCTGCTGTACTTACTTTAGCCAAAATTCATCTGATCTCTAAAAAAACTTGCCTTTATGTTGTGAAATAAGCAGGCATTAAAATTTGGTTAACCTTCTTCTGAACCAGAATGATTAGAAAACATTTCAAGTAGGATTCAATGTGGTATAGGAATTCTACTAAGGTATAGAGAATTTCATAAAGAATACTGAGGCCTCGCTTTGTAATGTATCTTCCAGGAACCCAGACATGAGGTCATCTTAGATTTCATCTGAGGAAATACAATGACAGTGCACAATTGATAACATCCTAGAGGCATTAGCATTATTCTGTGGTAGGCCTAGCCAAAATGTGAACTCATAGGTACTGGAAGTAGGGTAAGCAGTGGTGATGTCTAAACACATCTGAAGTGGGATCCAAGAAATCAGCTTTTTGATTAACTAGCATGGGAAATATAGAACTCTGAAGAATGTTTGTAAATGTCAGTTTGAGGACAAGAGCCAGGATAGCTGCATCCAAATTATTTGGAAAGCTTCTTAATAAAGATTCCCTGTGCTTAGTCCAAGAGATTTTTATTCATTCTGAATGGAATAGGGAGATAGAATCTTCATTTTAATAAAGATGTAATGACTGGTCTAGAGAGCTGAGAGGCACATTTGCTGAACATGCCATCCATATAAAAGTGTAGAACTTTGATTAGCAGGGATAAGCCTTAACCATTTATATTGCTGAATGGATAAAGTCCATTTGGTTACAAGCAAAATACAATTCTGTACAAAGGTAGGAGTGGAGTACATAGTCTAATTGAGTTTGCTTCATATCCATGTGCTTAAGAAAACAGTTTTATAAATACCATGAAAGTCAAGAAATGTTGAAGTTCTGTGTTAGATTCATTACATGACCATATAAATGCTCCCAACTCTTTTACTTTTAGCTTTAATAACAATTAGATAAAACACTATTTCTCTATTTTATGGTTTAAATTATTAAATGTTAAAAGACTGATGATACAAAAAAATTGGGAGGATTTCGTTCTCTTATCTTTTAATGGATGATATGAATCTGACACATCATGACATTTTTTGGTCTCATTGATTCTCTCTTTAAAGATTTCTCTTTTGCCCTGATTCCTAAGCTCTATTGCTTTCTACCTGCAATGACGTTTAGTTTCAGAAGTGGGAAGTTTTTACTTCAACATAAATGTTTCATTATTTTCTGGGATATGTTGTAAGCATTGACAGCTGGGTTGTTTTCTTAAATCTTCATACTCATGGTGAAAGTTTTTGAAATTATTTAAAACTTTTTGCTCTGTCTCCTATACCACCACTTAACCTTCCTTATTTTCTGCTTCATTTTCTTCCTCTTTCATTTTTTCCCTTCCACTTTCCTTCTCATTTTTCTTTTTCTTTCTCCTCCTACTTTTTCCCTTCTTGCTACTTACCATAGGTAACAAATTTGCCTTAAACTTGGCATGCAAAGATGAGAGAAGATATTCTCTCTTATTCTCAAGTGAGAAAGATAAGTTAATTGCATAAACAATTATTAATGAAGCAGTTTACAATAAATATGCAGTAGAAGACCTAGTTTAAATCTAAACTGAAATTACTATATGGTTGTGCTTGTGAAATAAATATTTATTTGAGGGACAAAGAAGCCTCCTGATAAATAACTTATTCCTGGCCCAATGGAAGCACGTTTGATAACATTGACCAGGTGCATAAAGCTTAGGCTGAAGAGACTAGTGATTCTAAATACTACTGGGTATTTATCATCATGTTCTTCCATAATAATGAGGTTGCAGACTACATTTAAGATCTAACTTTACAAAGGCATGTGCCTCACAGAGCTGATTTAGGCAGTTGGGCAACAATATAGATAATATGATGAGGCAGAAAAGAGGTAATCTTTAGGTTACTTGCAGAGTGCCTCAACCTCATGTTTAAGGAGGATGGGCACATTTGATGAGAACTTAGAGTATTAAATGTATTAAACACATAATGTGAAAAAATGGTACAGTCTTTCCATCTCCATGTCTTAAATTATTACCCCTATGCATTACATTTTTCAAGAATTCTTAGAACAGGTATGGACAGTGAGGTGGGAACCAGCAGGAAACTTTAGAAATTATTATAGGAATGTGAACTACAGTGTCATTATAGGTCTTAAGGATATGATTGGTTATGGGAAGACAACTAGAAAAATCCAAGTGGCCATCAGAAGTGCATGTGTGTAATATTAGGCATCATTGAGTTAATAAAATTTTTCTTCCTATGCTGTTCCACAGAATTGGTCTCATTCGTCACTGCCCCTCTTTGGCAGAGGACCTCTATCTGTAGGGTTTTTTTGTTTGTGTTTTTTGTGTTTGTTTGTTCGTTTGTTTTTTGACTCAAAGTACATTAGGATGAGGTCAAAAGCCAGAACCAGAATATTGTCTCCAAGTTGATCACTGCCTCAAGTTTCATGAAGTGTCTTGATGCTAAAATTTTAACCTGGATATAGTGCACACTTCTGTGACTGTGGCTATGATACAGCACAAAGTAAGGACAAATGAGGTCCAAGTGGAGTACATATAATAGAGCATTATAGAGTGAGAATCAATGTTAAAATCTATACAGAATATTGACATTGTTCAGTGATATTCTATGATAAATTTGACTAAAATAAAGGAAAATTTGCTCATGTAGGTGTCCTTGGGTAATGAATGAATACAACCAACTTCTGGGATATGCATAGACCAAGGACTTTGCATATCCTTATAGCCAACTAACAAAAGGCTCAAGAAATTGAGGATGAAATGCTAGATATAACCTAATCATAAATGTAAAATATATTCCCATACTGGAAGTTCAGAAGGTTTGGCCAGGACAGTATGTAGCTTCCTAAGAGTTACTCACAGAATGGCTTCTACAGAGTGTCCTAATTTCAGAACAGCTCATTGGAAATGAGCCAATCTGTATTTTAGCAGGGTATTGGCTGTCATCTATCAAACCCTTCAAATTTCATGGGTAGAAATTTTATTGCATGGCTTAGTGCTGCTGAGAAATCCAGGTTATCATCTAGCAGGATGATATCCAGGAATGGAAGATTTATGCATTCCTTCTCCACACTCCAGTTAAAACCTGGAAAGTAGAACCCCCTGGTACAAACAAATATGTAGCAGAAAGAGTGTTGGGGCATCAGTTCCTCTAGTGAATGCTCCCAAAAGATCGAACATCTGTGTTGTTGGCTGTTGGTACATGAGAATGCTGGGTTCTGAGATTCAATTATTCCTTCCTTGCCTATACTTCATTGTTTACAGCTGGACATTACTCATATGCAAGACGAAGAAAGTGTCACTGTGATCTCCAGTCTTGACCCTGTTGTGGATTTGAGTACTATTTTTGTCTGACACAAGAAGCAGAGTCAATTGTAAGTTTTCATAACAAGATCCTGACCCTGAGTTAATATTCAAGGAACAGACATTGGTCTTGCGTGTGAGAAACACATTGCCCATTGACTAGGTGAGAGGAACCCTGCAGGCTACGTATATCACGATTCCAGTTTCAGGTTAATGATCCAACCGAAGTATGCAGCTTAGGGATCTGGGAGCAAGAAGCAAAAATCAAACCTGTAGCAATGGGAAAATAAATACCAGGGAAAGGCAACAATTAGAGTATCCTCAGGAAATGATATGAACAAAAGGATGGTATTTACAAGACCTCCTTTTGAAGAGTTTGGAGGATGTTTGATAATGAATGTCCTACCAAAAAAGATTAAAAAAAAAGATTTTGATGCTTAAAATAGAAAACCCAATTTCATTATAAGTTTGAAAAGAGAAACTTACAAGAGACCATCTGTCCCATCCCAATGATAAACAAAAGACTGATAAACTATATCACCTATTCAAAAAAAAAAAAAAAAAGCAGCTAAGGCCACAAGTATTTCTAAATAGACTAAACTCCAGAAAGTGACAAAACTATCATTAAAAGACAGGGCTTAAAAGGAAGAATGAAATTCAAAAGGAAGTTCCCCCATTAACTCAGATGGGGAAATGGTGATGGGGAGTGGAAACCAGCTAACATCTAATAAACCTTTAATAGTCTCCTGTGCGCTTGTGCACAGAGTGGATATCAGAAGAGCTGCTCTGACACAAGTAGTCTGCAGTCACTCAAATACCTCATACTCATGGGCCACTATATAATTCAGACAGAAGTATGCCAAAAGGGGAACAGAAAAGGAAAGCTGAGAAAGATCCCCATGAGGCATGTAGGGCCTAATCCACGTGCAAGTTCCCCCTTCTCCCCAAGGCAAGGGACAGAGTAAAGGAGATGAGAAAACCCATAAGATGCACCCCAGGTTCTTTCCATTCCAGAGTCTTCCTGGTAAGGAGAGGGTAAAAGAGCTGGGGGAAAACCCTCCCCCCAGGCACTCTGGAATTTCAACTACCAAAGATTGAAGGCAGGACGGGAAAGCTAAGATAAACGATTGCAAAGCCATTCCCAAATGCCAGAGAGAATGGTGGCCGTGGAGTTGCGGGAACGGTGGCAGCTGAAAGAAAATTGTGGCGGTGCTTAGCCAGAGAGTGAAGGTACGTCCCTCGACCTAAGAACTTGGAGTGATTTATCACACTTCTAAAAGCATGCTACTCATCTGTGAAGCACAGGGCGATTTCCAGAATCTTGGAATTTCTGGACTGCTCAGATTTCAGGTTCCTCTAAAGTGAAAATATTGATCCAACCTACAAACAATATAAAGCTAGTGGTGAAGTTAGTCAAATTATAGCTGCACAGAGACCTTAGGGAGATTGATTCAGTAACGAATTAAATAGCCTGGCAAAAAAAGGGAGGGGCTACTTTCTAGAGGCAAATGTTATTTACTTCAGTATCTACTGCTCTTTTATCTAAAAATTCAGGCATATAATTGAAGATCAAAAAGCAAATTAAAAAATGAAATGTGATCTATCATCAAGAGAGATAACGGTCCATAGAAACAAATCCAAAGATGTCCCAGGTGTTGAAATTATCAAAGATGTTCATTTGAGCCCTCCCAGCCATCAGTGAGCCTCCCTCTCACTGCCAAATCTTGCCATTTTCATCTAGCAAAGCTATTATAAAATAATTTGCAACATTTTTTTCTCTTTTCACAGGCAGCACACATGAGAATGTGCAAGCATCTCTTTCATACAATGATTACGTTAGTTTCTATAGGAAAGGCTAGATATTTTTCACCTCACTGTGGGACTGCAAGCATGTACATTTGCTCTAAACTTCCCCAAAAGACTTTATTCTTCTGCCTCATCTTGAGTTAAAGCTATGTTTCTATATTTGCTTAATCCAGAGTAGGCTCTTATTCCTCATTAACCAAAACTGAAAGCACCAAGCTATAGGCAGAGAGTTCTTTAGCTGTATTTATTAGTCCTTTCTCTCTCTTCCTTTTCTTTAAACCTTGGACCACCCTGCCAAATTACAGTCAATTGTTATTATTCACAGTTGTTTTGTTGTATAAAGTCAGTGTGAACACTGCATTAGCAAATGATCCATTGCTTTTGAGCAAAGTACAGGGTTTGGTTTCTGTAAGCCTCTGGTAACAGCATTTTCATCACATGATTAATACATAACTTTGTTTAATGTGTGTTTTGGTTTAAGGACAACTTATTTAATATACGGTTGATTGATTCACATTAAACTCACGGCCAATAGCACTATAACTCATGCCTAAACCAAGCTTATCATCTAACACATACATTTTCTCCGTGAAGTATATCACAACTTTCTTGAGCTTAGGAACCCAAGACAACACTTCAGCAATATGCTTGGAGAATATTTTAAACAGCAAAATAACCAAAAAATTTAAAAACTCACAGGAATGTGAAAAAAGGACACTGGTTCACAGTGAGAGTTGAAACAAGAAGATGAAGCCTTCCTCTTGTTCAGCGTCAGCTGGGAACACGCACATTGTGTGACTCCATATTTTTGCCACTCTCTCATGTTCGTGCCCATGAATGACCAGTAAAGAGTGCAGGGAGTATTGATTTGGGGGGTTGCAAATAAATGTTAGCAGGTAGGAAAATTCATTAATATGGAGTTTATAAATAATGAAGATTAACCATCTCTCTTGAAAACATAGGGAGAACATACAGAAATTCTTTTCTAAATTCTATGTTTGTAATTTAGAGTTTCTGTAAAGTTTCCTAACATATATGACTTATTTATCAGGTTTACAATCTGCCTTTCTTTATCCTTCCACTATGGGAAAAGGTCTTTTCCAGAATTAGTAAGTTTATTTATCTATTTAAAATTTTTATTTTTATCAAGCATATGCATTGTGGCAAGTAGTATTCAAAATGCAAAAAATACAATAAGGTATTATCTCTAATTCGAACATATAAAATGTAGTTACACATATAAGTTACCATTTAATACATTAACGGTAAATCAAAATTTGGGGTGGGGGCAAAAATGAGGACACAAATACTAGGGTAGTCGGAAAATGCCTACAGAAAAAGTGATATTAAAGTCAAATCCTGATGAATAAACAGAAGTTTGCCCAGTGGAGAAGGATAATTTAGCACATTAAATAAAGATAGGAATATAATGATTTGCCTAGATTCTTTGGTATTATCATTTTGAACCAGCGAAGGTTTTTATTTCTATAAAATAAAATTTCTATATTTGTTACAAAACATTTGTAATTGAGTTTTTGGATAAAACCCTAATATCAGAATTTCACAATGATACATTTAATTTCAAGGAAAAAAACAAGGAGTGAGTTTTCTCTTTAAAAAATTGAACAATTTTATGAACAAGACAGTTAAAGTATGTCTATATTTTTGCTTTTGTATTTGTTTTTCTGAATTGGGCAGAATAAATATAAGATCATATACTACAGTTAAAATGATGGTGTCTAAATAATCTCCTAGGACAAATATGGGGATATATAAAACTGTATGTCAGCTTTGGATAATTGCAAGTTGGAGTCAGGAAGCTATTTCTGTAATACTTGTGGAGGGTTATAACATCCACAAAGGCAGAAACAGTATCAATGGGGAGGAGAGTACATATTTCAGAATTATTTAAAAGGTAAGTTATAATATATAATATTTTAGTGGCTGGTGATGAAAAAATAGGTTATTTAGGAAAACTTGGAAATATGGTACACAAGTAACAAGTGTTGCTAATAACAATAACAATAGCAGATGTAACAATTGGCATTAATTGCATACTCACTATGTATTCAGCATTATAATATGTGTTACCTAATCTAATTGTTACAACTCCATGAGGGATTTATTATTATTATAATTTTTAAATAAGGACACAAATTCAAAAAAATTGAATAACTTTCCCAAAGTCATAGATCTAATCACTGGCAGACCCAGCATTTGAATAAGCCAGATTTCAATGACTAACTTCCTATATGGTAAAGTTCCCAATTATATGTTTTGTGTGTGTATGTGTGTGTGTGTGTGTGTGTGTGTGTGTGTGTGTTGTAGTAGTAGTAGTAGTAGTAGGGAAGAAACAATTTTATTTTTCTTAGTGAACCCTACTATTAAAGAAGCTTATAATTACAAAATGTATTATTCTAAAATGTTCTGATATGTTCATATCTTCTAAAATGACTATCAAGAAAGCATTTAGTGCCCACTAACCAATCCCACTTTATCCACCCCCCACTACTCTTCCCAGCCTCTGGTAACCATCATTCTACTCTGTCTCCATGAGATCAATTGTGTTTAATATTTAGCTCCCACATATGAGTGAGAACA
This sequence comes from Indri indri, assembly GCA_004363605.1. Taxonomy (NCBI): domain Eukaryota; kingdom Metazoa; phylum Chordata; class Mammalia; order Primates; family Indriidae; genus Indri; species Indri indri. Next base: position 41,365 of record RJWJ010000704.1, on the reverse strand, counting down.
CACGAGATTTGTCTTTCTGTGCTTGGCTTATTTCACTTAACATAATGTTATCCAGTTCCATCCATGTTGTTGCAAATGGCAGGATTTCATTCCTATTTATGGCTAGTTAGATAGAATGAACAATATGTGATAGCACAACGAAGTGCCTATAATCAACAGTAAGTTTTAAAACAACTAAAAAAGTGGAATTGGAATGTTCCTAACACAAAGAAATGTTAAATGCCTGAGGTGATGGATAGCCCAAATATCCTGATTTGATTAATTCACATTGTATGCCTGTATCAAAACATCACCCTGTAAAGATATACAACTATTATGTACATATAATAATTAAAAATGTCAAAAAAAATTTTCGAAAAAGGTCTCAGAGCATAGTCAATAAATGAGTACCTCTTGCCCCCCCCCCAAAGAAAGCACTTAGGCTTTTGAAAAATAATTTTAAATACTTCCTAGATTTATCTGAAAGTATATGTTCTCCCACTATAACAATGGGTCAGGAAAAAAAAGAACTCTTTTTACAACAAAAAAATCAGCAGTGAAGAATGAACAGCAATGTCTGATAAGACATAGCCTTGGAAACAAAGCTGATCTAATTTTTTATTCAGTGAGCTGATACAATAATCTTTGCATGGATGCTAAAATAAACTAATGTGTATTTTCATATTTTCCAATTAAAGATTTACATATAACTATAATCCAAAGGCGAAACTCATACTGACCTTTACATTATTAAATGTCATGGGTAATATAAAAATTTTGTTCCAAACTTCCTGATTATGAAAGTCCAATGCAAAAACTGAAACTGCTAATAGAAAAATTTTAAACAATAGCCCCAAGAGAAATGTAACTGTTTTTTCCTAAAAATATAATACATAATATCTAAAATAATGCTATTACAAATTATAGTAACTTACAAATAAAAAACGACAATGTGTATTTTCAGTGGCTTCCCTCAGTCTCCGAATGGGAATGTTTGAATAGCTATGCTATTATTAGCTTTACTTAATGAGAAGTTTCATTTGATTTAGGGCTATCCGTCGTCTCTCAGGGAAATCAGCTTGAAATTCACACCCTTCCAGGTTTGAGGTAGGCAGGGGTTGTGGCTGTACAAGATCAGTGTTATTTAAGAAGGGCAGGCAGAACACCAAATTCTAGGGACTAGCAAATCAGCAGTGATATTCAAAACTGAATTCACTGTCTTCTTTCTTCAAATTTTTCTGCTTTAAAGAAAATTTCCTTTAATCGTATCACCATTTTCCTAGTCATTCAGGTACAAAGATTCTTTATATTCTTGACAAGTTCCTCACATTTATGGTCCGCCTCTAAGCTGTTGCCAAGTCCTGCCTGTCCTGTCTTTGTGATATCTTTTAGTTGACGCATTTTCTTTATTAACAGTGCTGAAAACTTAATTCAGCTTTGGCATTCACACTTAACTATTGCAATATCATCCCAATTATTTTCCCCATTCAGTGCATTACTTTTTTGCAAGTATTTTATAGCTGCCAAATTGATCTTTCTGACATAGGACGTAGATTGTGTCACATCAGTAGCTCCCCAAAGTCTTTAGAATAAGATCAGACTTTCCTCTTTCAAATCCTGATCAGAATATAACTTTCTGGACATAGTCCTATTGGTCTCTCACGCATCCTGTGAACCAAACTGAGGTACAAATCTTCCCTCATTGTGGTGGTTGACCATTTTTTTCCAATTTAATTTCCTTATTCTTATTATTTCCACCTGTTAGTATGACACTCTCTCTAAACTCTACATGTTAATATCCCATCTATCTTTAAGATCCAAACTATATTCCATGTGACCTATATTCCATTATATATAGGTATGTATAACATATACAATATATTTTTAGCTTAAATTCACAAACTGCTTTGTTTTTCTCTTAAGGTATTTAGACCAAGATTTTTTCTTTGTTTGATGGACTTTCCATCATTGTAAGGTATTTTTCTTATGGTAAGCACTCAGTAATTACAAGAATGGACTTTTGTACACCAATAGAAAAACTCATGGTGGAAAGAGAAATGTCATCTTACAAGCAATAGAGAATCAATTACTGAATCCAGACAGCTGAGCTGTGTTGTTCTCGTGGTTACTGAGACAAGAGTGGTTATTAAACCTCCTGAAATTTTGTTTCTGCACACGTTACTACACTGGTTTCTCCAAATCTCCGTCACACACAAACATGACAGCTCAGTAAATACAGCAATAAGACTAACTGATACCTGATTTGTGTTAGAATGTGACTTATGGAGGAGTAGTAAGTCAATACATACATAAACTTTAAGCCAATAACAAAATAACATTACCGTCTTCTCCATATATTTTGTGAAATGTATATTTCAAAAACCCAGTTCTTTCAATTCTATGTGAGATATGTATTAAAAAGTCATGTTAATGCTTTGCACATAATAAATGTCCTGATTAAATAACCCCTTTCTTCCTCAACACACTGAAATAACTGTAATGTAAACTGTCCTGTACATATCTATTACAGACTTCTGTATAATAATTAGTAAAGGTTAAGCTTGGTTATTGTTAATCAATTTATCTAGTCTAAACAGTTCAAATTGGCCTAAATAACAATAGTAATTCTGATTCAACAATAAAAAAATCAAGTTCTATTTTATGGATTCCCAAATTGTAAAGGTGTGAGGAAAAAAGTGTCATGCCATTTTAAAAAGGAAAAGTGAAACCTGGACAAATTTAAAAAAAACCCAAAAACGAGATAACCACTGTTATCCTACGATTAAATTATTCTATTTAGATGCATCACTAGATATAACAGTGCTTGCTGTCCTGGGGCTCAACCTCCACGTTTAACCACTGCCGACATCATGAAGAGAAGTGTCTTCTGCTGCTTTCAGGGACCCCATCTCTTGCCACTACGTTTAGTCGGCTATTGCCTTTTGTTTTCTTCCTGCCTGACTCTTGTGCCAACTGTTAAAATCTTCAATTATACAAATAGAAAGCTTTTACTTTTTCATGATAAAATCAAATTTTATTTAATTTGCATAAAAATTCTAGGATGTTTGTTTTTTAAATCATGTTTCCCATGTGCGGAACTGTCAAACTGAAAGTTTTTTCCTCTCTTTCTTTTATAATATAGCAATCCCCAAAGTACACTTTTGTTTTTGAGACAATATCAACTTTACAGAAAATTTGAAAATTGAAAAAGATGGTTTTCTTTAATCACCTGGGAGTCATTTTCCTATATAAAATGCCTTTCCCCTTGCTCTGGTTTGAACATGTCTCCTCCAAAATTCAGGTGTTGTCAATGTGATAGAATTAAGGGGTGGAGTCTTTAACAGGTGATTAGGCTGTGAGGGCTCCTTTCCTATAAAAGGCATTAAAGCCCTTATCAAAGAGGCTCCATTCAGTGTTCAGCTTGCTTGCCTTTTTTTTTTTTTTTTCTTCTGCTGCTGCGTGAGGACAAGCTCTTCTTCCCCTCTGGAGAATGCAGCACCCAGGCACCGTCTTGGAAGCAGAGAGTAGCCTTCGCCAGACAGGAACCTGCAGACTCCTTACTAATGGACTTCCCAGCCTTTAGAAATGTGAGAAAATTAATTTCTGTCTTTCATTAATTACCCAGTCTGCGGTATTCACCTGTAGCAGCACAAATGAACTGACACCCCTAAACACATTTGTATGCATTTCATATACACAAGGACATTCTTCTACATAATCACAATACAAAGCATCAAAATAAGAAAACTAACAATGAGATGTTGACACCACCTAAATTTATACCCATTGAAGTTTTGCCAGATTCTCCAGTAGTCTTCTTTATAAGGAAAGAATCTAGTTGAGAATTGTGTTGCCTTTAGTTGCAGTGTGTCTTCAGGTTCCTTTTCTCTTTACAGTTATTCAGTGTTTCTTTGACTCTCATGACTTTGACACCTTTGAATATTATAGGCCTATTATTTTATAGAATGTTCCTTAATTTAGGTTTATGTGATGTTCGTCATAGTTGGATTCAGATTATGCATCCTTGGCAGGCATATCACAGAAGGGATGTTGTGTTCTTATTGCATCCAATCAGGTAGCACATGATTTTGATTTATTCCATTATTGATCATGTCCACCTTGATCATTTGAGTAAGAGGTTATGTACCAGGCCTTTTCCCTGTCAAGGTACTAATTTTGCTTTGGTAATCAATCAGTATTCAAAGATAGATGGATACAGTTTTCCTTCGGTATCCACGCGGTATTGATTACAGTACCTCCCATTGATACCAAAACTGTGGATGCTCAAGTCCCTTTTATAAAATGGTACCCTATATACGTATCATAACTCATCACATATAACCTATGAACATCAACCTATATACTTTAAATCATCTCTAGATTGCTTATACTGCCTAATACAGTATAAATTCTATGTAAATAGTTGTTATACTGTATTGTTTAGGGAATAATTGGAAGAAAAAGTTTGTACATATTTAGTATAGACATAAATTTTATTTTTCAAATATTTTTGAAGCATGATTGGTTGAATCCACAGATGAGATGTGAATAACAATATTTAAAAACCAATATCTGCATATCAAGTATGACTCCTTGCTATTGGGTTATAACAGAATTCAGGCCCTATCAGTGGACAGAGCTGTAAAATATATTTTTGTTTATGTATTATACACACACACAAATCCTTTATAGCTATATCTATCTATATCTATAGATGAAAGAAGGAATGGGAGTGAGAGAAGAAGGGAGGGAGAGAGGAACGGAGGGAGAAAAAAAAAAGAAAACCACAATTCATATCAATATTCCAATGACAAGTGTTTTATTTTTTCTATTTCTGTAATTATAACTCCCTTCTCTGACAAAACGGATATTGCATTTTAATTCTCCTAATATGTCCTTATTTATTTGAGTCTCACTCTGTGTAACCAATATCCATCACCCTGTGCTGGGCTGCCTCTCCTGCACAGATACCCTTTGCACCCTGCTTGAGCTCTTCCATCCCTTGTCAGGCCACCCCCAACATGGGCACCCTCCCCACCCCAATGGGCTTTGATACTGTTGCCTGGCTGCTCCTTCACACAGACATCCTCCTTGTGTGTTTCAAAGTGACTCTCTAAGCATGGACTTGAAGTGGTGATTACATATGGCTTAATTTGTGTTTTGGAAAGACTATAGGTGGTGTAAAAGCTGAATTGATGAGAGTCTAGAAACAAGTAGAAACAGCTGTATCTCCAAATTTATCTCCTGGACTATCTTCATAGAAAACTTCTATTCCAACCAGCTTGGTCTCTGTATTACTCTCTGCATAAAGTATAAACTATTGCACATTCCCCAACCCTCCTGCAATATTCATTTCATTTCTTTCTGCCTATTCAAAGGCAATTCTCCTTCAAGTTTCCTCACCTACCTTGGCTTTTAAACTTATGTTGGACCATCCCCTTCCCAGATGTCCTTTTCACTCTGTTTGGCCCCTGGATTAACTCAAAAATTATTTTGAATTGTCCAGTCATTTAGTGATCCCTCCTTGGAAACTCCTGAAGCACGTTGTAATGTCACTGATTGGACATTTTCATGTCTACCTTAAATTGTTTCCACCCTCCCCCCCTTATTCTTTCCAGTTATTCCATAGCTCTTTGGGAGCATGTATCTTGTATAATAATTCCTTATGTCCTTATACCTTAAAGCACATTGCTTTACATTGATGAGACCCTTGAAATACTTGCAAGTGAACTAAACAAATAATCATAGTCATAAAATAAATCACTGAGAGTCAAAGTTATTGTAGGACATTTAAAATTAAGATTGCTTAAGAAGATGTTTTAACAAATCTGGCACAATTTGTTGCTTGTTGAACTTGAGACAGTAATTGACTTAGAAACGTCTTAGAAATGTGGTAATATTTGGAGTTAGCTGTCAAAAAGCTAAAGGCCACTGCTTGATGGCACAGGAGAGAGTTACTGCTATATTGCACTTTTAGCAAATATAGACTCATGGTACCCACTTAATAACCTTTTGACAAATAATTACACAGATGGGAATAAGAGAAAAATATATAATGAAAATATCCGTGGCTATCTTTCTGAAACAATGTCCTAGAATCCAATGGAATGTGGTCCAGCTTGTTAGTTGTCTTCAGTCAGTCACATTTATACCTAAATTCTAGGATCTAAGACAAATAAAGTAGAATAATTCTAAAATTACCCAAAATAATGTATTGAAACTACTTCAAAAATTACGTGCTGCTCTTTAGATAAGGTTTCAGAGTTAAAGTGGACAAGTGTTTATTGATCAGAATGTATTAGGAGAGAGAAGAATTGAAAAGAATCAGCAAATTTATTGAGTTTTGCTCATTTTGACCTTGTGCATAATATATTTAAACATTAAAAATGCACTTGGAGCTTTCTAGACTGGCCCCTTCCATAGAAACCAAATCGATTGTATTATTGAATGAAAATTCTAGAAACCAATGTTCTCTAGTGTGACAGACCTGTGGTCAAACGGTAATTCGAATTCGAATTGCTGCTTTGCTAGGATTTGAGCCATGTAGTTATCACTTTATACTCTCACATTAGATCTACCCAGGATCACAAAAAGAGGTGCGAAGTGAAAATTAGCAAAACAGTTTGATATATAGCTGAAATGTTAGGGAAACAGCAGCAAATGATCTGTGACAACAATTGAGTGTGAATTTATTGATGTTGAAAAGGATAGCATTGCAAGGAAAACATGATAGAAATGCTTGCACAAGGCTACAGAAGGAGGATTAAAGCACACGGAAAAGAGAAGTCTCAAAGGAAAATGCTGCTGAAAGGGGCAATGAAAAAGGGGACTCCAGCTGGGACAAGGAGCAAATGACCCCAAAGTGCTGAATCACAAAGCAAAGATTTGTGCGAAATGTAGGGAATACTGAGAGGGTTATAGCAGCTCTTCACACATGAACTGAGACCACAAAATGATAAAACCGATTTCATAAGGTGGATACAATTGTGTCATTCATTCAAACATAGTTATAGAATGTGATGAACTACAGTTTGAGCTCTGAAGATATTTCATTCAAAAAACCTTGCTTTCCTGGAGCACACAGAGTTGTGTTACAGTAGGAAGAGACAGTGAATGAAACCTTAAATTAACCCAGGGATAGAAGTTCTGTGGAGAAAGATAAAACAGATAAAAGAGATGGGAAATGAAGGGATGGGGATGGTGTGCTGAGACGGTTGAAATTGTAGTCAGGCAAAGTCTCACTGATGAGGCGACATTTTATTAGACAGAGATAAAAGTAAAAGAGCAAAGTGGGGTATGTGGGGAAGAGCATGCCAAGGACAGGGGTCAGAGAGCACAAGAGCTCAGAGGAGGCGTGTTTACTGCATGCATGTCTATTGCACTCATGTCTACAGCATTCAGGAAATATCAAGGGGTCCAGTAGTCAAGACATCCAGTGCCACCTGATGTGAGTGAGCTCTATGTCCCTATCATATGCATGCTGTATATTTGGGTGTCAAATAATATTATATGCAATATATTGAACACTTAATTTAGCACCAGTTGTGTACAAGTACTAGCATAGATGAAAAAGAATTCCCTGTAGGGTAATTGAGAACAAAATGCAATGAGGGACACAATGTCTCTTTCTTTCTCTCTCTTTCTCTCTCTCTCTCACTTTTGTAAATAAGATTTAATTTTAAGAGCAATCATAACACTCAAAGATTATATTAGGGAAAATCAATGCTCTTTAAATTGTTAGAATAATGTAATTGACAATTCCATCTAAAAAAATCCATATACCTCATTAAATTCCACACTGTGCTCAGTGTATCACAGGGTCCCCAATTTAACTCTAAGTTAATTTTTCTAAAGCAATGAAAAGATCCTAAGGAACAAGAAGTTCAATTTTCAAATTATATTATCCTTCTATAGTTAACATGAACTTCACTAACCTATGTGTTATACAGATGTAATATCTAATATAAATTTTTAATAGATATCTTTATTATAACTCACTTAAGGACATTGAACTAGCACATGTTTAATATATGTTAATAATGAATGTAATAAGAATTTAATCTCAAAAAGTCTGTGAAAATTTTTAATTAATTTAAAAAACAAATAGTGCACATATCCTTTACACTTCAAGATCTCCTGATACATGATAGATTTTTGTCTAGAATCTCTGAAATCATGCTTTTGAGTGATCGAAAGTGATGATTACTTAGCCTGTGTATTACAACCAGTGTCTTTATGACTGGTGCCCGCAGCATGCCTGATGAGTATATTAGCAGTTTGTGCCTTAATTCACGCTTTTTTTCTTAGATCGAGAGTTTTATGTCCCGTCCCCTACCCTTGCCCCCATTGGTTTCATTAGATACTATTGGAAATGAAAAACATATTGTAAGGAAAACTCACCAAAAATAAATGAGCTGGGTATGGTTATGAAGGCATAAAACAAGAGTATACGTGCTATTTCAAAATTCAACAGTTTGGTGATTTTGGTCTGTTCCTTGCACTCATCAGAAAAATTATTCATCAATTAATTACATTAAAAGGAGGATTTTTATTGTAAGTAATCATTAAATATTTTTTGTAAAATATTTATAAAAATTAGGGTAGGGAATTCCTTTACTATAGAATTGAGACAAAAACTGAATATCTTGATTTGATAGTATTGTAAAAGCCTTAATTCAAAAGATGTCTTTGTTCTTTTTTATAATAATACTTATTGTTTTTATGGCTGTTGTCGTACTCTGATTCCTACATAGTGCTCCCTTGAGTCATGGTTTTCAGCTTCTATCCTATCTCTTAGGTGGTAGGCATTACATTTATTGTAATTAAACCTCATCTTCCTACAAGCATACAATTTGTCATAGGATATTTCTATTCTGATCCCAGCAAGCTGCTGAGTATAGGGATTTTATAGCGTCTGCAAGAGATAACAGTGTCTAGGTTGCTTGTCAAGCAAGGGTTTGTATTTACAGCAGCCTAGATTAAGCAGAAATTGACTTTGGTCCCTTTTCGTATGGCTACTGTAGGGATAATAAAACAAATGCGAATAAGTTAGATTTTAATGTTGTAGATAAGAAGGCTACAGAATTAGAAATTTATTGTCCATCAGCACAAAGGACTAGTAATTTAGAAAAATAAGGGAAATAAGCCTGGCTATTGGTAAACTCACTCAATCCATGGAAATACCTCATCCTAGCATTTTTATCCAGTGATTTTTAGAATCTATTGCATTGCAATGTCTCTGATTCTGCAACTATGGCTCTTGATTTAATTCCAAATTTAAAGATTATTTAGTCAATAATTAGCCAATCAATAGTATTTGTCTTGCTGAATATTTTGTGACAAGAAACACTAATCTCAGACTTTTGGAGGTATTGAGGAAATTACTCAATTTTAAAATGACTTTAATCGTTAGTGTTAAACTTCAAGAGATTAAGCAAAAATGTGATGTGTGATGAATTGGACTCCACTATGTGATGAAATACATTAGTGAAACTCTGGGAATAACAAATCAGTTGTTAGAACTGAAATGAGATTTCATATAAACATATTTAAACTGCTCTATTGTGTTTTATTTCCTTACTATGAAGTGTTTATCATGTTTTATCTTCCTTCATAGTTATAGATTGTGTTAATTTATTTTGTGATCTATTTCGGCACCCGACTGTTTTGACAAAAGGTCTTTGTTTTGACATAGAGTACAAAGGTGTCAGTAATCCCTATTTGAATTATTTTTGTGACCCCCACCCAAAAAAACCTAAGTAATAATTCTTTCTATAGCAGAAAATTGCTCTTTATGTTGGGATAACTAGCTCTACTCTTGGTGTATTTTTATGAGTGAAAACTGAGGCTAAGGGCCTAGAATATTTTGCACTTATTCAGAGCTACATGTGTAATATTATAGAAATCATTCTGTCTTTAATATAAATTTCTTATTTGTATTTCTGATGTCTACTTCTCGGAAGCATACAATTTGGTTAGATGATGCAGTTTTCAGACAAATTTGTCGAATACTAATTGTGCATGCCCTATTATACAGGCCTTTTGCTTAATGTTGAGTATACAATGACAAAATAGAAAATGTTTTTAGCGTCATAGATTTTATAGCTCTGTAGTTATCAATGAACAAGTGAATGAATGAATGAATGAATCAAATAATGTAAACATAATGGTGTAAAAGGTAAGAGATAAAAAGAGTGGAGAGAAAAAGAATACTCCATTTTCCTGGAGCACATTAGCATGTCTAGTAAATGCTGCGGAATTACCATTTTCTTGTGACTATTAGAAATCTACATTGTTTTCTCACTAAGAGTCTTTGGCACACAATTATAGTAAAAATCACGTTTTTGTACCTTAATTTCCATCACCAATATACCATGATTTTCTAAAATTCTTAGACATGTATGAATTTTTGAGTTTCCAAATGAAACCTATGACTTACACAGCAATAATTTTTAAAAATTTGCTCTAATCCAATGGATATAAATAGTTGTGTAATTATTTAATTCTTATGTTCTTTATGTCACTCTCCAAATCTCTGGGAGATAAACTTTCTTATGGTATTATTGTTCTTTTTCCCTAGCTCATAGTAAGTGCCTGTTAGATAGAACCACCTTCCAAGCCAGTTTTCTGATGAATGAGCAATCATGCAACTTGAACCAATTCTTAAATGTAGTCACAGTCTATCACCCTAGATGGCATAAATTGGATACATGATATTCTTTTATTTGGTAACAATGACAAACTTTTCCAACTTTTCTTTCTCTAGGCATATTGAGTAGACTGCTTTCAAATGTAGATTGTGTCTGATCAGATATTAAAATGAGTCATGGAAGCTAGAATCCATAACTTCTCAGGGAAGATGAGGAATCTATTATCATTTATGGAACAAATATGCTCATACAAATTTGTTCTCACATTCACATGTATACACCACACACACACACTCATATGTGATCAGAGTACAGAGGGGAAAATATTAAATTGCACATTTGAAGAAAATAACTCTATTAAGCCTTATGATTTTCTAAAAAAAAAAGCATAAGAAAAGATTTCAGTAAATTCAGAGAGTATTAGAAATGTTATGTCTGGAAGTAATGTAAGGAACATCAGTGTAAGTTAAAGAAGCATACGTTTTTCTACCCCTAGTTATGTGGCAGAATCAAGACTAGGAGCTAGTGTTCTTTGCTCTATATATTGAGGTATAGAAATAGGATTTTCTTGGTACCTGAGTAGAGTGAATAACTATATGAAAAGTTGGTGGCTAATGCAGTGGTTAGTTAGGGCAATGAGAGAATGGGTTAGTGAAAAGAACTGAATAATAGTGAGATGAATATTTACTAATGGGTTTTTAAGATTCTACTTTAATAAGAAAACTGCCTTAAAATGGGGGAGAGGAATAGAAAGAGGAAACACCTGAGTCCATTTTTTTTTTTTTTTTTTTGGGACAGAGTCTCACTCTGTTGCCCAGGCTAGAGTGCTGTGGTGTCAGCCTAGCTCACAGCAACCTCAAATTCCTGACCTCAAGCAATCCTACTGCCTCAGCCTCCCAAGTAGCTGGGACTACAGGCATGTGCCGCCATGCCCTGCTAATTTTTTCTATATGTTTTAGTTGTCCAGATTTATTTTTATTTTTTTAGTAGAGATGGGGTCTCACTCTAGCTCAGGCTGGTCTCGAACTCTTGAGCTCAAACAATCCACCCGCCTCTTCCTCCCAGAGTGCTAGGATTACAGGCGTGAACCATCCATTTAGCTTTGATTCTGCTAGCTGTGTGAATACGGGAAAGATGAGTTGTCTAATGCTCTGTGAACCCGTTATAAAAGTTGTACAGAACTACATACTTTACAGCTGCTTTAAGCTTTAAGTGAAATAATATTATACTATTTAACATAATAATATTTGGTAATTTCAGCATTTCTGAGTACTGTATCAATTCTCAGTATTACTAAGTATTGATTATTACTATTTAAACTATTTAAGTGTCAGAATTAAAATTTATGTATTTAAGCTACTTTGTGCATAGTAGGCAAGAAAAATGGTATGTAGCACGAATAGTAGAATTTGAAGTAGTGTTTGCTCCATGGCTTAGCATAAATTAAGGACTCTCTGAAAAGTAGACCAGGAGTCCCTGCCAGAATACAGTCTTTCAAGACTTCTGGTTAAGTTGGCCTAAATATATTTCAGAGATGATATACTAGAAAACAGCTTTGTACATATAGAACAATATATCGTTTTAGACTTGCCATTACTTAATTGAACAAACTTGGGCAAATAATTCACTTTCATGACTCTCATTCAATAAACATGAATCAATCTTATACTTTCAATACTCCCAGGGTGGTATCATAAAGATCATCTATGGTTATATATGCAAAGTGTTATTTATTCTTTAATTGATACAATATTATTGACTATAAACCAAAAGTGACTGCCTCCAAGAATGTCCTAATCATGAAATTTGAGGAAAAATATTTTTAAAAATTTATAAAACAATTAAAATTTGTGAAGAACTTGTTCTGCACCATGTTTTTGCTTGAAGGTCTACTGCATTTATCATATTATATGTGCATGTGCATGTGTGTATATATATCATAGCTATATATATAATTTAATGAGTATTCTATACAAAAATTATATAAATGCATTTTCAGATATAGAAGATATTAAATTTGGGATAATTGTGAAGAATGGTATGAATTCTTTAATAAAAGTTTTGTAAAATTTACCAATAAAGCCATCTTGGACTGGGCTTTTTTTCTAGGAAGTTTTAAAATTTCTAATACAATCTTTTTACTTGTAATAGATCTATTCATATTTTCTATTTTTTCGTAAGTGAGTTTTATTACATTATGTCTTTCTAGGAATTTGTTCATTTTTATTTAAGATACCTAATTTTTTGACATATAGTCATTTATAATATTCCCTTATAATCCCTTTTATTTTACTAAGGTCAACAGTAACATCCACTTTCATTTCTGATTCTAGTTACATAAATCTCTTTTTTGGTCAGTCTAGGTAACAGTTTTTCAATTTTGTGACTCTTCACAAATAATCACCTTTCGGTTTTATTGATTTGATATTTTATTATCATTTTTCTATTCCCAATTTTACTTTGCATTCTAAATTTTATTTTACTTCTCTTTGTTTATTTTTAGATTCAGTTTGCTCTTCTTTTCCCAATGTATTTAGGGGATTAGGTTATCAATTAAAGACTTTTCTTACTTTTTAATACAGGACTTTATAGCTATAAATTTACTCCTAAGCATTGTTTTAGATGCATCTCATAATTTTTTTTGTTGAATTTTGGTCATAGTTAATTGGAAAATATTTTCTAATTTTTCTGTGATTTTATCTTTGACTCACTTGTTATTTAGGAGTATGTTATTTAATTTCTACATATTTGTGAAGTTTCTTCTATTAAGGATTTCTAATTTATATACTGGGGTCAAAGAATATATTTAATTTGATTTCAATCATTTTAATGTATTGAGAGTTATTTTACAGTTTAGCATATTGTCTATCCTGTAGAATGTTTCGTGTACTCTTGAGAAGAATGTGTACTATACTTTTGTTGGGTGAGACTTTATAGATTTTTAGGTCTACTTGGTCTATAGCATTGCTAAAGTGTATTTTTCTATTCAAATTCGTCAGTTTTATTTTATTTTATTTTTTTTTTTTTGCTTTATGTATTTTGGGAATTTTTTGTTAGGTGCATATATGTTTATAATTTTTATTATTATAATATGTGTTTCATTATCTCCAGTACCAATTTTCACTTAAATGTCTCTTTAGTTTAATATTAAGTCTTAGAGCAACCAGTAAGAAAACAACTCAAAAACAGAGTTAAAAATTATTACAGAAATTAAAATGTTTCACTAGAAAATATTTACTGAATGCAAAAGAAAGCATTAAAGAACAACAAAGGAAGAAAGAAAAAATGTGAAATAAGCTCTCTTATGGTTGCGGTTTGCATGTTATATCTTTTTCCAGCATTTTACTTTTGACTTAGGTATATCTTTGAATCTAAAGTGTGTCTCCTATAGACTATATATAGTTGGATCTTATTGTTTTTAATCCAGTATGGAAATATCTGCTTTTTGAAGAGATTGATTAATTCACTTTTACTGTTATAATTTTTATGGTTGGATTTATGTCTGCTATGTCACATTTTTCTTTCTTCCTTTGCTGTTCTTTAATGCTTTCTTTTGCATTCAGTAAATATTTTCTAGTGCAACATTTTAATTCCTGTAATAATTTTTGACTATGTTTTTGAGTTATTTTCTTACTGATTGCTGTAAGACTTACAGCACACATCAGAAGTTATCACAATCTACTATAACTTTACACCAACATAATTCCAGTGAGATATAGAAACATTACAGCTATAGCCATATTTTATCTTCTCCTTTCTGTGCTATTTTTGCTATATAAATTACAACTATATGTGTTACAAGCACAACAGTGCATTATTGTAATTAATACCTTACAGCATTCGATGTTATTTAAGGACACTGAGAATAATAGAATGAATATTTTGTTATATAAGCCTTATTATGTATTATTTTTATCATCCTTACAATTTGGTGTCATTTCTTTAATCTAACATTGCTTTCACCTATTTCTTTTGTACTGTTGTTATCGAATATATTATATTTTATATGTTATTGGCCTAACAATACAATAATATACATATTGGTTTATAAATCATTATGAGAAAGAAATATGGTATTATACTATCACTTAAAACTTTCCACATAATTACTGTGGTAGGTAGAATAATGCTCTACCAGAGATGTCCCTAACCTAATTCCCAGAACCTTTGGATATGTTGTATTATACATGATGAAGGTGAGAGCTATCGATGAAATCAATGCTGCTAATCATCTATCCTCAGTTTAGTAGATTACCTTGAATTATTGGGTGGACCCAATATATTGTTTTTAAGGGTCCTTAAAGGTGGAAGGAGGTGGCACAGGAGTCACAGTCAGACACGGATGGTTTTGCATATAGAAGAAAAGCCCATGTACGGAGGAATGCAGATAGCCCCAGGCAAGAAAACAAATTATTCCCTGAGCCCAGACTTGCCAATATCTTGAGTTCATTGAGACCAATTTTGGACTTCTGACTTGTGGAACTATAACATAGTAAATTTGTATTTATTTAAGCCAAAATTTCTGGTAATTGTTACAGCCTCACTAGGAAACTAACGTAATTACCTTTTCCAGGGCTCATGTGTGTGTTTGTATGCATGTATGTGTGTTTAAATTACCTTCTGATATTATTTGTTTTCTGCCTAAAGATATTTGTTTAGTATTTCTTATAATGTGTGTACACCACAGAGGAGAAACTCATAATTTGTTGCTTATCTGGAAATTTTTTAGTTAACCTTGACTTTTTTAAAGATAATTTTGCTAGATATACATTTCTTGGTTAATAGCTTTTTTTTTTCTTTAAGTATTTTGAATATGTCTCTCACTAGTTTCTGGATTCCACTGTTTCCAAAGAGAAGTCCAGTGTTAATTTTATTGGAGTTCCCTGGAAAATAAAGAGGTGGTTTGGTGTGTCTGTTTTTCATCTTGCTGTTTTCAACATTTTTTTTCTTTGCCTTTCCACATTTTGACTGTAATATTTCTGGACATGGTTCCTTTTGTATTTTTACTAATTGGAGTTTATGAAACTTCTTGGATGTGTAGGTTAATGTTTTTCAAAAACATTGGGGAGTTTTCAGCATTATATCTTTTATTTTTTTCCTGCTACTTTCTCCCTCTTCTGAAACTACCCTAATACATATATTCATGCACTTAATTGGGGCCCACATTTCTCTAAGTATCTGTACATTTTTCTTCATTTTTAATCTATTATTCAAATTGCATAATCTCTATTGGTTTATTTTCAAGGTCACTATTTTTTTGCTCTTCTTATAGTTCAAATCTGCTGCTGAAATTCTCTAGTGAAATTTCCATTTTGATTGTTGTCTTTTTGAACTCCAGAATTTCCATTCAGTTTTGCTTTATAATTTTTACCTCTTTATTAACATTTTTCTATTTGAGTCATAATCATCATACTTTCCTGTAATTTTAAGCTTTTTTAAAATTTCTTTGAACATATTTATAATAACTCCTTTGAAGACTGTGTCTGCTAAGTCTATCACATGAGCCCTCTCAGAGGCAATTTCTGTTGTTTGTTTTGTTTATATGGGTATGGATCAAAATTTCCTGCTTCTTTGCATGACTCATACTTTTTAAATTGAAAAACCTAGATATTCTAGATAATGTAGTATAGCAACTCTGGAGACTGATTTTGACCCCACCCCCAATCTTCTTGTTATTTGTTTATTTGTAGAGAGACTTGGCTTGACTAGTTCAATAATTGTCTGCACAGGGATTAGAGTGGATTTTGATGAGCTATATTTGCGCTTTCCCTGGTCACCCTGTTATATTTCTAGCTGGTCTGCCTTTACTGATTTCATAACCAGCCATTAGACTCTAATTGTTAGCTGATTGTTCCATTGCTTTTAGGCATATTCTAGGGCATAAATTTAGGCTTTGTTGCAGATGTATGATATGAGGCCATTATTTGAGGGCTTTCTGACCTCAGAAAAGCTCTTTTTAGCCGTCTATTTTGTAGTCTCTGTTAAACTTCCAGCTGATCTACTATTTCATTTGTGGACATCATGGAGCTGCCATTCTTCTCTTAATTGCTCATGATCAAAATCCCATTATTTTCAAAAGTGCACTTCACCTTAAACTCTCCTACGATTTCTTCTAATTAAAGTTATTCTTCATAGGAAAAACTTTGGAGTTCTCTGTTCTTGTGTTTTTCTTCTCCTTTGGGCAGAACCTTTGTACCATTGCTCTGGGGCTAGCTGCAGGGAGATTGGCCTGTTTTCTTTGAACTAACATTCCTGCTTATAAGCAGGGTGCTGGGCAAGAGTATTAATATCTAGTATTTTCAGTCTTCCTTTCCTGGCATGGAATCTCCACCCTATAACAGAGGCCACGTGAGAGTGATCAACTCCCAGTACAACTTCTACCCCGTGATTGGGGGCTGGGTGGAATAAGGGAGCCCCTGACCTCTCAGCTGCTCTTGCCTGGAAGAGATTTTCTACAGCATGGAGCTGGAGGATGAGAAATGTTGGCAGGCTGTCTCTCCTGACATATCCTTAGGTTAGGAACTGGGGGAAGAGGGAACCCTATGTTCTTGACTCAATTAGTTTAAGCAGAACTTCCATCATGATGAACATGGAGGGAGGTGGGCGGGTCAGGCTCAAATGCCATACACCTTTGTCGCGCTTACCCAGATTTGGTAGATGTTCTTAAATAAATATTCATCCATCTGCTGTACGTCCTTATGACAATTTTGAGAGATGTCACATGGTTGAGTGTTTTTATAATTTTCACCCGTGTGGTTGTTTCACTCAGGAGAGGGTTCATGGACCCCCTCACAGCAGCATCTCAGAAGTGACATCCCCACTACGGAGTTTCTTGAAAAGACAGTGAATGTGGGTCATCTGTTTTAAAGCCACGTTTGAAAGCAAGGGAACATTTCATGTCCTGCAGGAAAGAGGAGGAGGAGCTCCAGTTAGTGGAGCAGAAAGACATCAAAGATTCTGGAGAAAAATCTTTGAAATTGTGAGTCAAAAGCCGAGTAATGCTTTAAAATAGAGCACAACACAAGGAGAAACTTTTTAAACACTTCCGTTAGTTATCAGAGTGATAACATTATCACATGTCATGTAGCCTTTGGAAAACTCTACTGTAGTTAAGAGAGAAGATGGATAAGGTATTATGTATCAATACAATAAATAAAATTTAAAAAAAGAAAAAAGATTCTAATGAAGAATCCAACAGGGCACTTTCATGTTCAGTGTCTTAATTTTTTGAAGAAGGAATGGGGAGGTGAATAGCTATATTCAATAGCATCGGCTTGAGCAAATGACGCTGCAAAGATCTATTTCCTAAGACAGAAGGACCAAACACATGTTGCCACCACTAAGACTAGATCATTTGGTGGTAATGTATCTTTTAAAAAACATTTTCTACTGGCTTTCTGCTAAGAGTAAATAATCCTCTACCTTTTTGTGTGTAACAGATAATGTTTCATATATTGTTAAAATGACACCTGCAGTAAAGAATAGAAAATTGATGTTAAATGCATCTTTATTGCATTGCATTAAATAGAAAACATTAAAATGATTTCCCTGACATATTTTACAATAGAAAATAATGTAGTTAAATATACAAAATTATTTTTGTTCATTACTTATAAAAATGTGGACTTTATTCCGTTTTTTTTTTTCCTATTGTAAATCTGGAATTAATTGTAATCGATGTAACTTAGTCATTTATTCTTACTTCTTTTCAAATGTAAAAGCCTCTGTTTATACTTTTCCTTTTAAGAACCCAACTATTAAACTTCTGAATAAAACTCATTAGGACAACTGAAGTATCAGAAATGAAGAGAAGGCTTTGGCAAGAAATAGTCACTCAAATATCAATGACCACAAAGGAAACCTGATTACTTTTCTTTGCTTAATTTTTCCTGATTTGTGTAGTTGATAATGTGCTACAGCATTTGCATAAGCCCCTAAATGTGCCATTATTGTACAAAATCATGACACTGAAACTAATATTCCAAATTAAGTACTTGGCTCTTAGGAGTTAGACAACTTTTGCAAAATGATAAAATTTTGTATTAAAAATAAGTGTTGCTGAACTACATATTGAATATAGCATTACAATAACAAGAAAAAATAAATTCAGCTTACTGAAGTGCCTAATCGCGTGCTGAATATTTCTAAAGCTACTCTCAACTTTGAAACTTTGAAACTAAGTTTAAAAAATGAACTTTCCTTCTTTAATTGAAATAAATGCCATTAGAAAATGATACTAAATTTTTACATGATCTTTATAGTTTTTGAAGAAATAACTCTTAAATATAAGATTATATTATTAGGCATTATTAGGCTAATGAATTTTCATCTCCACATTCGGGAGATTAGAATTGCCTTTCAGTTGTTCCATCTGGATCTTTGGGTAAAATCCACTCATAGTACTCCCCGTGTGTATGTAGGCCGTGTGTTATTGTTCTGTATCTCCATTACCTGTACCATCATTGATTTTATTTTGCCAAACTAGATCCCTGTTTTCTTGCGTCCGATTTGTCTTTTCATTTTATAGTCTTCTCCAATTGTTTTCATAGTAGTTTACCATTCTCTCTCTCTCACTTTCCCTCATTCTTTCTTTCTACATATCTTTCTTTATTTAAATTCTACTTATCTATCTTTCAAACCTCTCCACTATACCACTTCCCTTTTCTTAAGGGCATTCTCTCTCCTTCTGTCATTGACATTTTCAATTCATTTTTCCCTAGTAAACTTATTTTTGAACCAAGACTAGTGGTTCATTGACCAAAGCCAATTTGGCTATAGCTCTAAGTTTTAAAATGCAAAATATTATTGAAATAATATTAATATACATTAAAGTGCAAAGCCCTTCGTGCATAAGTTTGTAGATTTTTACAAATGTACATCTCCATAATCACAACCCAGAGCAGCGTGTCATATTGAATAACACTGACCTTCCCTCTGGCCTCATTCTTGTCACTATTCATGATAGAAGAAATGCCATAATTCTTTGTGAGGTTTTAATAAGAGATTTATTTTATAGATATTAGACTATTCAGAATTTTCTATTTTTCTTTAAGTTTTACTGTTTCACAAAGAAATGATAATTTCATCAGAATGTTGAAATTAGAGATGCAAAGTTTTTCAATGTTATTTTTAGTAAATAATATGTACAGAGAGTATATTCTGATATACTTTTATCACTGCCATTGCTACTTTGTATTTTTTATATCAATCTTGTTAAAGTTTTTAATCACTTTTTATTAATCTTTTCAAATTGATTTGTAAGCTTATCTGTCCTGTGTCTGAATATTTTCTGCCCATGAAACTTTCTCTGGAAGGCTTTGTGTTGTAAACAGAGCTTTGTGTTCTGTTACAATTGGTTAAATGGCTTTTTCACA
This sequence comes from Indri indri, assembly GCA_004363605.1. Classification (NCBI taxonomy): domain Eukaryota; kingdom Metazoa; phylum Chordata; class Mammalia; order Primates; family Indriidae; genus Indri; species Indri indri. Next base: position 21,363 of record RJWJ010000704.1, on the reverse strand, counting down.
AAGAGAACACACTAATATGACCAGTACCCAGATCAAAAAATAAAACATTGCCTGCTTCCCAGAGGCTACATTATGCCTTCTTTTAATCATTACTTTTTTCCCCTTCCATGATTAATTTCCTCATTGTTAACACTAGAGATCAAGCTGGTTTTTTTCCTGTTATATGTTTATTTTTTACTTTTCTATTAATATAAATGCAGATATACATTATTATCTTTTAAAAAAATCTTTTTTCAAAAATTACAGTGAAATTAATCTAAATTATTTTAATGTGGCTGCCATTTGTCCTTTCTCACGTCTACATAGTATTATTAGTCATTTATTTTGTGGAGCTCTAGAACACTCTCAGTATTAACATACTTAGAAGAAATATTTTGGAATAAAAAGAAAGTAACATTTACCAGTCCAGTTTTTATTTTCCCCTGTAATATACACATTCAAAGTGACAACACATCTAAAGAGGACATCAACACAATCAGGATGCTTGCCAGTCATTCCGGCTTTTTGGCTCCCAGCCTGGTATCTAAACATCTGAGAAATGACAAATCAGCTCACTGTGCGGAGTGAAATGCTGATAGAATAGGATGCTCATAGATATATTTGTCCTCAAAAACTTTCACAAGAAGGAAAAAATGGAAGATGAGACTGAGTAAAATAATAAAAAATACAGTTGAATAAAATAATTAAAAACAAAGAAAAAGAAAAATGTGACGTGTCCTTACATAAAAAAAATGTAGTTGTAGAATTCCAAAAGGACTGCTCTGTTATGTTTACTAAAGAAAGTTGTTCATTTACCAAAGGGCTTCTGAATTATTTTTCTTTAGAAAATACTGACAAGTAAGAAATAGCAGGTTGATGAGTGACATTTTTCATTTAATGATTTGGTTTTTAGTAGGGCTGGACTTCAGAGTGGGGCAGTTTGAGTTATAGATGATAAAGCTCCCCAAAAAGGGAGATACCAAGAAGTGATTATAGAAGGGTCATGAGCGATTGCTTGGAAGAAAACAGTCTAACACTACTAATCTTCCAAACATTGTAAGTTTTACTTTCACTATAAAAAGCAAAATGCAGTTTAAATATATTATGTTATTTGAAAGTCTTTCATATGCTAGGGACAAAAAGTTGTTATATTATTCTGTTAATATCATCACTACTTATGAAATCTTGGCAGAAAAACTAATTTATTTACTCTTTTAGGTTATATTTATAATACAAAATTAAATGATAATGTACTATCCTAACACTGTTGTATAATTGCTTTGTAAAAACACAAGACACAAAACAGAGGGCAGTCGACATTTAAGATTGATATTGTATCATCAATTTTAAAAGGGTTCTATCCCTCACTTTGTTCTTAGATAATTGAAGCAGAACACTAAACACAAGTCAAAATTTGACGTTACTTTGGCAGCAGATAATTTTTTGGTTGTGTATGTGGGTGCATGCACGCACTTTTTAAAAATACAAATTGTTACAATGTTTACGATGTATTTTCAGTTTTTATTTAGGCATTCAATTGATCCCATGATTTTATTCTTGGACTTTGATAACATCCATATTCTTGTCAGTGATTTATGGAACACTCCTTTCTTTGTATAGTGTTGAAAGTAGGTGTATTAACTCCTTAAAAAGCATATTTAATGATGGTGAAAAAAAGAAACTGAAAACAGTAACTGTTTCCACATAGCTGTTGAAATCATGATGCCAGAAACTAATTTATGTAACACATGATTTATAACCTAGAAAGCAGAGAAATTGCTTTTAAATGTGTTTTTTCCCTTGATGTGTGTACATGTGTGGGTGCTTTTGCGTTGGTCTTCTTTTTCATTCAGTTATCAGCAACCTTAGATATTAAACTTCAGTCGTATCTCAGTTCCATTAATCAGAAAATTCACTGGAATTTGTGTGAAATTTCCTCCTATTATCAGTGACAGTTTTCTTCAGTCACTACCCTTAGGGATTTTTACCAATTACTCCCTCTCTAATAGAGGCAATTTTAAAATCACTAGAATCTTTAAAACAAAATAGTTGGCAATTTTAGGCAGAAGTAGATTCTAAGCGTGGTTGTGGGGAGGTTTTCAGGGATGATGTAAACACCTGGGGAAGTGGTCTCAGAGAATTAGCAAGATCACAGCTGAGTTCTGAACAGCTGAGGTGAATAACAATGGATTTTAAGCCTCTATGATGTCTGTTACCATTCCTATCTTAAGTCTTAGTATTAGTCTACCTGATTTTTGTATGGTAATTGTTCTACGATAGAGTAGCTCCACCAGCAAATAATATAAGTGGTTTAAATAAAAGACTACATGAAAATGGATTTTCTTTGATTGGATACTTTTAAAGATACCACCACCTCTTTTGAAACTTGTAATTTTCTCTCTTAGAATTACTTTTTTGGGAGTTTGAAGAAAAGGTGAGTTGGGGGAGGAGGGAGTGTGTGTGTGTGTGTGTGTGTGTGTGTGTGTGTGTGTGTGTCTGTCTGTCTGTCTGTGTGCGTGTATTTGTGTGGAGAAGCTAGAAGGAAACAAGGCAAATATTACCTTCAAAACATTCTTGCAAAGTATATTCATGAACTAGGTAGAATTTTTTTATGATTTAGTATATGAACAATTTTTTAATGTCATGTGTATAATGGGAAAGAACATATATTCTAAAGTTTAGCTTAAATTTGTTAATCATGTTGCTCAACTTTTCCATCCTGATGTTTTTGTCTACCATACCTAGCAATTGCTCAAATCTCCTGCTATGGTTATAGATTTGGCTATTATTTCTTAAAGATTTCTCAATGTTTATTATATTATATATTTTAAGATGATACTGGCAGGTGCAAAAAATTAAAATTAAATAGTTTGATTTTAAATTAAAGCATTCATCGTAGAAAGTAATTCTCTTTTTCTTTTTGACTTAAGTCCATTTTGTCTGATACATATATATATATATATATATATATGCATACACATATATATACATACTACAAAAAGTTTTAACAACTTTCCAATTTTTTAATTAATTATTTTTCCTTTTTAGTTGGCACACAATAATTGTACGTACTTTATGAGACACAGAGTGATATTTAGCAAAAGAATGCTATTTTCCTCTATTTATATCAGACATAATTTGGGGATTTTTAATGGGATATCATTCTCTTTCATTTTACTTTCAATTAGACATGGATATGTTTCAAAACTGCCCTGTTGGTTATGATGTTCACAATCAAGTAAAATGTGAAAAGCTAGTGTACCCTGTATTTGTGTCTCACTCCTCATCTAAAGGACTGCTCAAATGCCACTCTGTGAAGTTGTCCCCTCTTTGTTTAACTTCATTTTTGTTCCTCATATTTATCATTATTTATTCATTTATTTATTTCTCTTATCTAACATTAGATTATAAACCTCATGAAGACAGAGTTTTAGTTTTAGTTTTACTTTTCTGATGATCCCCCACCATACAGAACAGTGTTTAAAAGATGGTGGGCTCTCAGTAAATATTTGTGAAGAATGTGATTTGTCTTTTCCTGTCTTAGAGATCTCTGACCCAAGATGTAATGATACTGTTAAAAATAATACTCCCCTGCACAGTAGCAACATGCAAACCTAGGTCTTGGCTTTTAATTCTTTTCTTCAACACAAAGAAGCAGGGCTCATTGGAGACATGTTTTATTCTAGGACTGGGGCAGGTGATACACAAAATGATCCTGAAGCATCTTATAGTGACAGAAAATAAAGAAGTACTCAAAAAAATTAATAAAAACAATTGCAGTGATGGGAACATGTCAAAGGAGGAGAGAAGTCAACTGAAAATACTCCTAATGGCCTAAGCTAGAAAATTTGTGCAAAAAACTTAAGTAGTATTGCATTATAATTATGACATAAATTATAAATTACACTTATATAAATAATGACTGAATATATTAATGTTAATACATGAGGAAAATAGGTAAATTATTGCATGGAAACATTCCAAATAATTTATGTAGATTATTCACCCTCACGGAGATGAAGCACGATTCCCCACTCTGTAAGTGCGGTTTGTTGCCTCTACGGGAGAGAATAACTTCTGATCTCATCAATCTCCTATTTCCTGCCAGGTTATTAATTTTTTTGCAAGATATTATACCAGATATGTGTGTGTTTTTTTTTAAAGCTACTTTATTAGTATTTTGAAGTGAAGGAAACTCACTTCCAGGAGCATGCTAAACATGGGCAGTAAAGCATTTGGCCTTGGATGCAGGCATAAATTGAAAAAAGAATCCTAAAATTCATATGGAAGCACAAAAGACCCAGAGTAGCCAAAGAGAGCTTGAGAAAGAAGAACAAATTTGGAGCATCACGCTTCCTGATTTCAGAATATATTATAAAGCTATAATAATTAAAACAGTATGATATTGGCATAAAGATAGAGACAAATGAGACAGAATAAAGAGCATGCAATTACACCAAATGCATATACAATCAACTGATCTTTGACAAGGGTCCTAAGGATATACAATGGGGAAAGTATAGTCTCTTCAACAAATGGTATTGGGAAGACTGGATATGTAAGGGACATATATCAAGTGACAGGTATCTATATCAGATGAATAGGGATCCAAATGACAGTTAAGATGTTCTGACAAAGAGTTCACAGTTTCAGTTATTCAAGATGGTTAAGTTCTGGAGATCCACTGTGCAGTATAGTGCCTGTCCTTAACAATACTTTAATGTATACTTAATTTGCTAAATGGAAGATCTTTATGTTAATTGTTCTTACTACTAAATAAATAAACAAAAATACAGTGATAAGAGGAAACTTTTGGAGGTGATGGATATGTTTATGAGCTGGATTATGGTAATGGTTTAAGAGGTGTATAGTTATTTCCAAATTTATCAAGTTGTGCATATTAAATATGTACAGCATTTTACATCTCAACAACACTTTTATAAAGTGGGTTTAATAAATAAATAAATTTCAAAAATAGTGTATCGAGGATTATAATTTGAAAGATTTGATAGTATAGATAGAAATCATTATCTCTCTTTGTAATACAAATAAGGAAGAATTCTATTTTAAATGAGTCCCTAAATTTTTCTGAAGATCAGAGTACGTTGGCTTTATTTTACAATAACATGAAGAAGATGAAGATGAAGAGCAGTCAACGGTTTCCAAAGTCAATTAGTGGGAGGCTTTTTATTTTTCTTTTCCCTCAGTTTTGTATTGTTTTCTTTAAAGGCACTGAAAATTATAATACTTAATTTGTCACTTTCAAAAAAGAACATGAATGCCAAGAAATAAGTACTACCTGTATCTACAGTCATGTTTTAGTATTTCAATATATCTGAGCAGTGGGATGAATTCTGAAGAAGTCGCATGAACAATAACGGGGATTTAAATTCAGTACTTCATGTAAAGGCAAACTGACATTCAGGTTATGCCACAAACTAAAATTATATTATCCTACAATTTGCTTAATAATTAGTCTTTCTTCTTACAGTTTCATATTATGAAATATAAAAGTTCTCTTGCTTAGCCATTACAGAAATCGAACAATAACCTTCTTCATAAATTACTATTTTCATGACATATTTGGTCATCCGTTCTAGAATGTATCACGTTTGTCTCACACCTTCTCTTATTGCAATTCTTTTCAATATATAGAGAATCCAAGTTATTTTTCTCAAAAAAAATCATAAATCTCTTCCCAATAGCTGGTCTCTTCTGTTCCTCCAATCCCATTACAATCCCCTTTATTTGTTGCCCCGTTTGCTTAATCATTCAGGTAATCGCATATTACTGCATCAAGAAAATAAACATTCATTTCCAAACAATCTGATGTCTACACCAACAAATTTAAAATTAGACATAGTTCCTGATCTGAGTATGTTTATAAATAATAGAATAATCTTAAACTTAGGGATAAAAGAAGGAATCACTTTAGGGATGGTTTATTGGTTTGGATTATTCATTACTATGCTACATAATCAATCATAGGAAACTTCTGAAATCTAAGTAATGTTCAGGAAAATATTCCCAAAAGATTCCAGTTTGCATGGAGGAGTAACAGAGATTTAGAGAGTACTTCAAAAGTGGAATTTGAGAATTTTTAGGAACGTACAATGACGTGACAAATTTTATAATTGCGATGTAGAGAAAAGCTAAAGAGTCCTCTGAATAGCTCCCTCCCTTGTCCTTAATGCTTCCCGTTCTGTTTTATCAGCTATATTCTGTTCTCACAGCGTCCTGCTGACTAACTCATGACGGAAACCTCACAAAACAAATTTTTACCCCTGAACTCCAGTAATAAGCGCAAAAGACAGGAATTACCGCTTGTTGAAAATTACCCTACCATTTTATCATCAATTTATTTTCATTGTGAGATATAGTCTTTAAGGAAATGTGCTTCAGTTATTTTGGAAGTTTCAACAGCTCAGTGTTTACTATGAAGGTTCTGACCTACAATTTCTGTACTCTAAATAATTGCAAACAGTAATGGGTTTGAATAAGTATGTTTATTTTAAAATGGATCATGTCTAGTTATAATTAATGAGTTTTAGGGCATTTATTTTATCAAATATTATTTAATTTGATAAGGTAACCATGGCTTCTTAATAGTTTTTTACATTTCTTTTACTACTTGCCTTCACTTTTCATTTTTTGTCGATAAATGTAGAATTAAAATGAGCTAAATTATTCGGCCACTTTGGAATCCACATCTGTTTCATTGCTTTTCTCTGTTAATTGCATCATGACTATCCCATATCTTATTTCTCCTCTGACATGTATTAAAGCAATTCTTATTATATCTGACTCCCTTTGTTAACTGCAATGCATTCTTCTTTTTAGATATGCTAATTATTTATCTTACAGTAGTAACTAATGTAACAAAAGCATTCTCTTTCTCTCTCATCCCAATTAAAATGCATTTATTTCCTTATATGAGGAACATTGCAAAGTTTCATTGAATACTTTTTTCTTCTTTGTGTTATTCTATGAAAGTAGTACTATGCTGTGATTTAACTGAAGTTTAACTAAGCAGAGTTAATCCATATAATTGGACTTAGCTGTATTTTTCTCTGATGTATTTTCACTTTCTTGAAATCTGAAAGAGATTTTTTTTATTATATTGGCAGTATCAAGAGAAATGAATGAAAAATTAATTTTGAAAAATGAAAATGAAGACTGAGGGATTATTCTAACAGACTCCCTGAAAGGCACAAAAATAGAGATGCAGTTGTCTATTAACTGGGTGAGGAAACTATATTTTTACATAGCTGCTAATCATTAAAATTACAATATTGTATTATTTGTCTTTTGCCATTTTAGGTTGTCTGTAGTAATTTTATTTTATTTTTTAAGGTAATAATAAATCCAGATTTATTTTTTTTTATTTTCAGAAGATACAGTAGATTAAATTAAGTTGCCTGCTAGAATTTCTTAGAAGCACATTACAAGTGAAATTGTGATTTGCGATGAACATTTTAAATCAGAATTTAGAATTTATTTATAAGTATAAAAGAAAGCTCAAAATTTTCTAATTTTTAAATTACAGAATAATGCATCAATATAGTCTCATTTTAGAAGATTCAAATGATACAGAAGTACACAGAACAGAGTATGAAAGTCCCCCCTGGCATACCCTTTTCTTTCCTCAGTCCTTTCTGCAAAGTTAACCACTGTCAATAATTTGTATGCATCCTTCTAGACACCTTTTAAAGCATTCTGTGTGTGTATCTGCCTATGTGCATGCCCTTTAATAAAATAAAAATTATAACATATGTATATTATTTACACCATTTAAAAAGATTATAATGAAGTTCCTTCTATGTCCATATATTTATATATGATAATGTTAGCTTATTCTGTTTAACTCCTGAATAGTTCTCCATTGTATGGATATGCCCTAATTTAACCACTGTCCTCATTGACAGTAACATTTCCCAAATTTTTGATACTGATTAAATCACTGAACATCTTTTACATATAGTATATACTTAAATGAAAAATTTAAAAGACAGATTCTCCAGAAATGGAATTGCTGGGTAAAAAATGACACATTTTAAATTTTGATAGATTTTGGCTACATTACCTTCTGCCTAATTTATATACCCAATATAAATCCTGAGACTATGTGTAGTAAAGTAATTTTAGATGAATTTGCACTTAATTTATAATGCCCTTATAAATACTGGTAACTTTTAAAAACAAAAGTTTACCTTGATCACTTGGTTTACATGGTATCTGCCAGTTTTATATAATGCGAGCTTAGCATTTTTCCCTTTGTAATTAATAAAGGTCTCATGGGGAGATATATTGGTTATATAAATACCTTGTTTCTCCTAAAATCACTCCCTTTAGATTCTATTATTTATTCTTGTCTGAATCAATCATTCCTGTGATAGTTCTCAAATGGTGATTTTCTACTTCCATCATTAAATTTATGTAGAACAGTTTTATTCTATTTAAAGAAAGATTTTTCATTCTCATTTATTCATTTATTTACGTCATTATAGACTTATAGATTCGATTACATTTTATAGATTATAATCCATTATTCTCACCAACACAGGGCACACATATATCATATGCCTTCATATATGCTGTTTGAAAAAGATATAACATCACTTCTGCAATATTTTTGTCAATAACATATCATAAATATAATCAAAGAGACAGCAGATAAATACAATGTGAAGGGGTATAATAAAAATAAATGATCTATTCTCTTCAGGAATATGGTCAGACAATATAAAGAAAAACTGGTAATTATGTGAGGTGAGGAACGTGTTAATTAACTTGAGGATGATCATTCACAGATGTATATGTATATCAAAACAGCAAGCTGTATACTTTATATATACAATATTTATTTGTCAATTATTCCTCAATAAAGCCGAAAAAATCTGAAATTATTCCAATTTAGAGTATAGTAAAGAGGCATGATAATAAAATGCAACTTACAATCCTGGATTGCTTTAAAGAACATTTGTGGGGACGTTGCGCAACTTAATTAGGGTCTGTAGATTACAGAGTTAATTAATTTTAATTCTTGATTTTGATAATTATACATTGGTTATATAATATAATGCTCTTGTTGTCAGGAAATATGCACTGGAGTATTTTAGTTAAGGGTAAAGGAGAATTATGTAGGGGATTTAGTCACAGAGTAGTCAAAAAATTGTGCGTGTATATCATTAGGTGTATTTGTATACACAAACACACATACATACATATATGGGGAGAAAGAGATTAAGTGGGGCAAATTGGGTGAAATGTTAACATTAGAAGAAAGCTGGGAGAATAATGTATGAAAATGCATTACATTTTGCAAATTTGTTTTAATTCATAAATTATTTCAAAATACAATGTTTAAAAACTTAAGTTTATATTAGATTGATTCTGGATTACATGACTTTTATGGACATAAAGCCTTATGTATTTTTCTTAGAGACTGGTATAGCCAAAAAAAAGCCTAAAGAAACATAATGACTAAATGTAATGTGGTACCTTCAAGGGATGCTTAAACATACACACATATACTCACACAAAAAAAAAAAAAAATCAGAAAAAACTAAGTAAATCTGAACAATGTATCAATATTTGTTCATTAATTGGGTATGCAAGAATTCTCATTTCTCAAATATTCTCAAATATTTATCAAATATTGCAATCATTGCAATAATTCCGTAAATCTAAAACTGTTTTTGAATAAAAGTCTACTTAAAAATATACATACACACAGGAATATAACAAAATGCTCAAATTCTTTAGCATTAGGAAAATGCAATGATCATCGAAGGCAACTGTTCATCTACTAGAACAACTTAAATAATAAAGACAGAATGGCAAGGGTTGGTGTGAATGTGGAAGAAAGGGAACACTCATGCACTGCTTTGAGAGTTTATTGTCAAATATCTTTAGAAAACAGAGATATCTATTAGTACTGAATATATGCATATTCTATAAAACATATAGAATATAAGCCAAAATATATTTTGGCAAATATAAAATATTTGCCAAAAGAAATATTCCTAATAGAGCTACAGAATGGACCAAAATTGAAAAAATAACTGAAATTTTAATCAACATTATAAGGGAAATTATAGCATAATCAAACAATGGAATGGATTACAGCAAAAACGAACTACCACCCTATGCAAAAAAATCAATTATAGACGATGAACAATGTTTACCAAAAGGAGTCAGACATTAAAAAGTGCATATGTTATATAGTTCCATGTCTAAAATAGACAAAGCTGAGGTATAGGATATTGTCTCGGGGTGGTGGTTATTAGAGGGGTCATGAAGGAGCCTTCAGCAGCAGTGGTGATCTTCCATGCATTGGTCTAAGTCTTCTCACATGGGTGTATTTATTTAGTAAAAAATAAATACATAGACATAGTATCAAGTTCTGCTGCTGTGCGCATTTGCCCTACATAGTTTTTATTCTCTGGTCTGCATGAGAGAGCCTTGAAGGATTGCCTCAAACTTTACATGCAGTTGCCCCAATTAATCTTAAGTACTAACTAATATTTATTGCACTCATGATGCCTTACCAGGTTCATCCCATTTGAACCTCATGACAGTCCTGTGAAGTGGGTATTCCCTAAAGTTTATGCATAAGTAGAGTTAAATAACATGCATGGATCATGCTCGTGAATTACAAAAGTAGAATATACTATTGTACATACTATCGCTAAGAAAACTTTGACAATTAATTTCAAGAAAATGATATTAATTTAAAGTTTCTATGCTAAGATACAAGTGATGCTAGAATTTGTAAGATCAATACTGTATCTGACTAAATATAAAATGGCTGGCCATGAGAGTTCTTGCTAATTGGCCCAGGTGATACAAAAAGGAATAGACACTGTGCCTGTCCATTTGGAGGTTTTCTTGGTGTGGTAGGGAACTCGGAAATGATGTATAGTAAGAAAAATGTAGATGCTACATTTCTAAGTTGCTTTGTTACAAAATAAACACTTTACTGATTGAGAGTGAGCCGCATCTAAAATTATTGAAGTGGATGGTTTGCAAACGGATCCACATTTTTTTCTATGAACTACAACTCTCATTTCAAAAGTTATAATGACAGATATGCATGGAGGAGATAACTAAGTCCTATCAGTCATTTTATAATATCATAAAAACATGTTTTACTTTAGCATTATCATTAGCATAAATCAATGTACCATGCCTGTTATCTGTAGAGGAATTCTTTTCATATCATTTAACTCTAATGTAAAAAACAAAAAAGGAATATGATTTCGTTTTCATTTTTTTTGCTACCCCAATGTGAAAGTGGGGGGTTGAATTCATGTAATGACCTTATTGCTACAAAAAAGGCCTGGGATAATGTAAATTAAAAAATAATCATAACCGTTATATCATGAGCTTGTTTAAATTCTAACATTTTAGTACATAATCTATTGAGGGGAGGGCGGGAAGAACCTGACCTGTTAGGCTGTTTTCACCATCCTCTTTTTGCTGAAGAACTTACTTAGTAATTAATTTGGTTTTTAAAATAAAATTTGTATTATTGGCATGTTTATATGAACTCTGCCTGCAGCTTAAAAGTGTTTATAGGGAATTATGCTCTTTAGGTCAGATGAATGATGGATAGTATAATAGCCATTTCATAAGTGATGGTACTCAAAACTCTATTTCAAGACTGATTCACTCTTTTGTGAAATATTTAATAAAAAACTACCACGCATGAGGTGCACAAGATCATTGCCCTTGAATGACTTATTTTGGAGGGGTGTAAGGAAGAGAGCAGGGAATATACAATAAACATGATAAATATGTAAAATATATGATATCTTAGTAGGTGATAAGTGCTACCTAAGAATGAAAAAACAAAGATAAGGATTGAGTGAATCAGAGGTGCCAGGGGCAAGAGTTTTTTTGTTTTAAATACAATGTTGAGGTCAATCTCATTAGAAAGTGAAATTTGATTGAGGAAGGTGAAGTACAAGGCCAAGCAGATATCTGGGGAAGTTAGTTGTATTCCAGCCAGAAGAAATATTCATATTTAGAACAAACATTCTCAGAGCAGTGCGTGTTAAACCAAGTGCAAGAAGCTCAGCACGACAAGGGAAGGAAGAGCGAGGGGAAAAGCGGTAGGGGACGAAACGGGGCAGAGTTGCGTGAGGGAGTGGCAGATGTGGCATATGGCTGACTTCTGCAGCAGCATGCTTGTCAATTAAATAAGAAGTTAGAGGTTTAAAACGGCGTAGGGAGCAAAATTAGCTGTGCAAGTATACCAATTAAAAATATGCGATGAGTTGTGTTGAAATTTTATAGAGGTTCGACAAATACAGAGTTTAGCTAAATGCTGAATGGCCAAGTGTTAAAAATCCATGTCTATTAGAAGATAAATATCACTATTATAGTATGAAGGTTACCAAATAACCTAGAATTTTATCAACACTTTAATTTATTTTAACAATTATCTTTTTAAAGAGCCATAGGCCAATTATAAAAGTTCAGCCTTGTATTGCAGGCAAAGCAATTCATCAGCACAATGTGGTCACTGTACTCCTTCTTTGCAGAACTAGATGTACATTCACCTTTAACTAAGTCACCTGGAGGAGGAACAGACACTTGATCAGATGTGTCAGAGTATGTTGTTGATGATGGTAGGGTGATTAAATCCTCTCACGTTGTTCCTGAATAAAGATTTTTTATTATATTTGAAAATTATAATGCCGAAGATGATACTATTTCATCAAAACAGTAATACAAACCAAAGCTTTGGTACCGCATGAAGATGTTTTCTATTGATAAATATTCTTAGAAGTAGATTTAAGATTTATTTCCTCGTTTATATTTCCATAGCCGATATTTTTGCATGCATTTGCTGCTTCATATAATCACATGAGAAAAAAGTTTAGACTTAAATGCTGAATCTAGAAATGTAGCAGTGGAGCAATACAATTGGCTTTTAAGATAAAGAAAATCACCTTTGATTTCCATCTGCATCTTAGCTTTCAATGAGTGTGTACCAAATTCCCTATGCTCGCTAGAGCAGGCTTTTTACACCAGAGACCATGGAGAAACACAAGCAATCTCTGGATATGTCAGTTTAGTCATTTCTTCATCAAGTTTCAGCAAACAAACTAATTGGTTGTTACCAAGTTCTGCTACATTCTATACTGTAATCTGGAAGATGTTTAAGATTTCTTTAATTCAAGTAGCCCCTTTAATGTGTAGCATGTCTTTTCTTTTTTTAAAAAAATGTCTTATTTGAACATTCTGCTTAGGAACATGATAAACTTGTTTTAAAACCCTCTTGTAGATCATGTAATTTGTCTATGATTGGAGATAAATAATGGAAGCTATTATTTGTCTGCTTATGGCCAGGGATTGTGTTATATTACACTATTCTCATTTATATTTCTTAAAATACTCATAGCCTGTAATGTGTATATTTGGGTAAAGTTATGGGAAAGAGCAGAGAAGACACTAATTATATGTCATAGTAATAAGAAGCCAAAAGCCTTCTATCCCATTAATTGATACCAAGCTTGGCCCTTTCATTCATTTGACCAATTCAAGGTGAGTGTAAGTAACAAAGGTTACTTTTGAGGGAGAGCTTTAGGTGCTACCATATTTTGCTCTTTTCTCTCTGCCATGATGATATGTCCCAGTTATGGAATACTCATTTATACTATATCTATGAATTGGGTAAATAGATAAAGCAGAACCCCTAGCGGACATATAGGCAATAGAAACACACCACAAGCTGATGTATCAAAAAAAAAAAAATGCATTGTGAGCAAGCAAGAGACTTTTGTGAGCCTTTTGTTTTATATTGTAATATTTTGATTTATTACTACAGTAAAACCTAGCACAAACAGACTAATACAGAAATTGGTACATATAAATGGAGCCACCTTAATAAAAATATTATAAAATTATGTATCACTGGCTTTGGAAGTAAAAGTCTAATGGAGAAGAATCTGTCAATGGTGACTAGAAAAATGGCAAAATGGCAATTCATAATAATCTGTGATAAAACATTTGACACATTGTTAACCTGAAAATGTTTGGACAACATATTATGTAGTAGGAAGTTGTAGAGCTGTAGTTTTAGTAAACCAGTGTGCCTTGGTTGAATTGGCTATAGTATACAAAGACAGAGAGAGAGAGAGAGAGAGAGAGAGAGAGAGAGAGAGAGAGAGAGAGAGAAAGAGAGATAGAGAGAGAGACTCAATAAGAATATGTAGTTTGCAAATGAGGATGAAAACAAATAGTGAGAAACCAAACATTCTTGGACTTCCACAGTTGTAACATGCAACTATTTCTCCTATTCTATTGGGCAAAAATAAAATTTATAAATTATTTTTGTAAGAAAGAGTTATTAAAATTTGGCTTCAATGCCAAAAATAAGCTATGGGATGGCTTTCAAAATCCTTTTTTAAATGACCAGATGAATTAAATTTTTCTCTTCCAGAAGGACAAATTTTCTCAAGAAGGAGAACACTCAAGAAGGGCTCGTGTTTTTCAAGGATGCCTGATAAGCTCAGGTTACCTGCAAATATTTCTGCAGTGAGAGGTAAGTTTTCAAAAGTAATTGTGTGTGAAACTATTTGCTCATGGAGCTAACTGGAATCAAATATATATAGAAACAACCATATTTCTGAGAGAAATTCCCTGCTAAAAACATCAATATTTTGGACTAAAATAGGATGGCTGTTGGAAACTTGAATTGATCCTTGGACCTACAAACATTTTGGACAAGAAAAATAGCATAGAATCTTTCTCATAATCCCCCATGGAAAGAATGTTTTCCCTTTAGAAAAAGAAGACCCTCCCAAAAGGAGCAGCTAAGTACCATGTAGAAGAGTGCCCTACAGAGTACTTCTTTTATTTACTTATCTATTTGTTTTTATTCTTATTAATATTATTTTAATTGAAAAATTATAATTGTATACATTTATGGTGTGCAATGTGATATTTTGATAAATGCATACAGCGTGGAATGATTAAATCAAGTAATTAACATAGCTGTCATCTCATTTATTATTTTTTGTGGTGAGACATTTGAAACTTACTCTATTAGTTATTTCAAAATATATTATGCAATGCATTATTATTGACTATGGTCACCCTACTGGGCAATAGATGGCAAAACTATTCTTCCTATCTCACTGAAACAATGTACTCTGATTAGCAACTCCCTACTCCCTCCGGTCCCCCACCACACCCCAGCCAGCCTCTAGAAACCATTATTCTACTCCCTACTTCAATGACTTCAACTTTTTTGGAGACACACACACACACACACACACGCACGCACACATATGCCAAACATATATATATACACAATGGAATATTATTCAGCCTTTAAAAAGAAGGAAATGTCATTTGAGACAATGCGGATGAACCTAGAGGATGTTATGCTGAGTGAAATAATCCAGACACAAAAAGACAAATACTGCATGATCTTACTTATCTGTAAAATCTAAAGTGCTTATATGTTGAATCTAGAGTAATTTTATGTAGACCTATCTACAAGTTTACATATTCTTTCTTTAGCTGTGCTAAGTCTAATGACAAGCCTGTCTGAACCATTCTTCATGTTCCTTTACCATTTTTTTCTGGAGTTTCAATTTGACTGCTTCTTCTAGTATTGATATTTCTGCTTCAATTCTCTATGTTAATGAATGCTGTCCACCTTTTCCACTGGAGTCTTTATCGTATCAATCATTGTAATTTTAAATTTCTGTCTGATAGTTTGAAGGTATGGTTTACATTGGATTCTAGTTGATTACATTGTTTCTTAAGAACAGGTTATTTATTCTTGCATTTTTTTGGGGGGGGGCATTTCATAATCTTTGCTTGAAACCCTGACATCTTTTGTAGAAAAGCAGACTGAGGTAAATATTATTTACATATGGAAATGGACATGGTTCTATTAATATTTCTGGTTGACTTTTACTGTGGGGGTTTGACTCAATATAGTCAGCAGTTAATCTGTTTGTTCTGTTTTTGCTAGTGTTAACTTTCAGTGCACGCCTAGCTTTGAATTTCTCTGATGTTAACTTGTGCTTGGTGGGGCAGCTGAGATATTTGTTTTCTTAGCTTTGTGCCTTTCCTTTGCTCCTGCACCTCAGAAAATGCCTCTACCTAGGTCGCTATTGCTTTAACTCAGGGTTTACTATTAATAGCTCTGTGGATGAGGGGGTGAGTCAGTTTGTCCTATTCTTAGCTTTACTATTAAGCAGATTCTGTATCTCTGGACCTACACACTGGCATTTCCCTATTATTTCTTGTGCAGTAGGTGCTCTTTAATTTTCTATGCTCAGGATTGTTTTTATCCTCTCCCAAGGAAGAGAAAACCTTCTTGCAGGAGGGTTTTATCATTTTCTCCTTCCCTCAACGAGAATGGAATTACCACGGCACCTTCAGGTCCACAGGATTTGCTGCTCTTTCCTTAGATAAGAGCTTGTGAGGGGGTGTGGACCACCCCCCGCCGCCCCGGGATTTCTGTCCCAAGGTTCTACGTTTTCATGTTAGCCCACACTCACCTTTAAGCAATTTGTTAATAATTTAAGTTGATTTCATATTAAACACTTGTAGGTTTTTCTCTGTTTTCTTTCGCTCTGCCCTAGGTAAATCAGTGCTCATGTCCAGCTCTCCTTGATGGTGTCAATCTGCCCTTAGATTTCAGGTGGTTATGTTTCTTATGATTCTAGCTCTCAGATGCGTTCAAGAAAAGTTATGGTAGTGTATGTTATTAGACGTTTCATTGTAGTTAGTCAGAGACACTCTTTTTAGCTTCCAGCCAAAGCTGGAAGTCCATAAGACAGTTTTTATTAAAATATAAATAATTATTTGTAATTTATGTATGCATTTATTAATGAGGCAAATCTGTTGTAGACATACATCTATTAGTAATCATAACAACCAAATGAGATAATTTGGTTAAACTCAACAATAGAGAATAGTGGTTGGAATGGAAATAAAATTGATATTTATGATTCTCTTAAACCTAAGGGTTTATATATAAAACCTTTAAATATTTCTTGACAATGAACCAGAGAAATGTAAATACACTGTACTAAATGCCACTGATTTAGCAAATTATAGTTTTATAATCTTTATTTCCCAGAAATATATGGACCCTTTGTCCTATTCCATTTGGATCTCAGTGTGTAGTTTACCTGTATGTTTTATTTTTAGTACTGACTCTGCATTTGTAACTTCGATTTTATAGTTCCTGTTTTGTCACAGACTTCATTTAGTTAAAAGGTCAGTGCAAAAAAATAAAATAAAATTGAGTCAAATTTGTTGAATATGAATAGATATCTACCTCGAAGTGAAAGGAAAACAATGCATTCATCAGCTAAATTTGAAGGGCAATGTGAACCAATGCAGCTGAAGATAGGAATGAATAGAAATTGTTATTGTCCAATAGTCCCAGTTCATTCCCTTAAATTCACCATCCTTAGGTTCTTATTACTGAGAGAAGTTGGGGATAATCCTGTTCCTGTATGAACTTGCTATTTCAATTACTGAATGGAATGTAAAATGTTTTGGTAGGAATTAACCAAGGCACGCTGGCATGCATCTATCACAAAGATCATATGGGGTCAACTTTAATTATTAGTCATGTCCGGCTATCCTATTGCCCAGTATCTCAAGTATTTTAATAGTTTTATCAATCATGTTACTTCAGAAAGCCATTATTCACTGTGGTGAAACTGAAGGCATTATTAATATTCATACCAAAGAGGAATGAAATTGTAAGATGTGGACATATAAATCATCTCTTCAAATATTTTACTTGCTACTTTGCACTAAATTCATGAAAAATTGTTTTTAGGCTTATGCATGTACATCGAACCATTTGGGGAATTTAAAGTTGACTTCAATACAGCAGTGTTTTTGATACTTTCTTAATCTCCTTAAATTAAACTGATAGCATGCCAATTAGACTAATACTTTGTTGATATCGTGCTAATATACTTATGCAAATATCAAAGGCCTCTAAAAATGTTATGAAATTTTATTATGAATGGAAATTGGTTTAGAAAGTTCTGGTGGCATGGGGTTTGTGGAGATAGCAAAATCGTATATACAAGCTTCAGCTGATAGTGTTCCAACACAACTCATGGTGATTTTTCAACTTTTTGTAGAACTGGAGCTGTTGCATTAAGCTACTTGATACTGTTCCACAGTGTAGTGCACCTGGAAGCAATTTGGCAAAGAAAAGGAAGTTTTGCTGGTATGAGGAAGAGTAGAGGCAAAAAAATAAGTTTCAATTCTAAAGGCATAGAGGATTTCAGATATTCCTTCTGTTACTTTAGGCTACTCAAGCAACCCTCAGTAGCTTAGTTGACCTACCTGCAAAGCATAGATAAGAATATTTGCTTGCAGTCTATCTTTAAGTTCTGTAAGACTCTTGAAAGTAACAAAAGTTCTAAAGGATCATATATTTGTGAAATGTGGAGGCTATAGTCTAATTTACTCGAATTATTCTATAAAGGAAGCCCCTTCTCCACTACATAATACAGAATTCAACTTTATGACAAAAAACATTTTTTAAGGAGTATTTGTTGTTAGCATAATATGGTCCCACAAGTCAATAGTGCCCAGTGTGTGAAATCCTGACTTAGCATTATAAAAAAAAAGTCCTTTGAGGGGTCAAAAAAGGTATTCCTTTGTTTTTCTGATAAGGAAATTAAAAGTTTATAAAATAAGTAAATTTTTTAATTTAGTTAGCTTATACACCTATTATAACACAACAATGCTTATCAAAATATGGCACAAATCAACTGCTAACTATGAAATGTCAAAAAATGTGCTATTTACAAATTAGCAAATAAAAATCTAAGAATAATATTTCTACATTGGAACTTTGATTCTTAATATTAGACTGCTGAAATGAAAAACTGTATTAGGACACTAAAATGCAGTTGATATAATTTTCTCAATAAATGAAATTCTCCATGTTTTCTTTCACCAAATAATTTTCTCCCTTCCCTCAAACTCATTGTATAAATGTGCATAGTTAGTATTAACATGTTTTACCCTTAGACTATATTCTTTAATTGGTAAAGTAAAAGCTAATTAGCTTAAGAAAGAGCTTTAAAAACTGACGAGATGATCTTTATGGGAAAATAAGCAGACCAAGAGACAAGTGCAATATAGATATTTATTATAGGTATAATAAATATAGATGACATTAATTTATCAAATCACCAACATTTGAGGTAGCGTAATGAGATACTAGAAGCTACCTCAAACTCATCAAAAATATAATTTCAAATAAAGTATTTATTCTTTACACTTAACCACACATAATTTATTATAGACTAGAATGCTATGTTAAGTCTTTTGAACTGAACAAAGTCTAAGGCATGCAATAGACATTCAAAAAAGATATAGAATTGACTGAATTGGGATTGATCAAATCAAATATTTAAGATATTACACCTGTACACTAATCTGCCATCGCTCATTCATCTTTAGCACATTTATTATTTATTATATGGGGGAGTGACTTTTTTTCCTTAGTGGGAAAATTTGGCATTGCCAGCCAATGGTCAAAATGGCACATCTGCCACTTGGGCCACCATTTGTTATTCTTTTGAAAAACATTTAGAGTTATGGTATCAATTGAAATACATATTTACTTCAGCATGTAAATTACACCCTAGAGTAGAATGTAGAACTTTCTGTGCCATTTTAGGTTCATGAGAGGATTGTCTGTGATCTACACCCAGAATTATTTTTATAAAAATGAGGTTTCTGTAATGGGTCTTCAAATATCAGATTTCACCCTTGACAGTATGTTGACTAATGATCATGGAAGAAAAAAATAAAAGTTGATGCAAAGGAGCAGAGTTTCTCACTTTTTTATTTTTAAATCACTTGCACATATGTAAAACCTGCAATTGACCATAAACCAAACAATATGCTTTCTAGTTCTTTTTACCCTTTTAAAATTAGAGCATCAAAAGATTATATTTGTGACCCGTCATGCATGTTAATTCAAATTGCTTATAGCTCAGCAGCAATATAGCATTAATATAAATGATCAGTGTTACCAAGCAATCAATGCACTCACTGCCCAATGAGCATAGAAGCCAATACCATGGCTTTGAGAAAAGAAAAGCTTTATTGCAAGTAATTGACAAAGGGACAGGAAGAAACACTCAAATCTGTCTCCCCAGTTAGGGTCTGGATTGGGTTTTTTAAACATTGGGTAGTGAGGCATGATCTGATTGGACCTTGAAAAGGGTGACGCCAAGGCTTGATCTGACTGTGTCCTGGATCCTGCCATGTGATGTCTGCTTCTTAATTCAGTCCCTCTTCCTGGGTCCAAGCACTTAGGTTCCACCTGTGGTTGCATTTTTAGTTCATCTGGGCACGGTCAGGGTGACATCATTTTCAACTGGGTCCATGGCAACTGAAAAGCAACTCACAACTTTGTTACATAAAAGGTGAGCCAGATTGTTCTGGTGCAGTTACCATCAGTGTGCATATTTATCCTTCCATTCCTATTATCATGTTTTTCTATATCAGTTAACTCAGTAGGGAAACTTTCTCCAAACCAAGAAACTTTACATATTTACTCAATGGCAATATCCCTAAATTTCTTGGTTGCACAAGATCTCAGAAGAAAGGCACTCTCAAATTCCAAATGTTGTGTACTTGGCACTTAATTTTATGTTGGACCTTTTTTGTCCTATATATTTTGTCCAGATATTTTTAGGCAGATTAAATCTTTTTGAAGTTTCTGTTACAATGTGTTTGCCATTTATCAGACAATGAGTAAGAGTAAAGAAAAATTTCTTCTAACCGATTGAGAACATGAATAGAATCAGAAATGTCTGTGGATAATAACAAATGAAGCAAACAATATTTTGATTGTTCCCTAGAAAGGCATATAATGATTTTTCTCATATGGCTTTTAATTTTTCCATTTCTTTCATCCTTTTGCTGATTCACAGATGATACATATGTTAATATCTAATAGCCACTTTTCAGAGCAGCATGTAGTAACAATGAAGGACATTGGATGGCACTTCAAAAGATCTGATTTTGTGAAGTGTAATGCTCCAGAAACTATTTTCTCTTAAACATGGTGCTTTCAACTTGCACAATCCATTTCTTACGTGCATGGTTAATCTAAGACTCATCTCCCTATATATCACACTTTTCCTATCAATAACTAAAATCCTACTTTTTTTTTATTGTTTGTTGTTTATAGGGGTACAGGTGTTTAGGTTACGTATGATGCCCTTGCCCCCCCTTCCCCCCAAGTCCCAGTCCCAAGCGTGTCCATCTCTCGGAGAGTGCGCATTGCACCCTTTGTGTATGCATATATCCGTCCCCTCCTCCCCCTCACCCCTCCCCCTTCCCCCTCCCTCCCTA